>QRFJ01000146.1:1012147-1094557 GCA_006176705.1 Cocos nucifera | reverse complement strand
AGTCAGAGAGTTAGCCTTAGTATGTTCGGGAGGGGTCCTTTTATAGCGGAGCTTAGTTGATGGTGACGGCTGTGCCGTCTGGCAGAGAGTCGGGCAGCATGGAGCTTGGTGGTGACAACTGCAGCGCGTGCTGCGGACCGCTCGAGGTTCGGCGGAGTCAGTCCCACTGGTTGCGTGTGCGGCGGATTGAGGGTGACAGCCATCGCCGCCTGGCAGTGGGTCGCTATCGCCGCGGTGGACTGACGATGGTACGGCGGACTGACTGATAGTGATGGTTTGCAGAGCTTGCCGAATGAAGGGTGAAGGCTTCGCCGTGTGCCATTTCGGGGGGATTCGGGCTCCCGAAGAGGAAGATGGGAGGGAGTTCGGCTCCATAGGCGTCTGGCAAGAGGTATGCAGCTAAGGCTCGTCCGCAGAAGAGTTCGGTGCTGAGAAGTCGAAGCTCGCCGTCTGGGGTTCGGCCGGCTGTTGGCTCGGCTGAGGCTTGGACACTCGAGAGTTCGGTAGGAGCTCGGTCGGGAAGTTGATGAGGGCGACCGCTGAGGGGTTCGGCCAGTGACGACTGCTGAGGAGTTCGGCCGCGAGAGACTTCATTGAAGCTCGGCGCTTGGAGTCGGCCCGAAGAGTTCGGCCGTTGGGCCGCCTGAGTTGGTCCGAAGGAGTTCGGCCGTGGGTCCGAAGGAGTTCGGCTGCATGGGCTCGCCTGGGGTCGGTCCGAGGAGTTCGGGAGCTAGGTAGTTCGACGTGGTAGGGTCGGCCTGGCGCCTGGCGCTATAGCTCTTCAGCGGCTACTGGTTACATTGGGCTGAGGTGGGCAGGGCTTCGGCAGGAGCAGGATTTATCCCCAACAGTAGCCCCCCACTCCCGAGTTCAAAAATTGAAGGAAGGAGTGCCAAAACAGGCGACTGCGAAGTCTTCTTCCAGGCTCCGCATTTGTTGCGGCTAAGCTCGGGGGAGGTCTCATCTCCAGCCAATATTGACGCTGAAGTCGAAGCTGAGGCTTGGGGGAGGTCTCATCCCCAGTCGATGTTTGGTTGAAATGGAACTCGTTTCCGGCTAAAGTCGATGAAGCTGATGTTGAAGCCGAAGTAAGACTCGCCTCCTTCGGTCGAGGGTCGGATTTGAGCTCCTCGGGGGCGACATTATCTTCGTCAGTTGAAGTCGATCGAGTCGACTGAGACCTCTATCTTGCCGCCGATTTGAAGCCGCGCTCGGGGAGAAGTAGATGCGCGCTTATCTTACCCTGCAGCCGAGCTTCTCTCGGGAGATCTTATCTCCTGCAGCCGAGGTGAAGTGCGCGCTCGGGGGAGATCTTATCTCCTGCAGCCGAAGTGAAGTGCGCGCTCGGGGAGATCTTATCTCCTGTAGCCGAAGTGAAGTGCGCGCTCGGGGGAGATTCTTACCTCCTGCAGCCGAGCTTCTCTCGGGGAGATCTTATCTCCTGCAGCCGAGGTGAAGTGCGCGCGTCGGGGAGATCTTATCTCCTGCAGCCGAGCTTCTCTCGGGGGAGATCTTATCTCCTGCAGCCGAGGTGAAGTGCCGCTCGGGGAGATCTTATCTCCTGCAGCCGAAGTGAAGTTGCGCGCTCGGGGGAGATCTTATCTCTGCAGTCGAGCTTGTTGTTCGGAGAGATCTTATCTCTGGCCGACCTGTTGTTCGGGAGAGATCTTATCTCTGGCCGAACTTTGCCTTCGGGAGAGATCTTATCTCTGGCCGAGGTTGCGGTTCGGGAGAGATCTTATCTCTGGCCGACCTTGTTGTTCGGGAGAGATCTTATCTCTGGCCGAACTTTGCCCGTCGGGAGAGATCTTATCTCTGGCGAGGTTGCGGTTTCGGGAGAGATCTTATCTCTGCCGACCTTGTTGTTCGGAGAGATCTTATCTCTGCCCGGAGAATCCGCCGAACTTTGCCTTCGGGAGAGATCTTATCTCTGGCCGAGGTTGCGGTTCGGGAGAGATCTATCTCTGGCCGACCTTGTTGTTCGGGAGAGATCTTATCTCTGGCCGAAGAGATCTTATCTCTACCCGAGGTTGTCAACGGTCGCTCGGGAGAGATCTTATCTCTGACCGAGGTTGCGGTTCGGGAGAGATCTTATCTCTGGCCGAACTTGCTTTTCGGGAGAGATCTTATCTCTGGCCGAACTTGTTGTTCGGGAGAGATCCTATCTCTGGCCGAACTTTGCCCTCGGGAGAGATCTTATCTCTGGCCGAGTTTGCGGTTCGGGAGAGATCTTATCTCTGGCCGACCTGTTGTTCGGGAGAGATCTTATCTCTGGCCGAACTTTGCCTTCGAGAGAGATCTTATCTCTGACCGGGTTCGGGAGAGATCTTATCTCTGGCCGACCTTGTTGTTCGGGGAGAGATCTTATCTCTGGCCGAACTTGCCTTCGGAGAGATCTTAATCTCTGGCGAGGTTGCGGTTCGGGAGAGATCTTATCTCTGGCCGACCTTGCTGTTCGGGAGAGATTCTTATCTCTGGCCGAACTTTTGCCCTTCGGGAGAGATCTTATCTCTGGTCGAGGTTGCGAGTTGGGAGGAGATCTTATCTCTGGCCGACCTTGCTGTTCGGGAGAGATCTTATCTCTGGCCGAACTTTGCCTTCGGGAGAGATCTTATCTCTGCCGAGGTTGCGGTTCGGGAGAGATCTTATCTCTGGCCGAACTTTACCTTGTTCGGGAGAGATCTTATCTGGCCGAACTGCCGTCGGGAGAGATTCTTATCTCTGGCCGAGGTTGCGGTTCGGGAGAGATCTTATCTCTGGCCGACCTTGCTGTTCGGGAGAGATCTTATCTCTGGCCGAACTTTGCCTTCGGGAGAGATCTTATCTCTGGCCGACCTTGTTGTTCGGGAGAGATCTTATCTCTGGCCGAACTTTGCCTTCGGGAGAGATCTTATCTCTGGCCGAAGTTGCCGCTCGAATTAGGACGAGGTTCTCCTCCTGTTCCTAACACGGCGACTGTTGACTGCTTCTTTTCCAGCCATTACATAGTTTTTGGCGCCCAAAAATAATACACTGTTGGAAGGGAAGGACTTTATTGAAAGGAAGTTACTGGCAATTTTTTCTGAATTTTCTGTGACCCAAGGTCGTAGCAGTAGCCTCGTTCCTCCGCGCTTCCCCACGCGGACGACCTTTCCCATTTCATTCGAGCTTCCTTGTGTTGAAGCGTGCTTCTGTTGGCTTCTACGCTGGATCCTGGAGTGATGTTGACGACGTTGTGAGGCGGCCGACTTTGTTGTTTCTCGTTACGGCAGCGCCCTGCACCGATCTTTAGACTGGCGTCGAATGAATCTACCCAGCCGCCCCTTTCTGATGAGTTCCTCGATTTCATCTTGGAGCTGGATGCATTCCTCAGTGTCATGGCCGTGGTCGCGATGGTAGAGGCAGTACTTGCTTCGGTCACGTTTGTTTGGGGGAGACCGTAACCTTTCTGGTCTGGGGAGTTGGTCCTTAACTTCGGTGAGGATCTGTGCTCGGGGAGCGTTGAGGAGGACATAGTCGCGAAATCCTTTGGGAGGTGGGCTTCTTCGCGCTTCTCTGCAAGCTCGAGGGGTTCGAGGCCCGCCTGCTACCGGAGGGAGTCCGTGAGCGCGGCCGAACTTCATTCGGCTCCCTATCGCCTGTCAGCCGCTCCCTTAAGGTTTCTTCGTCCCTCAGCTTGAAGGCTTCTTCCGCACGGGCGTATCTCTCGGCCCGAGCTAGCAGGTCGGCGAAGTCCCTGGGATACCTTTTTTCCAGGGAGAACAACAAGTCATTCTTCTGAAGGCCGCCCTTGAGGGCGGCCATGGCGACTGATTGGTCTAGGTTTCGGACCTCCAACGCGGCAGCGTTAAACCGGGTCACGTAGGCCCGGATGGGTTCCCCCTCCTTCTGCCTGATGGCCATCAAAGAATCCGAACCTCGGCGTGGTCGCCTACTACTGATGAAGTGGGCTGCGAACTGTTGACTCATCTGGTCAAACGATAAGATGGTTCTCGGCTTAAGCGTCGAGTACCAATTTCTGGCAGCTCCTTTGAGGGTAGAAGGGAAAGCCCGGCAAAATATGGCGTCCGACGCGCCGTGAAGCAGCATCGTCGTCCGGAAGGCTTCCAAGTGGTCGACCGGGTCGGCGGTCCCGTCGTAGCTTTCGAACTGCGGAAGCTTAAAGTTCGGCGGGACCGGTTCCTGCATGATTTCCTGCGAGAAAGGAGGGTCTGTACAAACGTCATCACCACGCGAGGGGGGACGAAGTTCTTCAATTCGCTGGTTCATCTCCAAGAGCCTTTGGTCCAGCAGGTCCTCACGGTTTCTGATCTCCAAGGCTTTCTGGCGAGATGGGCGCGAGGCTTCACCCTTGGTCGATCCATGATCCGAACAAGGGTTCTCCCTCCTCCGCCTCTCCAATCCGGGTATCGGAGGTCGGGCTGCCCAGGCCGGTCGCTCTTGGACCGGATCATCCGACTTCGGAGAGTCCCGTGCCGGTCGGGCTGGCACTGGGACTTGTTGGTGCAGCACCGCCTGCACCGCCTCCGTGAGACCACGAACGTGCTGGATGAGCTGGTTGAACTGCTCCGTATCCACTGCGGCTATAGACGGGGGCTGAGTCACCGGGGCCGGAGCAGGGACAGACGGACTCGGAGGGGATGGGGCCGCGGAGGCTGCCGACCTCCGGGTCGAGGTTCTTCTGGGGGGCATTTTTCTTTCAGAAAAGGAATACTGAAGAGGGAGGAGAGAGATCCGGAACAGGGGAGGGAAATCGTCGCCGAGCACTCCTTTAAGAACAAGGGAACCTCGAAGGTTCAATCCCTTGTTCCCACAGACGGCGCCAATCTGTTGGTGCAGAAATCCGTCGCCGCCGGAGGTCGCCGCAATCGAGGCCGCTGGAAGCCGCCGGGGACCTGCAAAACGAAGTCCCGCCCGGAACCGATGGGGTGGTGGCTCCGGCAGGACCCTCCGACGGTCAAGTTAGTTTCCGACCAACAGTAATGGAGTGCTCGGAATGAGTTCCGGAGCTTAGAGATGTGGAGGAGAGCTTAGAGAGTCTAGAGAGTTAAGAGTCCAGAGAGCTTAGCCTTAGTATGTCGGGAGGGGTCCTTTTATAGCGGAGCTTAGTTGATGGTGACGGCTGTGCCGTCTGGCAGAGAGTCGTCGGGCAGCATGGAGCTTGGTGGTGACAACTGCAGCCGCGTGCTGGCGGACCGCTCGAGGTTCGGCGGAGTCAGTCCCACTGGTGCCGTGTGCGGCGGATTGAGGGTGACAGCCATCGCCGCCTGGCAGTGGGTCGCTATCGCCCGCGGCGGACTGACCGATGGTACGGCGGACTGACTGATAGTGATGGTTGCAGAGCTTGCCGAATGAAGGGTTGAAGGCCTTCGTCGTGTGCCCATTTCGTGGGAGTTCGGGCTCCCGAAGAGGAAGATGGGAGGGAGTTCGGCTCCCATAGGCGTCTGGCAAGAGGTATGCAGCTAAGGCTCGTCCGCAGAAGAGTTCGGCTGCTGAGAAGTCGAAGCTCGGCCGTCTGGGGTTCGGCCGGCTGTTGGGCTCGGGCTGAGGCTTGGACACTCGAGAGTTCGGTAGGAGCTCGGTCAGCCGAAGTTTGATGAGGGCGACCGCTGAGGGGTTCGGCCCAGTGACGACTGCTGAGGAGTTCGGCCGCTGAGAGGACTTCATTGAAGCTCGGCCGCTTGGAGTCGGCCCGAAGGAGTTCGGCCGCTTGGGCTCGCCTGAAGTTGGTCCGAAGGAGTTCGGCCGTGGGGTCCGAAGGAGTTCGGCTGCATGGGCTCGCCTGGGGTCGGTCCGAAGGAGTTCGGCAGCTAGGTAGTTCGGCCGTGGTAGGGGCTCGGCCTGGCGCCTGGCGCTATAGCTCTTCAGCGGCTACTGGTTACATTGGGCTGAGCGTCGGGCAGGGCTTCGGCAGGAGCGGGATTTATCCCCAACAAAACCTTTCAACCATGGAGGAAATTGTTCAGAGTACTATATGCACTAAAAGCCAATTATATATTTAACTTAAAAGAATAATTAAGAAATCATAGCTATCTCCTATCCACACACAATCATATATGATACAGAGAATGCATCAAAAATTAGTTATAGAGCCAAAAATGTCCATGAATATTTCATGGATTTTTCCAAGTGGATAATGTTTTGTACAAGGCAGATTAGATATTTCTAAGTATTTGAAATATATAGGTAACTATAGATGAGATTGAATATCACACCTACAAGGCTGCTGAGGTGGAATGCAAAAGGCTATACTATATTTTAGCATATTTTAACTTTAAGAGAGAAATCAGATTAAAATTAATTCAAAAGTTTTTGAAATTTTAATAGAATTACTAGGCATTGATTGATTCAGCATATAGGACTATACCATATTTTAGCCAACAAAAGAATCTAAACTCTTTTTTATTTTTTTACCTAAGCAGTAACTTCTTACAACTTATCACTACTACAAAAAGAGTCTATGGCAGCGCATACTATTGTAGCGGTTTTCGAAAGTACTGCAATAGAGTCTATGACAGCGGTTACGAAAAACCGCTGGACCGACCTATAGCAGCGGTTCTTTTTAACCGCTGCCATAAGTCTGATCTATGACAGCGATTTGCAGCGATTTTTTTTAACCACTGCCATAGGTTTGATCTATGACAGTGGTTCTTTATAATCTCTGCCATAGGTTCGATCTATGACAACAGTTAGGACAATCACTGTCATAGGTTTGACTATGACAGTGGTTTCTTATAACCGCTGCTATAGGTCGGTCTTAAAGCAGCGGTTCTTTGTAACTGCTGCCATAAGTTCGATCTATAGTAGCGGTTAGGATAACCGCTGTCATAGGTTGACCTATAGTAGCGGTTTCTTATAACCGCTGCTATACGTTGATATGTGACAGTAGTTATTTATAATCGCAGTAATATAAATTTTTTTATTTTTTCTAAATATTATATAATTTTAAAATTTAATATCCATCTTCATCATTCATTATCTAAATAATTATCATTAGAGTATCATCGCAAAAGATCACCTCGATCTGATGGTCCTAGCTTCATCGATTAGAAAAATTTGATTTCAACGATCATGAATGACGATGCGATGATCTGATAGATGAAGACCTTCGATAGATCCAAAAATCTGCAATGATGATCTCAGTTATGTTTATAGCATACTAGCAAAGTTTTACTTTAATCAGATATCGTTATCTTTGTCAATTTAGTATAGATTAATTTCGATCGTTAAATGATAAACGAGTGATCAAAGGATCAGACGGTGTTCGATTATGAGATAACTTTTTTTTATAAATAATTTTGGCTACTACTTTAATCATTTTTTATGGTGATAATTATAAAATTCAACTCATGAGACTAAGAACGATCTAAAACTATACGTTGCCTGATAACTATTCTTGAACTCCATTGGTTGTTATATGCATGTGCTTGTGCTTTTGCAATATCTATTTAACGTAAACGATTCATATAAAAATAATTTAAATTTTACTATCATCATCATATAAAATAATTAAAATTATAATAAAGATCATTTAACTAAAAAATTATCTCATAATCGAATGCCGTTTAGCCCTTTGATCACTTGTTTCTAATTTAATGGTCGAAATCATTCCGTACTAAATTGACATGATAAAGATATCCGATTGAAATAAAATTTTAATAGTATACTACAAATATCATCGAGATCATCGTTGCAAATTTTTGGATCGATCGAAGGTCTTCATCTATCAGTCATCGCATCATCGTTCATGATCATCGAAATTAAATTTTTTTGATCGAAGAAGCTAGGGCCATCGGATCGAGGTAATTTTTTGTGATGATACTCTAATGATAATTATTTAGATAATGAACGATGAAGATGGGCATTAAATTTTAAAATTATATAATATTTAGAAAAAAATAAGAAAAAATTATTTTCAACCTACAATAACGGTTACTGAAAATCACTGTTATAAATCTATGGTAGTGGTTATGAAACCGCTGTCGTAGATCCATTGAAAAATCACTGTCATAGATCTATTACAGCGATTTTCAGTAATCACTGTCATAGATCTATGGCAGCGGATCGAAAACTACTACCGTAGGTTAGGTTAAAAATTTTTAATTTTTCTTTCTTTCCATGCGTGCACTCTCTCTCTCCCCTCCTCTCCATTGTCGGTGAGACTCCATGCATCCCATCGCCGCCCACCCCCCGCATCCTTGGCCATCGCCCGACCGCCCATCCCTTGCCCTCCTCGACCGCTGCCCCCCGCCCTCCCCATCCCCTGCCACCGATCGGCCGTCCACCCCTTGCCCTCCCATCCCCGATCGCCGCCGCCGCCCCTCGCCTCCCCATCCCTGGCCGCCCGTTCCCTGCCTCTCCATCTTTCGGCCATCGCCCAACTGCCCACCCCTTGCCCTCCCCGACCGCCGCCTCCCGCCCTCCCATCCCCGACCGCCGCTGCCTCCTTCCTACCCATCCCTAGCTGTGGCCGCCCGCCCCCCGCCTCCCTATCCCCGACTGCCCGTCACCCACCCTCTCCATCCTTGGCCACCGCCTGGTCGCCACCCCCTTGCCCTCCCCCGCCGCCGCCCCCATCCTCCCCATCCCTGGCCGCAGCCGCCCTTCCCCCCACTCTTCGCATCCCCGACCACTCGTCCCCCCCTCCCCATCCCTGGCTGCCACCGCCCCTGCCTCCCCATCCCAACCGCCCACCCCTGCCCTTCCCATCCCTTTGCCTTCCCATCATGGCACCCTCCGGGCCCACTCTCCTCTCTCTTTCCTCTTTTTCTTTCTCTCTCTTCTCTCTCTATCCCATTATCTTGATCTTATTTCGCAGACCTTTAGTACCGTCATCTTTCTCTAGCGCCGTCGTTGATGACCCTCAGAGCTTTCGATGCGACCTTCTTTCTATAGTTTTAGGTATATTTTTTATTTTAATTTCATAGTATTATTTATTAATCATTAGACTAGACAAGTCAATGGATCGAATTTGGATCAGAACCTGGATATTTAAATTCGGATCCGATTTTAATTACTGTTACCGAACTCGAACCCAAATATCTGATGGATCCATACTTGAAGTACCAGATCCAGATCCTAATGGATCCCAGGTATCCGAACCTAATTTTGGGACTCGAAACTAAGAAAGGAAGAGGAAGAGAGGGAGGGAGGGGGTCCGACCTTATCACCATCGTCGGTGAGAAAGATCGAGGGAGAGAGAGAGAGGGAGGGTCGTGTCATGCCTAGGCAATATTTATATGTAATTATATGGATGGTACCTAGGCAATATATTTGATTATTGTTCAACATGTTATATTGGTTAATGTTCATTAACATTGTAGGTCATGATGGCACCCAAACGCCATCTAGCTTTCACCCCTGCCTCTCGATGGATTATGTAGAGTTCAGCATCTGAGGAGCAATTGGAGTATACTCCATCCACCTCTACATCGGCTGCTCAGGAATCTCCACTGACGGTATCTACTCTACTAGCGGCATCTACTCCATTGACATCTGAGCCTCCACCATCATCCACATCTCCGACAAATGCTACTCCACCGACATCTGAGTGTATATTTTTATTATATTATTTATTTATTTTTTATATAGTATTTGTATATTTATATATTTGCATAACGTATTTTCATTGCAGATGTATCATCCAGTAGGATATTTTACAGTCCCACACATATGGTGCATGTGTGGATTTGCTAGCATCAGGTGATGGTACAGTCTGATGCAGAGGGAAGGCCAGTAGGGAAGACCGCGTGGGAGATGCATTTCTTTCTTGGAGTGCTTGTGAGGTAGTCAGACATTATTCCCGTAGAGCTCAGAGATTGATGATTGATGGATGATACTATCAGAGATCGGGTATGGAAGGAGATCTGGATAAGTGCATCTTAATTATATTTATGCATTTTACATGTTTACACTATGTTTGATTAAAATAATTTTGTAACTGACTTTTGATAACATTGTGCAAAGGAGGTATGACTTTTTTGATCACGAGAGAGCTCGAGATGTCCAACTGAAGAAGATCGGAGAGTTGTACCGAGGCTACAAGATCAAGCTCCATAGAGGATGGCTCGAGCATCGATGAGACACTCCAGAGGAGCTTATTTCATGGATATAGGACTGTCCTCCGAGTCAGTGGGAAAGGATGGTTACACATTGGAAGAGCTAGAAGTTCGAGGTAAAATTACTAACTTTTAAATTTTTTAATATGCTTAAAGTTATATTTAAATATTTTTTAAATATTTATTATTTATTTAAATACTTATTAGGCTATCTTCCATCAGAATCGAGAGAATCGGATAGCCCAGGAGTATACGTACACTCTTGACCGTGAGTCTATGGCTAGTCGTGTGCATAGAGAGGAAATGAATTTTAAATATTAGTAGATAAATTAAATTAATATTTTTTTCATATTTATGATAAACTAATCCATTGTTATAGCTGATGAGAGATGGAGTGATGCCCAACCATAGCGAGATCTTTCGATCCAGCTATATGGACAAGAAGGGCAGGCTGATGAATGTCATGATTGAGAGAATTTTTATAAGTATTAAATATATTAGTATATATGATTAGTTTTATAATATATGTTATAAAATTTTATTTGCACTTATAATTATAGGATCAGTTAGATGTGCTCGTGAGTGAGGGCTCGGATACCTCTGACCTTCATGACCATCTATCTCAGGTCTTAGGGCCTGAGCACTCTGGGAGGATCTGATGCAGTATCAGACATACGTCGATCAGCTATTGATCTAAGATGAGCATCTCTTCACAGGCTTTCGATGTCGTCAGTCAAGAGGAGCTTGAGGCAGCATTGGTACGGACAGATCATGCTGCGATGCGGATAGATCGGGCTGAGAAGCGCGTATCTCATCTGGAGGGCATCGTAAGAGACATGGTATCGATGCTCAGTGCGCATTTTGAAGGTGCCTTTACGGGCTTTGAGGATATATTGGCATGCATTTTAGCTCCAGCTCTGGCTCCAGCTCTGCCTCCAGCTCATGCTTCATCTCCTGGGGATGATGATGATGTAGATTTAGGAGACTTTTGATGTATTTTTTTTAAAAAAATATTATAATAAATTTTATTCGATAATAAAATTTTAGTATTTTAGAAATATTTTTATATTTATAATATTTTTTTATGTTATATATCTCTATATTTGTTAGATAAAATATATAAAAAAATAAAAATTTTATATTTTTTTAATTATCCAGAAGCTACGGCAGTGGTTTTACAACTGCTATTGTAGATGTGCCAACTACTATCGTAGGTAATGTGTCAACCGCTGCATTAGACCTATTATAGCGGTTACGTAATCGCTTTCATAGACAAGACTATAACAGTGGTTTCATAACCGCTACCATAGACTGTCTATAATAGCGGTTTCATAACCGCTGCTATAGACAAGCCTATGACAGTAGTTTAAAAATTGCTGTAACAATCACTGCCACAGATCTACGATGATGGCTATAGTGGCAGCGGTTAGCAAACCGCTGCTATAACCTATATATAATAGCAGTTTTTTGGGCTGCGGCAGTGGTTGCCATAGTCTGATTCTGTAGTAGTGTATATAGTATCACTATCTCTATTAGAAAGAGAGAAACAATATTTTTATGGGGGCATACTTATAAATGAAGAGGGTTTCACTGTGTATCTTGTGAGGGGTTTGTTCACCAAAGAAACTTGGTGGATTGGGCCTATATTCATTGAAAATAAGGCAGCAAGTATTGTATAGTAAGTTAGCAATCCAATTGGTTCAAAAGTTGGAATCATTATTGGTGGATACTCGATACAAATTTAAAGGCCAATGGACTACCTATTGCAAGCTACAAAATTCTTCTCTTATTTGGTGCCAGGTATCATCTTATGTAGCTCACTTACAATATAGATTCATTTGGGCAATAGGGGGTAGATCCTAGGTGAACTTATTATATGATCTATTGCTTCAAGTCTCTGGTTCGGTGATAACATTGCTAGAGTTGGACACCATCCAAGAACTAAGACATCGGAAGAGGACCTACAAGAGAAGTCTATACTCACCAAGGGTTTTCCAATGAGGGACTCTCCAATGATTAAATTAGCTAAAGCTTGAGAATAATAGAGAAAAGAAGAAGGATGAGAGAGACGTCATTTTTTCCTCTGAAATTTGGCCTTCAGTTTGGCTTACCTAGGGTTTTTTTGGTACCTCTCTTATATTGAGGTAGAGCTTGTAGGTTGTTAGCTGGAATTAGTAGGCCATTAGGTCTGGTCTTACAGGCCATTAGGTCACATTCTGATAATTTGTTAGGATGGAGAATCATCCCACTAACCTGTGAATTAAAGTTGTTAGGCGGTTATGGATTTTACTTACGTGAGTAAATGAGTTAATGGCCTAAGGTCAACACAAGGTCGAGATCTCGAATCGGCATCTATGTCTGAAGTGGCCCTACCGGGTTGGTTTGGGCATGTCTTGATAGGGTGGTTTCGATCAATAGATTACCCCCACAATACTTGCTCCTCACTTCCAAGTTCGAAGTGGTTTCAATGCTTCGAGCAAAGGGAGTAGTCGATTCTCGAACTAACTCCTAGCTGTTGATCTGATTCCATCCCGAAAGCATTCATTCTGCTATATCCAGTAGAGAAAACTTTGGGACATCATTAACATATTGCTTCATGATCCATGCTATCATTATGGGGGATAGAAGCCCAAAGGGTCGCGAAATAATGATTTAGGGAAGAGGGATCTAGAGATCATTCTCAGATTCATTGGGACTCACTATGCATCAAGCATTGGTAGGCTCCGTGGCATGTGCTTCGTGGACCATCCTATGTGGCTTGACCTGGGGATGGTGCAATGAAAAAGTCATAAGATCTATCACTTCCAATGTTGGCCAAGTGGCAAGATCCGGAGAATTGATAGTTGCATTTGTGCCATTAGTAGTTTGTATAAATGGGCTACTTGTTTTAGTAGATTCCTTGCCATCTGACTACTGGTTATCCTTTTGCCATTGCATTTGTCGAAGGAAGGCCTTTCCTCCTATCGACATCATCTCTTTCGATGCTGACAATTACCTTGTTCCCTGATCGGTCCTCTACCCCTAGTCTTGCAACAATGAGGCTGTCATTTTCATCCATCAAATTGGCAAAGAAGAGGAGGATGAACTCTTCTGGTTGAGAGTCAAAGAGACTGAGAAGTGTCTAGTCAAGAGTTCCTACTTTTTCTTTGGTGCAATCCATGGAGACATCACATACCGATCCGTTAGAGATCGAGGATGAGTTGACAGCAGTCAAGCGGTTGTAATCCATCATATCGATAGCTTCAGAGTTGGTGCAGGCTTCTCCTCCTCCAGCAGGTTGTGCCCTACCTCCTTCCAAGGTGTCGAGTGGATTGGTGAGATCCGAGGTGGGCCCCTCCATCATGAGGCAAAGAAGGTTCTGCCACTATTTCAAAGGCAATATGGAGGGATGGTTCCACTCTCCAGGATCACTAGCTTGCTCGGGAGCTAGTGAAGATGATTCTATTCCCGGTCGCTCAGTCAAAGTGGAGGGCTCGCCCTTGGACAAGGTCGTTGGAGCCTCGTACTCTGGCCTTCTTAGGGTGAGTTCCCAATTTTCATGCTCGCTCCTATCTTTTAGCAATGGCCATAAACTCTTATTTTTCCATGTAGTTAGTGCATGACATCACTGCTTTCAATGGGGGCTTGGTTAGTTTTAATGAGGCAAAGCTCTCATTGGAAGAGAGGCTTAAGGCATCTGAGGCTGGGCAAGGGCCATGGAGGAAGCGAGATAAGCTACCAAGGATAAGATGAAGCTCATCAAGGCACAGCCAGGGTGGAAAAGATGAAGGCTATTGCTAAGGCCAAGCTTAAAGGCATCAAGGAGTACAAGACCTCGGTGGAATTTGAGAATGAAGTGCCGAAGCCTCCTCAGTTGCCTACATATATGGTTTTCATGCCTATAGGGCACGTCGGATGGTTCCCAAGTTGGACTTGAGCTACCTTCACCCCGAAAACATTGATGAGGAAGTTGGAGCATTCTCGTCGAACGAGGATGAGTCTATCTTGCCCAAGCCTACTTTGGTTGACACCTCGGTTCCTATTGCCGAGGATGCCATGGACTCTACTCTAGCTGCACCTGAAGACTAGCTTCTTTGCTTTCTTGTAGTTGCTTTTGGTACTTTTTATTGGCAAACTTTTGTAATAAACTTTTACTAATGAAATGTGTCTCTTTACTTTTCAAATGAAATGAAGTCTATTGTTACCTCTTGATGTTTGTATTGACCGACTCCGATTTAAAATCTCATTACCTCTCTGTAAAGTCGACGTTCTTGGCTCAAACCACATTCTAAGACCTTACTATTTGAATGCATGTCATGGGTGGTCAGCTCGAAGTCATTCGATGAAGATATCTTCATCAGGTCATTATCTTCCTCATGGTCTAATCCCTGTGGGGATATTTGGGGTGTCGTCTGAGGTTGATCTAGAGTTGAGTCATAATATTTTCATTATTATTGTTGGCCTTTGCTCGACTCGTCCATAGGCGAGGAGTGCCAAGTGATCGTGTAAGGTCCTAGAGGATTAGCCCCTTCATAGTCGCTATCGTCAGCCTCTGCTTGGCAATGCTAGGTGGCTATGTGGGGTCCCCAAAGGATTAGTCCTCTTCATCATTGTTGGCCTTCGATCAATCTATTTGTAGATGGAGGAGTGCCAGATGGCTATGTAGGATCCCCGGAGGGTTAGCCCTATTGGCGGCGGCCTCTGCTCGACCTGTTCATAGATGGAGAGTGCCAGGTGGCCATGTGAAATTTTTGGAGGGTTAGCCTCTTCATCATCGGCCTTTGCTTGATCTATTTGTAGATGAAAAGCACCAGATGACCATGTGGGGTCCTCGAATGGTTAGCCTCTTCATCGTCATTAGTTGATTTTGATGACTTTGGTTATGGCTAGCTAGCATCGATATCAATCGAGCATTTCCATCTTGGAGAGAAGTCTGCATTGAAGCTTAAGGATGAACTTTTTAGCAACATAATTAATGAATATACAACTTACTGGTAGTACATTCTCAAATTCTTGGCATTCCACATTTGAGGGATTGGAGTTCCATCGAGACTTTCGATCATGTATGCTCCAAGCTTAATGACTTCGATGTTTTTGTAAGGGCCTTCTTGGTTTGGGCTAGTTTTTCTTATTTCGTGGGCTTCAACACTTCAGCTCAGTGAATAACTAGGTCTCTAAGTCGAAACATCTTCATCCACACTCACATATTGTAGTGGCGGGCTACTCATTGCTAGTATGATGCCATTCTGATTCAGGCTCATTCTCTAATTTCTTCGAATAGGTCCACATTTGTTTAGAGTTGGCTCAAATTCTCCGGCCCATCATAGTTCTCCAACTTGGTCATCAACATCCCGATCTCAATAGGAATGACTACTTTAGCACCGAAGGTAGGCTAAATGGTGTCTCTCTAGCAGAGATCCGAGGAGTCATTTGATAAGTCCAGAGTACATTATAAAGCTCTTCGATCTAGAGCCATTTGGCTTGGCTGAGCCTTGATTTTAGCCTTTGTAGGATGGTTTGGTTTGTCACCTTGCCTCTTCATTTGATTGAGGATGACCAAACAAAGTGAGCCCATGGTGAGTATGTAGCTAAGAGTAGAATTCCTTAGACTTCTGATTGTCAAATTGCTGCCCATTATCTATGATGATGGTTCACGACAATCCAAAGCAATAGATAATGGATTTTCAGATGATGTCCTGGACCTTCTTCTCGTTGATTAGAGCTAGGAGCTCAGTTTCCATCCACTTGGTGAAATAGTCGACCACAATGGCTAGAAACTTTCTCTAGCCAGTCACCAATGAGAACGTTTCGAAGATATCAATTAACCACATGGCAAAGGTATTGGAAAATATGCAGGGTTTCATGCATAGATTTTGAAATTTTTTCAAAATAAGATGCAGTGAAGGATATAAATTAAACTATTTAATTTAATAATGCATGTGATCTAATCATTAAATCCTACATCTAGGATCTCTGACATATCATGATGCAAACATAAATCTAAAAATTAAAATATTGATTGGTATTGATCACATCAATACCTTAGATCTAGAACACTTCTAGAAATTTTAGATCTAATCTAGGTAAGAAAAGAGATCAAATCTCTTATCTTTGTGTGGGTCGAGAACACCGTAGCTGATATTCGATGTTGTTCTTATTTCTTGGAGCCACACAACATGTTCGACCTCTATAGATTGTCCATACAAGGTTGCAACTCTAATTGAAGGTTTGTCGAATGAAGATCGACTCGAAGTGCTAGCTTCTCATGGATCCCTCCTGATGGTCGATCTAAAATTTTTTTTTAGATCTCTTGGACACTCCAAGAGATGAAGATCATGAGGAGGATTAAGGAAGAAGACCAACTCTTAAATCTTCCAAAATAAAAAAAAAGAAAATAGGTTAAAAAGAAGTCCTAAGAGAAGACATATCTTCTCTTTTTCCTGAAAATATCTTCATGCTAGGACAAGAGGAGACCATCTTCTCTAGAATTTTCTCATGCCCTCTCTTCTTTTCTCTCTAATTTTATCCATGAAAAAATTTCACAAAAAGATGAAGAAGAAGGGCTCTTAAAAAAATTCTAAGAGAAGACCTTCTTCTCTTCTTCTTCTCTCATCAGGATATGATCAAATCATGTCCAAAACAAACCCCACCATGCCCCAACTCCTTAGAGCACCTATCCTCCATGCCCCATATCTCTTCCTCTTTGATTTTCTTGATGAAAATCATACAAAATATGGAGAGAAGAAATTTCAAAGAGAATCTCTTAAGAGAAGACTCTTCTTGTCTTTGTTTTCTCTTAACAGGAAATGACAAGCTCATGTCCAAAAGAAACCACCTCCTCCAATATTCTTGGCACACAAAATCCAATGCCCTTTCTCTCCAATTATCTGATTTTATTTTATTTTTTGCATGGAATACCTGAGGAAAAACTCATGGCCCCATAAGAAGTGGCATCCTTCTAATATATCCTGGACTAGGTCAAAATCCCGACATTTTAGGGATTCAAATCAAGGTGGTTTAGGGGGCGTCCAACTCTTGGATGCCTCCCCTTGAAAATATGGCATGAAGTCCAGGAATCCAACATGCAAAAAGGAGAATAAAGGGGTGACAAAATAATAGTGGGCGTGGGTTTATTTCCATAGAGAGAGGAGGAGAGTTTTAGAATTCTAGAACTCTATCAAATTGAGTTCAAATCTCAACCAATTGCCAAATTCGAACAATTCAAATTTAATTCAAAAACCATCAGAGATTTAGGGCATGGAATTCCATATTAGCATGGAAAAAATCATGTAAGATATCAAGGAATAAAACCAATTGGTGGGTGAGGGGCTTTCTTCTTAGGTGCAAGGGAATAGAATGAGTCCTAGTCCAGCTAGGACTCTCCAATGTAGACTAGATCAAAACCCAATTTAAATTTTATTTAAATCAAATTAAATATAACTCAATTAAAGATAATCCTAATCCAACTAAAAATTTAATTAAATTAGATTAAATCAAAATTTAAAGCTAGCTTAAATCCTAACTCAATTAAAAAAGAGGTGCATTCATGTCCTAGTCTAACAAGAAATTATTTTCCCTTGAAATTGGCATATACAATAAACCAATTGAACTTAACCCAATTAAGTACAAACCAATTCTAATTAAATTTAATTTAATTAGATTTGATCTTATCCTAATTGCTCAATCAAATTAAGTAATTAGCAATCTAATTGCTAATCGATCCTTCTGTAATAGTTGCACTTGATCCATCATCAATCGCATTGATGATTCGATCACTAAACGATTCTCAATCATCGATCAACCATTCAATCAGATAACAACCTCTAATATGTGTGACCCCATAGGTTCAAACCTAAGTCGGTAGCATAGAAACTAATTTTTGTACTAATCCAAATGATCATCTAGCAATGGTACCTGACATCCAAATTGGTAGGATGTATGCAAAGCAACATTTTTAGAATTCTGACCTATGGTTATTGTATAATTCATCCTTTTGATCAATAATACTTAGGATGATATTGAGTTAGCCGTCAATACTTATACAAGTCATCTATATTATATTTCAAAATTTTATAAATCCTTTGACTCCTTACAAGGATTACCTAGGCCTAGATTTTGCTAAATTGAAATACAGTGAGATATTTACTTTCTGAAGTTAATCAGAAGTGGTGAATCACATCTTGACTTACACACCAACTTTACAAGTACTTGAATGTACATAGAAATCTTCTAATCCTATATCAAAAATATAGATAGTCCTGCACCAAAGTATAGTGAGTTGTTTGCAAGTCATTATGATGATCTCAGATCGGAGAGATACTTATATCCATTAGCCTTAGCTAGCTATTTTTGATAGTAGAGTGCTACATTGATCACGTTCAGTATAGATGTACTCTTATATCTTACTTGTATGTCATACTAATATCTTCACATCACTTAGTTACGAGTACAACCAATGTATATGACATACAGCGACCTACACTCGATAAGTTATTATCCTAGTTAATAACTTATCATTTAGTCATGAATAATTTAAGAATCATCCAATAAATTCTTCTTGATCAATTGAGTATGGTTCTAAGAACTTATCATAATTTAGAAGTTCATTTAAGAAAGATAGAACTTTTATGATGAATAAGCCAAATAACTATTATTATCTGATAATTCATATACTAATTTCAATCATCTATAACTTAGATGATTGATTTTAGAATATATTTTCTAACAACTCCTACTTAGACTAAAGCCAATCAGAACAATATCAAATATCCTATTTCTACTTGAGCTCATAGAATTACTTAGTTTCAAGACTTTAGCAAATGGGTTAGTCAAGTTCTCCTTTTCCATCAATCTTTTTGAAGATTGATGTCACCCTTATCCAAAATCAAAAGGTGATAGTGATGTAGAGTATGTTGGTTCGGTGGTGTACCTTTGGTTCTTTAGCTTGAGCTATGGCTCTAATGCTATATTAGGACTGGACCATCGATGGAGGATGCCACTCCCAGCTTGCTAATAAACTTATACCACTATACAGCCTACATGGCAGCATCAGATGCCATGATGTACTCTACATCACTAATAGAATAGGCTATAATATTTTGTTTAAAATTTTTTTAGCCGATTTCTCCTCTAATTAGAATAAATTCATGATTCGACACTCTCTTACTATCATCTGACTAAAATTGGAATCAAAATATCTATAAGTTTTAAGTCAGTTTCTCCATATTTGAGTCATTGTACCTTAGTATTTTTTAAATACTTAAAAATTATCTATACAATCTTTCAGTGGTTTTCACTTGGATCAGACTGGTATCTACTCACTACCTCTAGTGAGTATATTATGTCTGATCTCGTACATGAAGAAATGAGATGATAGCTAAATCTTTATTTCTTATAATATTGGAATATCATTTTTGATTAAGAGAATATCATCCACAAACAATACAAAGAATAACACTATAGAACATTTTATCCACTAACAAATGCAGGGTTCTTCTCTGTTTATAACAAAAGCATACATTCAAAACGTATATACCAACTCTGAGATGATAACCAAATAGGCTTTATAGGTCTCTAACTTCTCGTCTGCGCTACTCTAATCCAATTTGAAAATCTATTTATACCCAATGAGTTTTATCCCTTCAGGTAGATCAACTAGTGTCCACATACTATTGATCTACATGAACTTCAATTCAGATTTCATGGCTCCAAGCCAATTCTCAAAGTTAGATTTCTACATGGCATTCGTATAGGTGATCGGATCCTCATTATTCTCATTGAGCTTAATAGGATCACCATCCCAGAAGTAGATATCGAAGTATCTGTCCAGTTGATGTGGTACTCTATCGGATCTTCTTAAAGATGCCTCTTTAATGGACTCCAAGTTTGATCTAATCAAATCCGATTCTGTAGGTATATTAGATTGTGTCAGTTCTTTCTACCGATTAAACTTTCTCAAGTTCAACTTAATAGGCATCAGTTCCTTCTCTAAAAAACTTTCTTTCTAAAAAGAATGCCCTACTGTTGAGAACAATTTTTGTTCTTTAGCATGATAGAAGTAATTACTCCTAGTTTTCTTGGGGTATTCTATAAATAAATACTTATCAGACCATGATCTAAGTTTATCTATGTGCAAATTTTTGACGCAGGCCAATCAACCCCAAACCCGAATGTGAGAGAGTCTAGGTCTATGTTCGATCCATATTCCATATGGAGTCTTTACGATAGATTTACTAATGTGTAAATTTTTAAAGTAAAACAAGTAGTCATAAGAGTATAACCCTGAAACAGACAGACTAGTAAATCCCATCATGGATCAAACCATGTTTAACAATGTTTGATTTTTTCTTTTCGATACATTATGTTTTAAAAGAAGTCCATTGAGAGAGAATCATATTCTCTCCTAGATATGTCAAAAACTCACTGAATAGATATTCATCTCCTCATCTAGATCGAAGAGTTCTAATATCTTTTTCAATTTATTTTTTTATTTTATTATGAAATCATTTAAATATTTTAAATAATTCAGACTAAATATATCCATATCTAGATAGGTCATCTATAAACATAATGAAATATTGATATTCTTCTCTAGCACTAGAGTTCATAGGTCCACATACATCACTATGTATGAGACTTAAAACTTTACCAGCTCTTTTATCTTTTCCAGTAAAAGATAACTTTATCATCTTTCCAAGAAGATAAGACTCACAGATCGTCAATGATTTACAATCATTGATGTTGAGATTTTTCTCTTAAGCTAACATGTTTATCCTATTCTTGTTAACATGACCAAGCCTATAATGCCAAAAGCAGAAATCCATGATATTATTTAACTTAGATATTTATTAGATATGTACATTACACTTAACAGACTACGTAAATATTATATATCATTTCTTTATTATTCATATATTATTATAATATTATTCATAATAATATCATAATAATCTTTTTTTATTAACAAATGATGATCATCTTTGGCCAAAAGGCCAATAAAGATCATTTTTATTATAAACGATGGATAATAATGACAGTCACTCTAAATGATAATATTTGTATTGAAAATTAGCTTAACGATTTCTAAAGCTAGGATTGGAACATGACTTCTATCCCTAACATTTAGAAATCTCTCATCATTTTCAAACATTCTACTTATCTGAACTTCTTGCAATGAATTACATTAGATTACCGGTATCTAATACCCAGGTAGAAGAATTATATATAGAGAAATTACAAGGTAGTATCATATAACATCCTTGATGAGCAATTTCTTGCTCCTTTCTCTTGTTCAGCCTATTGAGATCAAGAAAAGCAAGACAACTCTTCTTCCTATAACCCTGCTTCTAATAATAGAAGCACTCTACCTGATTTGGGTCAACTTGAACCTTTTGTTTTAACTGAACATAGAAATCATAGTATGAATTCATTCATACTGCTGAACCAAATTCAACTTTTGATACTAATTATCGAAGTTGGATCCCATAAGTCATCATTGTCTGATAGTGAATGGAGCAATTAGGATTTAGTTTTAATCTGAAGAAAAAAGAATAATAACCTAAAGTATATGAATTATTTTAAGCCTAGAGACTTGGACTTTTGTTTAAAAATTCTTTCACTATTTTGTACGAATTGATAGCCTTTATCTCTAATTCAAGAAATTACTTTAATTTCTTAGTAGGTACTAGAATCCATATAGACTGCACACAAGTCTAACTTTGACTGATCAATCCATGTGCATTTATGGATAGGTTCTTTAACTAATTATTTCTTTAAACAACTTCTAGTAATTTAATTTTATCCCAGAAATCTAATCAGTAGACTTTAGCCTCCACTGCAAGGATTTGGTTAGGTCCCACCATTAACATAACCATACTTGATGTATCTAATCAATGAATGATTAAGCCCAACTTTGGTTGGTCAATCTAACCACCATTAGAGAAATACTTCCAAGTCATCATATTATGAATGATAATTTCATTGGTCAATAAGCACTAGACCTTTGGGCCTCCAATGATTATTGAGTTAATGGACCCATTATCATCTAACTTAATGGAAGACTATGACTTAATTATTCCTATAACTTTATCATTTTAAGGATCTAATAATTTTAGAGAATTTAAAATTTATTTATAATTTCATGATAGAAAAGATATTGACCAAATTGCTCTCACTGACTTCACCAAGTCAAATCCTCCCACTGACTTCATAAGTCATTGATGAGGACTATGATTAATTTTGGTCTATGGGCACCTAGATCAGTCTAACTGAATAAAATCAGTCTCACTGATTTTCTATGTGACATGGGTTAGCATGAATCAATGAGCAATCTAATCAATACTTGATTAACTACATTGGCTAGGTAAGTGAAATTAGTGGAAGGGTCTGCGAAAGCTTGCCTTAAACACCATTAGAAATGGCCAAGTAAGTAGGCTGCCAATTAAAAACCATCGATTTGAGAATGCTAGAGTTATCTTAAACACCAATCGATTTATCAATTTTGATTTGGTTTGCCTAAAGACTCAGGCTCAACCACTGAGCCATGATTAGTGTCCATTTGTTAGATATATGGATTTTAATTAGCTATAACTATTGAATTGATCTATCGAAAAAATGAACTAATCCTAATTAACTATTAATTAAGTTTGATCAATTTTTTAACTTAGTCTATATTTAATCTAATCTTAGGTCTAATCCAGTTAATGATCTGATCAAAGCTAACCCATTATCCTTTAACCCGTATTATATGAAATTATCTTAGGATCTTCAAGTCATAAACCTAAATCCTAAATAATCACTTAATTCTTAATTAAGTTCAAAGCTTATGGGTTGGGGTTTGCAACCTCAGAACTAGTTTTTGATTTTATGTTTTGAAATATTTTTAACACGTAAATAATTTATATTGAATCATATCCAATTCATGGTTTTAGATCTGATTTGTTTCAATATTTAGATCATGTTCTAGGATTTCGAATCTAAGATTTTACAGAAAGTAAGTTCATAATTTAAATTTTATAAAGTAAATATATCATACATATTTATTCTAGATTCAAAAAATAAAACTACATATCCAGTATATGTATAAAAGGAACTAGATCAAAATATGAAGCACATATTATTCAAATCTTATCTAAATAATCAAAAATCAGATCATAAACTAACTAATTTTAGATTTAAAATTTAAAAATAAATTATAAATTATTTTTAATTTTATCTAACATATTTATAATTTAAATTTCTTAAATCAGCACATACTAGAATAATCTCTCCATCGTAAGAAAAAAATCTTACAACAAGATAATCTTATAATTAGTATGTATGATTTGATATTATTTAGATCTAATTTAAATAATTTAAAATAGATCTAACATTTATTTATTTTAGATTTAAAATTAAAAAATAAAATCATAAATTTACTTAGATCACATCTAACTTATTCACGATTCAAATCTATAGATCAGCACATACTAGGACAACCTTTTCATTGTAAGGGGTCAACTTTACAATAGGGCAACCTTATGTCAGTATATGTAAGCTTTAATTTTTATTTTTAGATTTATTTTAAAGCATGCATGATCATGTCATAAGAAAACCAAGATGCTCTGATACCACTATTGAAAAATATACAAGATTTTTGTAGAAAAAACTAGTTTTTCCACCATAGGATTGATCTAATTTGATTAGATCTATAACTAAATTTCAAATTTTTTTTCTATAAGTTTTAATCAAATTTGAGAGTTCTCGAATTTGATTCTAATGATCTGATATTAAAATCTAAAATTATAATTAAATTAGGAATGACTTTTGTTATCTTTTAAGGGTAAACGTTATCCTGATGATGATCTATCGCATCCAAAGTTCTGGATCTAGCCGCGCACATACCGGCCTCTACCAGAGTTGACTCAGGTTGGCTCTAGATGCCTTCTCCTTTTGGATCTAATCTCAAAAGATCAGATCAAATTTGGATCTGTGAAGCTTTCAAATGAATCTTCAAAGGCAGCACCTTGTCCTTTGAGGTAGAAATCTCGTCTTTAATCTTTGCTTTAGCTTTCCTCAACACTTGATCACTGAACCTTCACCCAATCTGGTATGGGCATGGAGAAGAAAGAGAGGAGCAATAAGGAAGGCATGGAGATAGGTTTGGCAGTAGCACTTTGGCATGAGAGAGAAAGAATACAAACCTTAAGGCGCAGGGTCATTAAATAGACTCCTGTGCCAACTCTAGAGTCCCAAATGATCAAGCAATCAAATTGCTTGATTAATTCTAATTTTAATCTAAAACTCCATGCCAAACACTAGGTCTCTACCTGGTTTTGTTGGCCAAAATTCTCCAAAATTGCCGCACAAAATAGATAAGGGAGGAGCATGGCGCAAGTAACTATTCTTCTAGAGTCTTTGATCTCATCAAGACTCTTTGACTTGGTCCAATCTAATTTGACTAGGTCAAATTCCTTATCCATATGGGGTGCACACCTAAGAGGACGTGCATCCTCCTCTATCTCATGAAAATATCTAAGGGCGCCCAGCCCTAGTGTTGGGGTATCAGCTACTCTGATACCACTTATTAAAGATCTAGTACCAGCATATTGCGATAGGAAGAAAGAAAAAAATAAAATAAAAATATAATCAAGTACATGGATCAGCCTAAAGGCTCACTTCCATGGGGCATGCAAAGCTTCACCATGAGAAACAAAATCAAACAATATAAGAGAAACTTACCACTTCATTCTTATACAAGAATCTCTCAATAAGAAGTCTCGAACTATCATAAAAGCTCTCTAAAAGCTCTCAAAAAGTCTCTCAACACCTCCAAAATGTTACTAGCTTTCCAACCCAATAAACGGTTCATCAATCAGAGTTATATAGACTTCAGAAATACAAAAATAGTGTTCTAGTAGGAAATTCAGTCCTAAACCCATTCGAGATCGATCTTTGAACATTCGATCATGACCGGCTTCCTCCTGGGCCGTCAGATCACACCCAATAGTCCTGATCAGAGTTGGATCATTCCTCAATCATTGGATTACAATCGGAAGCTCTCCTGGCCGTCTGATTGTGCAAAATAGCACTCCATCATGCCAAATCATAGCTAGATCAAATCTCAGCTGTCCGATCATGATCGGCTTGTATCAGAGCCATTGGATCATGATCGATCCATGGAATAGTATCGTGGACTATGAGAAATGGCCTAAAAATTGGTTAGGGGTCCATGTGGGCGCCCATGAGTTGGCGGTCCACCATGGACCGTGCTCCACCGCATGGGCTGGGTGCCCATGCAGCCCTCATACCCTGGTTTCGCGCACCCGCGCATGCTTTATCGACCCAACACGCAGCTGGCCTAGCGCCGCCACTTGCTACTAGTTTAGGCCATGTCGCCACCATCCGACGCCGCTTGTGGGCCCCTCCGATGGGCCCGAGGGCTACCTAGTCTGCTCTAACCTTCTTTTACGCGTATCTTCTCCATCTGGACACCATCTGTATTGTTCTTAGGCTCATTGGACTCCATTCATCATCCTAGACCTCACTCTGGATTTATTATAAAAGAATTTGAGATTTTTTTCTCAACAATCTTCATGTTGACTTAATATTTGGCTTCCACCTATCTTTGAGAGCCTATGATCCGTCTCGCCCCTATGCCCTAGGTTACGCCTATTGATCATGGATAGGCAACCATGAAAGTCGAGCTAGGCCACTCGATCCCATCTCCATCGACTGCTATAATCTTTCTGACCTAAGACCTACTTGGGATAGCCTCCTACGGTAATAGGAACTTCACTCTTCGATGTCGCCGCTCGTCCTTCCAAGTCTCCCATCTCATGTCCGATCCACCTCTATTTGGAGCTCCACCTCGCACTGAGCTCCCTCTAGCTCTTGAAGCTCCATCTCGTACTGAGCTTTCTACTAGATAGTGATGTCCTCTCATCCTCTTCTTTTCCTCTAATATCACACAATCACAACACATGACCTTCAAAATTTCATCACTAGCTACTTATCTATAGCCGTTTGAATCCAGTCTACTCAGTGAGATAAGATTCTATCTAAAATTGGGTATGTATCGAACCTCCTCCAATCTCCTCACTATACTATCATGTGTCCTCCAGCTGACCATTTCGATGCCTCTAATCGCATAGCTCAATCCATCTGATAGATAAATAGTACCCTCACTGCTCTCTAGAGAGTTAAACTATTTCTCTCTGCAATAAATATGATATGTACATACAAAATCTATAATTTATTATTGGAAAGAAGTAGATACCTCATCAGATATCTCCAGGATATTATCCTCTAACTCACTATAGGCCATCGCTATAGTAGCCCTCATCTAATTTCTGAGCTATGGGCAATCTCTAACATGATGTCCCAACTTGTTGCATCAATAGCATCTGATCTTGTTAGAATCTCTCATCTTAGATCTGGATCATCCTTCTTGCAATCCTCTACTACTCTGTCTACTGCCTCCTGCTCCTCCAAAAATTATCAAAGTTGAGCTGCTGCTATCTAAGCTCGAAGCTAGGTTCTCCCTCCTAAGAATCTCATTCTAGAGTATCGCTGCAGTGATCTCGTCCATCTTGATGGTGCTCTTTTTTACTAGAATAGTAGTCACCAAGGATTCATATGAAGGAGGAAGTGACGCTAGCAAAACCAACATCCTGATCTTCTCCTCAACTTTTTCACCCATGCTGAGAAGGTCGGTGAGGATCTTTTGAAAGTTGGATAGATGCTCGCTCTGGCCTTCATCCATCCATAGCTAGTAGAACTACCTCTAAAAAAATATTATGTTGGTGAGCGACTGCATCTTGTACAACTTCTTGAGCTTCGATCATAGTGCCGTCGAAAAAGTCTTACCAAGTATATCGATCACCACATCATCTACTAGGTACAAGCGGATCATGCTCATCACCTTCATCTAGATCTACTTTCAATCCTTCACCTCCATAGTAGCTGACTTCTTGTCGCTCAAGAGAGCATCGATCAATCCATGTTGGATGAGAACATTCTTTACCCTTGCTTACCATAAGAAGAAATTGCCCATTCTATCAAACCTATTAATCTTTACCTTGATTGCACTTGCCTTCTGCATATTCTTCAATCTCTATCCATTGCTGCAATCTACGCTCTAGTACTAACTGGCTCTGATACCAATCATTGGAGTATTAGCTACTCTGATACCACTTGTTAAGGATCTAATATCGATATATTGCAATAGAAAGAAAGAAAAAAAAATAAGAACACAATCAAGTACAGGGATCAGCCTAAAGGCTCGCCTCCATGAGGTATGCAAAGCTTCACTATGAGAGAGAAAATCAAACAATACAAGAAAAACTTACCACTCAACCCTTATATAAGAATCTCTCAATAAGAAGCTCCAAACTCTTACAAAAGCTTTCTAAAATCTCTTAAGAAGCCTCTTAGTACCTCTAGAACATCACCAACTTTCTAATCCAATAAACAGTTTGTCAATCAAAGTTATATAGACTTCAGAAACTCAAAAATAGTATTCTAGTAGAAAATCCAGTCCTAAACCCACTTGAGTTTGATCCTAGATCGTCCAATCATGATCGACTCCCTCTTGGGCCATTGGATCATGCACAACAGTCTTGATCAGGGTTGGATCATTCCTTAGCCATCGGATCATGATCGGGAGCTCTTCTAGCCATCCGATCGTGCAAAATAGCGCTCCATTATGCCAAATCAAATCTCAACCATCCGATCATGATTGGCTCAAACCAGAGCCATTGGATTATGATCGATCCATGGAGTAGTATCGTGGACCATGAGAAATGACCTAAAAATGGGTTGAGGGTCCATGCGGTGGCCCATGAATCGACGATCCATCGTGGACCGCACTCCACCACTTGGGATGGGCGCTCATGCGGCCTGGTTCCGTGCAGCCCATGCACGTGCCTGGCTAGCCCAGCACTACCGCACACTACTGGTTTGGGCCACGCCACTGCCATCCAGCGCCTCCTATGGACCCCTTCGATGGGCCCGAGGGCCGCCTACCCTGCTCTGATCTTCTTTCGTGCGTATCTTCTCCATCTGGACTCTATTTGGACTGTTCTTAGGCTCGTTGGACTTCGTTCGTCATCCTAAACCTTACCGTGGCCTTATTATGGAAGAATTCAAGATACTTTTCTTAATACCTAAAAATTCTCTAGGGGGTGCATGCCCCTTCTCCCTTCTTTTCTACATTCGGGTCAACCTTCGACCCTTATCCCGAAAGTTCTAGAAATTGGCAGGTCTTATCCTGTTCTCATTCAATGGATTAAGACAAGCTTAGATTAGATTAAGACAATATTTTTCTGACTAGGACAAGCTCCAGTTAGACTAGGACAGGATTCTCGGATGAGCCAAATCTAATTTATCTCGAACAAAAAGACTATAAAAGAAGAATGTTAGGCTCAATCATGTACGATTTTCTTGAACCTAATTAGATCTAATCTAAATAAATCAAACTAGATTAGCTCAATTGATGACATCCAGATCCAAACTCTTATTTATATGATCTAGTTAGATTCAATTCTGTATGGTAATAAGACATGTCGCAATCTCTATCATCGACATCATCGAAACATCTTTCCATGGATCAGAATTTTTTTGGTTCATCCAATTAGAATGATCGATCATCAAGATTATTCTAATTGCTTTCAAAATTTATTAGTGATACCTAGCAGTATATAGTGGTAATCTATCAGAATTAAATATGAACCTTTCAGTATAGCTACCTGTATGATTGGATTCTTCTATCATGAGCCCTAATAGGATTAGGGTTAAGGTGAACTCGTCAAACCCAACACCTCATCATATGATTGAATCATTTGATTCGAGTTCGATGTGAAACTCTAATAGAAGAATCTTTTCTATTATGTTACACTGCCATAGCCATGGGCTTAAGGACTCAATTTTATGGTCATCATAGGACTACTCTTCTATCGAGGTTGATAGATTCTATCTTGGTGTGATCCAATTCCTACAATGAATATGCTATAGCTAACATACATCTCAAAATTTTGAATGACTAGGAGATCGAGTTATGGTGTAGTTAAACTATAATATACTCAAGATGAACTATTGATGCACTTCAAATCTAAGAACTAGACACACAACTATAGCATCGAGTTGAGTCATTGATGAGAAGATAGACTTTCTTATGATTGCATGAGGTGGTCACGCTCAGTATCCTTGTTCTCAATGAGTACTTATACTTTTGCTTCGATATCTTCATACCGTAGACTCAAGACTCATCTATCCTAAGAAAGTAATTGCATACCGATCTTTCGGATCAATCACTATCCTCGTGATGATCCTATGATCGAAAGTAGTTTATGAGTTAATTACGAAAATAGATGTCTTAAATTTTTAACTCTTGAAAATATGTATTATCATTTTCATTAGCTCAAAGAATGTATCACAGATACTTTTCATACAATATGATAGAAGAAAATAATCTTTTATTAATTTTAAATTAAAATTATAAAAATGCTCCTAGAATGTGTATTACAAGTGTCAGCCAATCTAGCTTCTAGGATACTCATCTAACAAACTTTTATTTAACCTAAAGTCAATTGACTATATATCTAAGTCCCATCTTTTGAAGGTGGGCTTCGATCTTCTGCTGGCTTAATGACTTTATTAGTGGATCAACCACATTATCTGCAGTGTCAACTCTCTTGAGCTCAACGTAATCCTTCTCAAGGTAATCATGGATGAGGTGATATCACCGCTTGATATGCTTCAACTTTTGATGAGACCTCGACTTCTTAGCTAGGGCCATGGTGACATTATCATCGCAGTATAGAGGGACGACATCCGATGGCATCACTTCAAGCTCTGTAGTGAACTTTTTGTACCAGAATGCTTCTTACATAGCTTTCGATGTAGCGATGTACTTACCTTCCATAGTGGAGTCCACTATCACATTCTGCTTGAAACTCTTTCAGCTAATAGTACCACCATTATAGATAAACAGACTACTAGATATTGACTTTCGATCATCTATATCAGACATAAAGTCTAAGTTTGTATACCCCTGGATCTAGAGTTCTTCATTACCAAAGATAAAAAATATATCCTTAGATCTTCTCAAGTACTTAAGGATACACTTCACAAAAGTCTAGTATTCTTTGCCTGGGTTTGACTGATACCTGCTCGTGACACTCACAGCATGGATGATTTTAGATCATGTACATAGCATGGCATACATGAGGCTCCCTATTGCTGAAGCATAAGGGATCTTGCTTATGCATTCAATCTCCTCAGGTGTGTTGGGATACATCTTCTTAGAGAGATGAATGTCATGTCTGAAAGATACTAATCCCCTCTTAGAGTTTTCTATGCTAAACCTCTTTAGCACCTTCTCTATGTACATCTTCTATGATAAATCCAGCATCCTATTCAGTCTATCCCTATAGACCCTTATTTTCGATATAAAGAATATCTCTTCTAGATTTTTCATAGAAAATTCTTTTAACAACCATATTTTGATGAATGTCAACATGAAAATATCATTTTCAATCAGGAGGATATCATTCACGTACAATACGAGGAAGATAATAGCGCTCCTACAGATCTTTTTGAATACACAGGACTCCTCTTTATTTTTGATGTAACCAAATGATTTGATCATATTATTAAAATGAGCATTCTAGCTTCGAAATGCTTTCTTAAATTCATATATGGATCTTTGCAATTTGCAAACCTTGTGATCACCATCACTAGATGTGAAACCGAACGACTATTCTATATAAATATCTTTCTCAAGATATTCATTTAAGAATATCATTTTCATATCCATCTACCATATTTCATAATTGAAATAGGCTGTAACAACAAGCAGTGTGCAGATAGATTTTAGCATGGCTATCGGTAAAAAGATATTTTGATAGTCAATGCCTTCGTGCTGACTATATCCTTTCGTTACTAGCCTAGCTTTGAATGTCTCTACATTCTCATCAATACCTATCTTTGTCTTGAAGATTCATTTACATCCAATAGGTACAATACTTTCAGATGGATCTACTAAGATTCAGATTTGGTTTGAATGTATTGATACTACTATAGAAAAGAATTACCGCAGCAGTTCGTAACTGTTACCATAGCCCAAAAAACTGCTTCCATAGGCTATGGCAGCGATTTTCTAACCGCTGCTACTGCGATCGTCACCATAGCTCTATGGCAGTGGTTGTTTGAACCACTATCATAGATAGCCTATTACAGTGGTTTATAAATTACTGTAATAGATCGATCTATAGTAGCGATTATGTAACCGCTGCCATAGTTAATCTATAGCAGTAGTTACATAACCGCTGTCATAGGTAATCTATAGCAGTGATTTTTTAACCACCGCCATAGGTCTAATGCAATGGTTGGCACCATTTACACTAGGAACCTATGGTAGCGGTTGGCACGGATATGACAGTGGTTATAAAATCATTATCATAGATCTTGAATAATTAAAAAAAATAAATTTTTTATTTTTTTATATATTTTATCTGATAAATACAGATATATAACATAAGATAATATAATAAACATAAAAATTATTCTAAAATACTAAAATTTTATTATTGAATAAAATTTATTATAATATTTTTTTAAAAAAAATACATCAAAAGTTCTCTAAATCTACATCATTGTCATCATCATCGAAAGCTGGAGCTGGAGCTGAAATGCGGGCCAACATATCCTCGAAGCCCATGAAAGCCCTAACCATTATTACTATAGTGAATGAAGCCCTTAATGAACTAACACGAATATAAATAGTAAAAAGTTTGTCAAAAAAATATTGATGTTGTATGTAGCAAACAGTAGAACTGTATGCATGACTAGAGTAATGCCATTATGCTTCTTCTTTTTTTTTTGGGGTGAAGATAGCAGCATTTTATTAAATAGGCATAATATGCAATGAAGCCATGGCCATACCAAAGTTGCAGTTTGACAGTTCGATCTTCAAGGTACATAGTCTTAGATAGAAAATCAATGCCAATTGTAGCCTGTTCATCAAAAATAAAAGACTTGTAAGAACATCACACATAAAGAATAAAAATAAATATAATAAAATACATTCACTTCTTTTATTCTACAAGCATGGTAGAACATTGAAATGATAACGAGAGCAAGAAAAGATGACAAAGAGCAACTTGAATATTGACCAAAAAAATTAAGTTGTACAACAAACTCCTATCCTCATTTTCTAGGAATACACAAAGAGATATAATCAATTAGCAGTTCTAAAGAAAATTCTCTGTTCATCTGTAATTTAAAAGATGTTTGTTCATCTAAGCTTTTATGAAGAGAATTAATGAGAACCATAATCCAGCTAATCTTTAAAGACTGCACAGTATGCCACCTCATAGAACAGTTTGAAAGACCTCAAATAGATTCTTTAGAAATTAGTTGATCCATCATCTTAAAAAGGGTAATTTAAAAGATGCCCGATCACTGCAATATAATGCATAAAACCATTTGAAGAAGTAAAATTTGAATTAGCAAGAGTTGAATAGAAATGAGAAATAATACAACATGCATCGACATAAAAACTTAATTTAAAATTAAAACATATGATGGATTTCATTGGGTCATAGCAACTTGAAATATCATAAGTCTAATGAGAGTCCCTAAAAGTTATGTTAAATGTGTCCGATAAGACTGGCACAAAAAGGAAAAATAAATAATTTTCAAAAGTAGACTCAAACACAAATAAAAATGAATCAAGACAGTCAAATTTGGTATTCAAGCTTTGGCAGGTTAGCCAATTAAGAATTAAGACATAAATGATGATTTTAAGCAGCTTAATATGCCAATGATATGTAAACATGCCTACCTCATTTTATATAGAAAAAGATAGTTTCCAAAAAATAAATATCGATAATAATTTAGAAATGAACCAAGATGCTGACTATCGCAGTGAATAAGAAGGCTTTGTTAGATGTCGGTTATCAGTTTATTTCTATAAATTTTATTAGGCTACATTAATATAAATAAAAGTTTTAGAAAGCAGATAACAGATAATTCATCTCTAGCACAACATTCCAATGATGGAGCCAGAGGGATAAGGCTGGACCCCCTCCCTCCTCTTGCTCTCTTGATCTCCCACTCTCTCTCTCTCAATCTCCCTCATCAGTGAGGTCGGACCCCCTCCCTCCCAATGATGGCGGCGAGGCCGTACCCCCTCCCTCTCAATGATGGCGACGAGGTCGGATCCCTCCCTTCCTCTCTCAAGTATAGATCCATCGGATATTCGGATTCAGATTCGATATCAATAATTAAAATTGGATCTAAATCTGAATATCCAGATTCTAATTTAAATCCAATCCATTGATAGATCTAGTCCACAGCGCCGACATGGCACGACCCAAAACCCAAGGCTACCGCCATGGCATGGCCCAAAAACTACGATATGCAGATAATTATAATATTTATAATAAATATTTATAATATTTATTATAAATATTTTATAAATTATTATAAATATACATGATTAATAAATAATACTATAAAATTAAAAAAATATACCTGTGGCTATAGAGAGCGAGTCGTATCGAAAGCTCCGAGGATCGCCGACAATGACACTAGAGGAGGACGATGGTACTAGAGGTAACCTACGAAATAAAAGCAAGATAGTGAGATAGAGAAGAGAGCAAAAGAGAAAAAAAAGAGAGAGCAGGGGTGGTCGGGGATGGGGGATGGCTAGGGTTCTATAGCTACTGTTGTAGATCTATAGTAGCGATTTTTGATAACCGCTATCATATATTGAAAATAATTTTTTTTATTTTTTTTCTAAATATTATATAATTTTAAAATTTAATATCTATCTTCATCTTTCATTATCTAAATAATTATCATTAGAGTGTGGTCGTAAAAGGTCACCTCGATCCGATGGCCCTAGCTTCATCGATCAGAAAAATTTGATTTCGACGATCACGAATGATGATGTGATGATCTGATAGATGGAGACCTTCGATGGATTTAGAAACTTACAATGATGATCTCAATGATGTTTATAACATACTATCAAATTTTTACTTCAATTAAATATCGTTATCATAGTCAATTTAGTATGGAATAATTTCGATCATTAAATTAGAAACAAACGATCAAAGGGTTAAACGATATTCGATTATGAGATAATTTTTTAGTTAAATGATCTTTGTTATAATTTTAAATATTTTATATAGCAATGATAGTAAAATTTAAATCATTTTTGTATAAATTATTCATGTTAAGCAAATATTGTAAAAGCACGGCATAACAATCAGTGAAGTTTTAGAATGATTATCAGGAGACGTATAGTTTTATATCATTCTTCATCTCACGAGTTAAATTTTATAATCACCACTATAAAAAAATAATTAAAGTAGTAACCAAGATCATTTATAAAAAAAATTATCTCACAATCGGACACCATTTGGTCCTTTGATCACTCGTTTATCATTTAACGGCCGAAACTAACCTATACTAAATTGACCAAGATAACGATATCCAATTGAAGTAAAATTTTGATAGTATGCTACAAACATCACCGAGATCATTGTTGTAGATTTTTGGATCCATCGGAGGTCTCCATCTATCAGATGATCACATCGTCGTTCGTAGTCGTAGAAATCAAATTTTTTTGATCGATGAAGCTAGGGCAATCGGATTGAGGTGACCTTTTATGATGACACTCTAATGATAATTATTTAGATAATAAATAGTGAAGATGAGCATTAAATTTTAAAATTATATAATATTTAAATATATATATATATATATATATATATATATATATATATATATATATATATATATATATATATATATATGGTGGTGGTTATAATTAATCGCTGCCATAAATCAGATTGTAGTAGCGGTTTCTACTAACCGCTGCTATAGGTCCGACTTATGATAGTGGTTACAATGAACCGCTACTATAGGTTGACCTATGGCAGTGATTTTTTGTAACCGCTGCTATAGATCCAACCTACGGCAGCGATTTTTTGTAACCACTGCTATATGTCGGACCTATAATAGCAGTTATAAAAATCGTTACCATAGGTCCGACCTACAGCAGCAGTTAACGAAAATCGCTGTCGTAGGAGCTATGGCAGTGGTTTCAAAAATTGCTATCATAGTATGCACTACCATAGGCCATTTTTATAGTAGTGTAAATCAATCTCTGACTTTATTGTCTCTAACCATTTCTCAGAGTCGATATCTGATATTGTCTTATCATAGATTTTGGGATCATCACCATGAACCCCATTTCCTGTAAGGAATATTTTTTCAACTTTTTCTAAAATGGTACCTAAGTATCTTTTAGGAGGATGAAAAATTCTACTTAATCTATGAGGTGGAGGATGTTATATTTGGACTGGCTCAATCTAACTGGATTCTATAGGTTCCTTAGCTCGTTGCTGTTCGGAGACTTTTTTCTTGAGCCTAATCTATCTTTCAATGCCACTATCTTGAATAAACTATTTTTCAAGAAAAATGGTATGTCGACTCATAATTATATTTTGGTCTTCTGAAAGATAGAAATAATATCCTAACGACTCTTTAAGATATCCAACAAAATGAGCTCTAAAGGATCTAGACTCTAATTTGTCCGCCTGCTGTCTCTTGACATGGGCCAGACAATCCCAAATTTTGAGATGACTCAGACTTGGCTTTTTACCATGTCATATCTCATATGGTGTGGTAGAAATGATTTTAGAGAAAATTCTATTCAATAAATATATAGCAGTCGTTAGACTATATCCCCAAAAAAACTCAGAGAGGTCCGTGAAGCTCATCATGAATTGGACCATATCTAATAAGATCCGATTTTTCCATTCTAAAATTTTTTTGAGTTGAGGCATTCCAGGTGGAGTCCATTACGAGATTATATCATTATTCTTAAGATAGTCTACAAATTCTCGAGTAAGATATTTGCCTCCTCGATCTGATTGAAGAATCTTAGTGGGCTTTTTGGTTTATTTTTCTACTTCATGTCTGAATTTCTTAAATTTTATAAAGACTTCCGACTTGTGTCGCATTAGATATATATACCCATACTGAACATATCATCAATAAAGATGATGAAGTAGAAAAAATTGCCTCTGATTGGCACATCAAATGGACCGCACACATCTATATATACCAGGGCAAGTAGGTCTGCGGCCCTTTTTTCATATCTTATAAAAGAGAGCTTGATCATTTTGCCTTAAAGGTATGATTCATAAATCAGATATGACTCAAAAGTCAATGAACCTATTAGTTTAGATTTCTTCAATTTATTAATCCTATCTTCTACTATATGCCTAGTCTAAGGTGCCATAGATACCTTTCGTTCAGACTATCTCTAGATCGCTTAGATCCTATGGCTTTCATGTTTTACTCGATATTAAATATAGAGACATCAACATGCAACTGATAGAGACCATTAATTAAGAAACCACTTATAATTTTATTTCTTTCAAAAAGAATAGTATAGTAGTCCTTAAGAAAGCTAATTACATAATCTTCTTATGCTAAACAAGAAACAGAAATCAAATTTCTACTTGCTGTAGGCATATAATAACAGTCTCTAAGTACTAAAACTAAACTAGATGGTAGTTGACAAGAGTAGATTTTCATGACCATAGCAGCAACTCTTGCTCTATTTTTAATGGACAGGATCATCTCACCATCCCTCAACCTTCTGCTCTTCTTAAGACTCTGCATAGAAGTGCACAAGTGAGCACTAGAATCAGAGTCAAGCACCCAACTACATGTAGAAGAAATCATAAGGTTAGATTTAATGACGAGCATACCTCCAGAAGAACCTACCTCCTTCTTGTTCTTCAGGCTGGCCAGATATAAAGAAAAGTTTCACTTCCAATGGCCATCAGTATTGCAATGAAAATACTTTTCTTTATTAGCAGCCTTCTTCTTTGATTTTTCTTTCTTCTTCTTCCCATCTTCTACCTTTTGCTTCTTCATAGATTTTTTCTTCTTATCAAAAACTTTCTTTTGGAGGAAGTCTGCTCCACAGCAAGAACTGAGTCCTTTGAATCTTTCATAGAAAGCTCAGCAGTAACTAGTATATTTATAAGTTCAGCCAAGATACATTATAGTTTATGCATATGGAAGTTCAAGATGAACTGTCCATATGCATCACTCAAGAACTGTAAGATCACATCAATCTATAAATCCTTATCTAACACGACATCGAGCTTCTCAAGCTTCTTTAGATTCTTAATCATTATCAAACAATGATCTTAGACTGACTGCCCATCATGCATCTAAGTCTTAAAAAGTCTTCGAGAGACTTGATACCAAGTTGCACGATTTTGCTCACCAAATAATTCTTGCAGGTGAGCCAATATTTGATGAGGAGTCTTGATGTCTTCATGTTGGTGCTGTAATTCATTTAACATTGAGCCCAATATATAGTACCTAGCTTTGTTATCATCATCCATCCACTTCTTCAAAGATGCTCTCTATTCAGCAGTTGGACGGACTGATATGGTGGATGAATCCTGGTCCAGTATATAGGTCAGCTTCTCAGAATCCAAAATAATTTTGAAGTTCCTAAGCCAATCTCTATAATTAGATCCGTTTAGTCTGTGGGTGTCTAGGATTCAAGCTAGTGGGTTGGACGCATATATTTTTCTATAGAAAGTAAAAATTTCTAATTAGACTTAACCAATTTATTTAAAAATTTTATTTTTAAATAAATTAGGCTTTCACTATTTTTTTGAATTCCTACACTTTCTTGGTAGAGATGCAAAAATCTTTACGATTATAGATTTTTAGTGGATGGTGCAGTCCTACCGACTGGCTCACCATCTCATCTAACAATTATTGATGATGGATCAATCGATGAGTGGACAACTTTTATCTAATGATTCTTTAATCATGGTGCATCCAAACTTGATCTCTAATTCATGAAGCTTATCATGCCTAGAATATTGCTCCAATCTTTAGTTAAGTTAGACCCACCATTTGCTTGAATTAGATTTCTGATTGGATTTCTCACCGTATCCAAAATATTGAGCCCAATACATCCTCCAACCCATAGCATTCAATGCTTAATAGACATGGTTGAATCTTTTCGATGCAATTGAACCACTATAACCAATCAAGAATAATCAACCCCAGAAAGGGCCCACACATGTACAATGGTGGAAGACCTATGACTTAATATTTTTTTAAAGAGATTTGATTTAGGTCTTTTAGATATGACTTGACTTAGTCATAATAATTATGACTAACCTAATGTCATGAGTTAGCTCGAATCGTTAGCCACCTCAAATCAGAACTGGATCAACCTAAATGGTCAAGTAAGTGAGACCGATGCAAGGGATATGCTATCAACTTGACAAAAATGCATTCAGATCGAGTAGCTTCTAATTAAAAATCAATCGATCATATCTATCAAACTTATCTTAGATACCAAATTATTGAACCAATCGGGTTAGCCTACAATCCTGGCTCAAACTGTGGAGCCAAATTAGGTCTTAATTTGATCGACCACATGTGACTATGAGTCGATCTTAACCCAGAACTAATCCTATTGGGCTAGTCAAATCTAAGCACTCTTGATCCCACCTAACCAACTCTTGATTCGGTTTGATCAATTGTTAGAACTAATTGAGCTATCCATACCCAAACCCAAATTTATGAAGGTATCTTAGATTTAAAAATTTATAGTTTTTAGATCTAATTGATTTCATAAACTTAATTCTTAATTAAGTTAAAATTTATAAATAAATTATACATAAAAATTCTAGAGTTTCAGGATCTAGATTTTTGTAGAAAAATAAATTTTTAATTTCTGATTAAGGATAAATGTGCAGCACCCCTACACGCCATAAGAGCACCTCATTGAATGAAAAGAGAGGGCCTTTAAATCCTTCTTACTCTTATAATCAGATGGTCAAGAGGAATGCCTTAATCAAAAATTAATCTACATTATAAAAGACTATTAGATCTATAATATATATTGCATATATAATCATTGATCTAACTATGCATACTTTGTATACATCTCATGTATCAAAATTTAAACCAACATATGCATGTTTTCATATTTTATATATCTGATATAATATCTAAAAAATATAATTTTAAATGATTATATCACATAAAATTCTAGATAATTCATAGAGCAGTTCTATAAATCTAGTCTAGACATCATCAAATATATCTCATATAATAATTAAAATTTTAATCTACTAATTTCAAATCTAATCACATCTAATATGACATCTAAAATTATTAATATTAAATCATAAATAAATTAAAAATTAGATCTAAAGTAGATCTGAAGAATTATAAATATAGCTCTGATACCAGTTGTAGGAAAAACTAATTTTTTCGCCATAGGATCGATTTGATCTGATTGATTTGTAGCTAAATTTTAAAAAAATTTTCAACAAGTTCTAATCAGACCTCAAAGTTTTTGAATTTGATCCTAATGATCTAATATTAAAATCTAAAATTATAATTAAATTAGGAACAACTTTTGTTACCTTTTAAGAGTAAACCATTATCCTGACGATGATCTACCGCATCCAAAGTTCTGGATCTAGCCGTGCACGTGTCCGACCTCTACCAAAGTCCACTCAGGCTAGTTGTAGATGCCTTCTCTTTTTGGATCTGATCTCAAAAGATCAGATCAAATTTGGATTTGTGAAGTCTTCAAACGAATCTTCAAAGGCAGCACCTTGTCCCTTGAGGTAGAAATCTTGTCTTTGATCTTTACTTTAGCTTTTCTCGACACTTGATCATCGAACCTTCACCCAATCTAGTATGAGCATGGAGAATAAAGAGAGGAGCATTAAGAGAGGCATGGAGATGGGTTTGGTGGCGGCACTTTGGCATGGGAGAGAAAGAATACAAACCCTAGGGCGTAGGGTCTTTAAATAGACTCTTGCGCCAACTCTAGAGTCCCAGATGATCAAGCAATCAAATTGCTTGATTAATTCTAATTTTAATATGAAACTCCATGCCAAACACCAGGTCCCTACCTAGTTTTGTTGCCCAAAATTCTCCAAAATTGCCACACAAAATAGATAAGGGAGGAGGGTGGCACAAGCAACTATTCTTCTAGAGTCTTTGATCTCATCAAGACTCTTTGACATGGTCAAATCTAATTTGACTAGGTCAAATCCTTTATCCATATGGGGCACACGCTTAGGGGGCATGTGCCCTCCCCTCTCTCATGAAAACATCTAGGGGTGTATGCCCCTAGAAATTCTCCAAGGGGCGCACGCCCCTTCTCCCTTCTTTCCTGCATCCGGGTCAACCTTTGACCCTTGTACTAAAAGTTTCAGAAATTGACAAGTCTTATCCTGTTTCCATCCAATAGATTAAGATAAGCTTAGATTAGGTTAGGACAATACTTTTCTGACCTAGACAAGCTCCAGCCAGACTAGGATAGAATTTTTGGATGAGCCAAATCTAATTTGACTCGAATAAAAAGACTACAGAAGGAAAATGTTAGGCTCAATCATGTGCTAGCATGATTTTCTTGAACTTAGTTGGATCTAATCTAAATCAATCAAATTGGATTAGCTCAATTAATGATATCCAGATCTAAATCCTTATTTGTATGATCTAGTTAGATTCAGTTTCGTATGGTAATGAGACATATCGCGATCTCTATCATCGACATCATCGAAATACCTTTCGATGGATCAGAACTATTTTGGTTCATCCAATTAGAATGATCAATCATCAAGATCATTCTAATTACTTTCAAAATCTACTAGTGATACTTAGCAGTATATGATGGTAACTCATCAGAATCGAATATGAACCTCATGGTGTAGCTATCTGTATATTGGATTCTTTTATCAGAACCTCTCGGTGCAGCTACCTATCATGACACCTAGTACGTTCGGCCTCTATACATTGTCCACACAAGGTTATGACTCTGATCGGTGGTTCGTCGAATAAAAATCTGCTCGAAGTGCTAGTTTCTCATGGATCCCTTCTGATGGTCAATTTGAAAAAAAAATTTTAGATCTCTTGGACACTCCAAGAGATGAAGATCATAAGAAAGATTAAGGAAGAAGACCAACCCTTGGATCTCCCAAAATAAGGAAAGAAAATAGGTTAAGAAGAAGAGAAGATATATCTTCTCTTTCAGGACATCAACCATTAATGTCCTAAAAACATCTCCATGCTAGGATAAAAGGAGACCTTCTCCTCTAGAATTTTTTCATGCCCTCTCTTCTTTTCTCTATGATTTTATCCATGAAAAAATCTCATAAAAAGATGGAGAAGAAGGGCTCTTAAAGAAATCCTAAGAGAAGATCTTCTTCTCTTCTTCTTCTCTCATCAGGACAAGATCAGATTATATCCAAAACAAACCACCATGCTCCAACTCCTTGGAGCACCCATCCTTCACACCCCATATCTCTTCCTCTCTGATTTTCTTGATGAAAATCATATAAAATATGGAGAGAAGAAAATTTAAAGAGAAGCTCTTAAGAGAAGACTCTTCTCTTTGTTTTCTCTTAACAGGACATGACAAGTTCATGTCCAAAAGAAACCAACTCCTCCAATATTCTTGATGCACAAAATCTAATGCCCTTTCTCTCCAACTCTCTTTTTTTTTTTTTTTTTTTTTTGCATGGAATATATGAGGAAAAACTCATGCCCCCACAAAAAGTGGTGCCCTTCTAATATATCTTGGACTAGGTCAAATCCCTACATTTTAGGGATTCAAATCAAGGTGGTTTAGGGGGCGTCCAACTCATGGATGCCTCCCCTTGAAAATATGGTGTGAAGTCCAAGAATCCAACACACAAAAAAGAGAATAAAGGGGCGACAAAATAATAGTGGGCTTCGGTTCATTTCCATAGAGAGAGGAGAGTTTGAAAAATTCTAGAACTCTATCAAATAGAGTTCAAATCTCAACCAATTGCCAAATTTGAATAATTCAAATTTAATTCAAAAACCATCAAAGATTTGGGGTGTGAAATTCCATATTAGCATGGAAAAAATCATGTAAGATATCAAGGAATAAAACCAATAGGTGGGCGAGGGGCTTTCTTCTTAGGTGCAAGGGAATAGGATGAGTCCTAGTCCAACTAGGACTCTCCAATGTAGACTAGGTCAAAGCCCAATTTAAATTTTATTTAAACCAAATTAAATATAACTCAATTAAGGATAATCCTAGTCCAACTAAAAATCTAATTAAATTAGATTAAATTAAAATTTAAATCTGATTTAAATTCTAACTCTATTAGAAAATAGGTGCATTCAAGTCCTAGTCTAACAAGAAATTATTTTTTCTTAAAATTGGCTTATTCAATAAACCAATTGAACTTAACCCAATTAAATGCAAACTAATTCTAATTGATTCTAATTCAATTAGACTTGATCTCAGTCTGATTGCTCAATCAAATTGAGTCAATTAGCAATCAAATTGCTAATCAATCCTCCTACAATACTTGTACTTGATCGATCATCAATCGCATTGATGATTCGTTCATTGAATGATTCTCAATCATCGATCAACTATCCAATCAGATAACAATCTCTACTGTGTGTGACTCCATAGGTTTAAATCTAAACTGGTAGCATAGAAATCAATTTTTGTACTAATCAAAATGATCATCTAGCAATGGTAACTAATGTCTGGATAGGTTGAATATATGCAAAGTAACATTCTTAGAACCCTGACCTATGGTTATCGTATAATTCATTCTTTTGACTAATAATGCTCAAGATGACATCAAGTTAGCTGTCAACACTCATACAAGTCATCCATATTATGTTTTAAAATTTTATAAATTTTGTGACTCTTTATGAGGATTACCCAGGCTTAGATTTTGCTAAATTAAAATACAGCAAGATATTTACTTTCTAAAGTTAATCAGAAGTGGTCAATCACATATTGACTTACACATCAACTTTACAAGTACTTGACTATACATAAAAATCTTTCAATCCTATATTAGAAATATAGGTAGTCTGGCACTAAAGTATAATGAGTTACTTGCAAGTCACCATGGTGATCTTAGGTTAGAGGGATACTTATATCTATTGACCTTAGTATCTATTCTTGATAGTAGAGTGCTACATTGATCACATTCAGTGTAGATATACTCTTATATCTTATCTGCATGTCATATCAGTATCTCCACACCACTTGGTTATGAGAATAATTCCAACGCATATGATATACAATGACTTACACTCGATAAGTTATCATCTTAGTTAATAACTTATCATTTGATCATGAACAATTTAAGAACCATCCAATAATCCTCCTATATCGATTGAGTGTGGTTTTAAGGATTTTATCATAATTTAGGAGTTCATTTAAAGAAGATAGAACTTTTATGATGACTAAGCTAAATAATTATTATTATCTAATAATTTATATACTAATTTCAATCATCTACAACTTAGATGATTGGCTTTAGGACATATTTTCTAACAAAAGAGCCAAGAGATAATGATTAGCATGAGCTCAGTCATCGACCAACATTGGACGTTAGAATACCTCTAGCACTATTCATACTTTCTAACCAGGTCGACTGCTTCTTATTATAAAGTCAGCCAGTAGTATCCTCATCGGATAGCTTTGTAAGCCAGTGATTTGCCCCTAAGTGAATATTATGAATTCCTTCATGGATCTTTCGGAGCACATAGTTTGCCTTCGTTGGCTACAGACATCGAAGCAAAGGTAGTGAGAATAACTTTTTGTAGAGTCTTTCTTCTAGGTAGACATATCTAGAGGCTTGATGCTTGATCTTCTGATCGAGCTTTGATAGGATTGGTTAGCAAGACACCATCAAGGAGGTAGCTAATCAAAGGATCCATCCAGCTTGGTTTGCAGTCGATCTATAGGATGATTGGTTCCTCCTTAATGCTTAGCTTTTGCAAGTGTTCGACGAAGACTTATTTATTAAGATTAGGGCAACTTGAGGTAGTGAGATGAGATATGACATCATGTTGACCCCCTAAGTGATTTTGATGATGACCAAATATTAAAGTAAATGATTGCTAATATATTTTATTTTAAATATTCAAATATCAAAAGAAAGAGAGCTTTTTGATCAAAATAAGGATGTCATAAAGTTCAATTCAAATAAATATTAAATTCCCTTGTTTGGTAGCAAGAATTTTCTCAAAATTGCCTTGGATCAATTTTTTGAGAGGTCTCAATATTTTTTCGAGAGCTCTCATGAGGTTTGGCATGCCCAAATAAGCTTTTGGCATGATTTCAAGAGGTCTTAAGTTAATCTCGAGAGCTTTCAATCTCAGAAGATAGAAACATAGCTTCTGCACTTTGAGATCGAGAGGTCTCACAAGATTCTCGAGAGATCTCGTAGTTCCGACGAGAGCTCTCAAACTCAGGTGAATCATTTTTTTTAAAAAGCTATTTTTCAAACGACTGAAGATGAGAGATATCCTAATCAAATCGAGAGGTCTCAAAATCTAGCAAGATGTCTCGAGACAAATCGAGAGGTCTCGAGACACGGTAATAACTTTTTGATAGAGCATTTTTGATCAAATTTTCTCGCTTTCAATGGCTAGTTGCTACTCTCTGACGATCAAATTTTACTTTTTTTAGTCTTCAATCATATCTAGATGAGAGAGAATACTCCAGATATAAAAGAAAGAAGATGCATTTTTCAAAAAAAAAGAAATTCAAGAAAAATGAGAGAAAAGCAATGAATGCCTTGTTTTCCATGAGCAATCCTTTTCACTCAAAGCTCTCTCAAGTATTAAAGTATATTAACTCCAAGCATTCAAGAAGCATTCAACGAACTGTAATGATAACAATTAAGCTCATTTAAAGGAGCATTGTGTGTTGTAAATATTTCTTATTTCTTTTCATATACTTGATTTCAGCAGGGGTTGAAACTTAGATTTTGAGATTTTTCTCTTCATTAATTATTTCAGATTGATTTGTCCGATTATTTTAAGGGTTGTGATTGGTGAACTTAGAAAAAACCAACTAGGTTTTGGGATAGTGAGTCCAAAAAAACTATCCGACTGTAATCTTATGGGATTATAGTAAAATTTTTAAGAGTCTTGCTTGAGGAGTAGACGTAGGTGCTAGGAGTGCACCGAACCACTATAAAATTTTTTGCTTGTGTGTGTGCTATTGCTTCTATATTTCTTTGCTCTCACATCTAATTCACATAGGCTTCAAATGTTTTCACTGCATATATCTATTTTAAAGTTTTGAAAATCCAATTCCCCCCCTCCCGCCTCTTGGATTATCTAGCTGGACAATAATTGGTATCAAAATCTTGGTTTTCTACTAATTATTAATTTTATTAACTAGAGATAAAAATCATGTCAACCCAACTAGAAGGTTCACTTATCGAACGACAATCCATAACTAGGCCATCTCTTTTCAATGGATCCAACTATACCTATTGAAAAGCTCGCATGCACATTTTTATTCAAGCTCTCGACTATGACATATGGAGTGTCATTATCAATGGGCCACACACACCTACAATCATTGTTAATGACACATCCTCTCCTAAGTCGAAGAAGGATTGGGATAAAATGGATAAGAAACTTATCCAATTAAATACCAAGGCAATGAATGTACTCTATTATGCCCTTGATGCAAATGAGTTTAATCAAATTTTCACTTATAATTCTACAAAAAAAAATTAGGATAGACTTAACGTCATGCATGAAGGGCCAAATCAAGTCAAAGAAATCAAGATAAATATGCTAGTCCACCGATATGAATTATTTAAAATGGATCCTACTGAATCTATCACTAGCATGTTCACAAAATTCATTGATATTATAAATGATTTGAAAAGCTTAGAAAAATTTTATACTAATAGTAAATTGGTAAGAAAAATTCTCAGATCTTTGTCTAGGACATGGGAAGCCAAGATGACAACCATTCAGAAAGCAAAAGATCCGAACACTCTACCTCTAGAGGAGCTCATTAGATCCCTGATGATACATGAGCTTGTCATGTGTCGGTACAATGAAAAAGACAACAAGAAGAAGAAAATAATAGTGCTGAAATTCATGGTAGCTGAAGAAGAAGATTTATCCACCAGTAAGGAGAATGATGAAGACATGGCCCTGGTGATTAAAAATTTAAGAAGTTTATGAGAAGAAGAAGATAAGGATTCAAAAAAAGAAGCTTTATTAGAGGAGAAGCTAGTAGAGAGAAAGAGAAAGAAAAGAAGAAGGATCAGTCCACTTGCTACGAATGTAAGAAGTTAGGATATTTTAGGGCTGAATGTCCTTAGTTGAAGAAGGTGCCAAAAAGAATGAAGAAGAAAGCTATGTTAGCGACTTGAAGCGACAACGACGAGTCAAGCTTGGAGGAAGAAAACTAAAATGAAGCAAACTTATACTTCATGGCATAAGATGATGAGGTATCCTCCACTCTTAACTTAGATTTTACTTTTGATGAGCTTCAAGTTGCTTTTTATGACTTAATAAAAGATTTTAAGAAGATTAGTACAAAAAAATAAAAATATTAAGAAAATGAATCAAATTTTTTTAAAAGAAAAGAAAGAAGTAATTAGTAATCACAATAAGTTAAAAGAAGAAAACAAAATCCTAAAGAATGAATTGGATAAATTAAAACTTTTAGTTGATAAATTTACTTATAGTTCTGACAATCAAAGAGGAATTTATGATAAAACTAGACTAGTATATAAACCTAAAAGCAAAATTAAGTTTTTAAAGAATTTTTTTACTACACCCACATCAATTAGCACTTCACATATCACTTGCTTTAGATGCAAAAAAGTAGGACATAAGGCATTTGAATGTAATACTAAAAAATTCAATGAAAAATAAGTTAAAAGAATTTAGATTCCAAAAGAAACTATGATCATTAACCCAAAAGGATCCAAGAAGATTTGGGTACCTAAAACTATCACTTGATTATTTATGCAGGAATGCCTTATAGCCCAAAAATCTAAATACGAGTGGTACTTGGGTAGCGGCTGTTTAAGGCATATATCGGATGATAAGGAGCAATTCTTCATCCTAAAAATGAAGAAAAAGGGAGTAGTCATCTTTGGCGACAATGATAAAAGAAAAGTAATTGGTATTGGTAAAATTCAGATTACTCCTTCTATTTTTATAAATAATGTATTATTAGTTGATAATCTAAAATATAACTTGCTTAGTATTAGTCAACTTTGTGATAAAGATTTTAAAAGTTTTTTTGAATTTTTTTTGTATAAAGTATCTAGTTCCTTGGATGATAGTTTAAAATTCATTGGATTTAGGCATGGCAATATCTACATGGTAAATCTTGATGAAATTATCATGAAGAGTGGTCAATGTCTAGTTATATGGTAAACCTTGATGAAATTATCATAAAGAGTGGTCAATGTCTAGTTACAATGAATGCTAACAATAAAGAAACTAGTTGGCTTTGGCATCATAGGTTAGATCATACTAGCATGCATACTCTATCTAAATTGATTAATAAAGACTTAGTTAAGAGGCTACCAAAATTGAATTTTTAATTTGATCATGTTTGTGATGCTTGCCAATTTAGAAAATAAACTAGAAGAAGTTTCAAATCTAAAAATATGATTTCAACTTCTAGGCCTTTTGAATTGATTCATATGGATTTGTTTGGACCAACTAGGACTGCAAGCCTTGGAGGAAGAAAGTATGGTCTTGTGATTGTTGATGATTATTTTTGATTCACATGGATTTTATTTTTGGCATACAAAAATGAAGCTTTTTTAATATTTTTAAAGTTTTATAAGAAAGTAATAAATGAAAAGAACTCAACTATAGTTTATATTCGTAGTGATCGTGGCACAAATTTTGAAACAAATTTTTTAAAGAATTTTATAATGAACATGGTATAGAACATAATTTTTCTGCACCTAAAACTCCTCAACAAAATAAAGTAGTTAAAAGAAAAAATAGAACTTTAGTTGACATGATCCGTACCATATTATGTGAAGAAAATCTACCAAATACTTTTGGGTTGAAGCCATTAACACAGCATATTACTGTTGAAAATTATGTCCCAAAATCAATCATCAACCTATTGATGGTTAAGCTATATTATAATTATAATTAATTTATTAATTAATAAAATAAATTTTTAGAATTTTTATCATAAGTTTTCATCTTTTAATGAACTCCATTATTGTGATGAAGTTCTTAGGACTATTTAGGTTCGATAAAGAGAGAATTTATCGATTAGTCTTTAAAATTATTTACGACCAAATGATAGGCTGTTAATAAGGACGATATCGTTTATCGAGCATAGATCGTTGTATGCCATATAGGTTGGTTATCCTCTTATCCAAGAAGTGTGAAGACACTGGTATGGCATACATATAAGATGTAGTGGTATATCATCATTGAACATGATCAACTCTAGAGCATTCTACTATCGACAATGTCTCTGATGGGATATAGGTATAAGTGTTCCTTAGACCTGAGATCACCTCAATGACTTGCAAGCAACTTACTGTGCTTTGATATCGGACTAACTGAATTTTTAATTCAGTAATGAAAGACTTTTGGGCATAGTCAAGTACTTGTGAAGTCAGTGTGTGATCAAAATAAAATTGACCACTCCAAGAGTTGGAGAAGAATGTATCACTATATTTCAATATAGCAAAACCTTGGCCAAGATAATCTATGAGATGAATTCAGTATTTTAAAATATAATATAGATAATCTGATCAGAGTTGATAGTTGAACTCTCAGATATCCTACGAGTATTTTGGTCAAGGGGATGAATTAAATAGAAACTATATCTACATGGATTCTAAGAATGTTGTTCTACACATTCGACCTATCCGATCATCGTGTACCATTGCTAGATGGTTACTTCGATTGATATAGAAATTTATTTCTATACAATTGATTTAGATTCGAACCTATGAGGTCACACATATTAGAGCTCATGATCTGATCGGATGGTTGATCAACGATTAAGAATCGTTTGAGGGTTAAATAATCAATATGATTGATGTTTAACCTAGTGCAAGTATTACAGGAGGATCGATTAGCAATTAGATTGCTAATTGACTTACTTTGATTAAGCCAAAGGGCTAAGATTAAGTCTAATTAAATATAATTTAATTAAATTTAGTTTAGACTTGATTGGATCAAGTTTAATTGATTTATTGGATAAGCCAAGTGCAAGGAAAAACTAGTCCTAGTTCAATTAGGACTTGGATCAATCCAATTTTTTAATTTGATTAAAAAATTAAATTAGAATTAAATCTAATTTAATATAATTTAATTAAATTTTTATTATTTTAAAACTTAATTTAATTAGATTAAATTAATTTTAATTTAATTTGATTTAAGAAATTATATTTGACTAAGTCAAACATGGAATCCTAGTAAGACTAGGATCCACCTATATCCCATGCCCCCCATGCCCACTCCTTCTATTTTGTGTGACAAAAACCTCCTCTCTGGTCTTAACGCATGCCCATTCCTCTCCTCCATTTCTCTTATGGCAATTAGTTGTGGACCTAGTCAAAGCAGAAAGTTTGAATATGATTTGAATTTTTCTTTGGAAAGAGTTTTAGGAAACTAAAACTCCTCCCATGCATGCTGCCCTCTTCCTATTTTCTATCTTTTTATTCAATGGAAAAGGAGGTATTTTGTGTGACATTTGTTGGTGGTCCACGCTAAAAAAAAGAAGGGGGCACCCAAGTGTTGGGTGCCCCAACTAGTTGTCTATTTTGATCTTTCCTATTCTAAGAGTTTGATCCAACAAGAACTCCTCTATATCTCTCTATATAGGATGAATTTTGGCCTAATTTTTGGACATATTCTAGATCATTGAGAGACCTTTAGGGCATGTAAAAATCAAATAGAAAGAGTATTAGGGCATGGGGATTTCATAGACACTAAACTATATATCTAGGTGAGAGAACTGAGAAGAAGAAGAGAGTCTTCTTCTAGGATTGTTTTGTTTATCTCTTTTCCTTCTCCTTTTTGAGATTATTTGAGAGCATCTTAGATCTGTGATCTCTCATTCTTCTTATTTTTGGAAGAGTTCAGATCCAAAAAAAAAAAGCATTGGATCAATTGTCGAAGAAGGATCAGCACAATACTAGCATACTATGCCGGTTGCCTGCATAGGACTTTTGATCGTGGTTCGTGGGTTCGTGTGGATGACTCCTAGAGATTGGATACATATGTGGTTTGCAACATTATCCTCAAGCCTGGATCAGCAAGTTAGAATGCCTAACTTGCATAGATAATAGATCTGATCTATTTTACATACCTGCATTAGATGTAGTGTAGATGCATATTGATGTGATCGACATATTTTATTTTCATTTTTATATTTAATTTTTGATTTAATATTATGCCATAATCATGTAATAAAATATTAGATCTAGAATATTTTTTGATATTAAAAATTAATTTTGATTAATTTTAGTCTTCCACTATCTGATCTTGAAAAAATTTTAAGATCTAGTCCTGAAACCCTAGGTCTGGTTCCTTCAATTGGTATCAGAGCCTAGGTTGATTATTACATGATCATATGTATATATTTAGATTATTTTTTAGATTAAATTTAATTTATAATTTGATTATTAAATCTAAAATTAAAAATTATGATCACACAAACTGCTATAAGGTTATTCTATTGTAAGATTTATCCCTTATAGTGGAGAGGTTGTCCTAGTTCGTATAAATTTACTACTTATCATAAATTTATAAGATATGATCTAATTTTATTTATAATTTATTAGATTTAAAATAGTTTTATATCCAAAACTAAAAGTTTTAGATTGCACGAACTGCTATATGGTTTTCTGCTATAAGGTTTATCCCTTACAGTGGAGAGGTTGTCCTAGTACGTGCTGATCTAAAATATTGATCATAAAATTTTAGATTAGATTTAAAAAATTTTATGATCTGATTAAAAATATTTTAATCTAATTTTAATCATCATAAATATGTTAGATTTGATCTAAGATAATTTATGATTGATTAGAGTTAAAACTGTTTCAATTACATGAACCTATTTAGATTAGATCTAAAGTAGTTTCATGCTTATCTTACTTGTATATTAATTATGAATCAAACATGTAACTTGATTGATAGAACTATATTATAAAAATATTTTATAAATATGAAAATTATTTTTAAAAAGTTGAACTACAATCTTCAGCCCAAAACTTAATTAAGAATTAAGAAGTTGTTTGATTAAGATTTAGGATTATGAATTGAAGATCCTAAGACACAAATCATAATACATTGGATTAAATAGATTAGTGGAGATTAGATCCATTAATTGGGTTAGACCTAGGGTTAGATTAAAGAATGAACTTAATTAGAGAATTAATTAAATCTAATCAATTATTGTCTTAGATTAGATCAAGGATTCTCTAGATTAATTATAATAGTTATAGTTGGTCAAGTCCATATCTTTAACGAGACCCAAAATGGATTTGATTCTTGGCTATGCGGTCTAGCATGAACTATTAGGTTGATCTCATCAAGACTAATTAAATAAGTTGGTATCTAAGATAAACTAGACCAATGATCTTTAATTGGTAGTCTGCTTACCTGACTATTTCTAATAGTGTCTAAGGCAAGCTTTGACAGACCCTTCCATTGATCGAACTTATCTGACCTCTTAGTGAAATTATGTTTTGATCAAATTATTTGACTATTTGAGCTGACCTATTTCAGCTAGGTAAATCAGTATGACTGATTTAGGTGACTTGGTGAAGCCAGTGGAAGGATCATGACAAGCTATTTCATCTGACCTTTCCTCTTCTTTAAAATTAAATTTTTTAAAATTATTAGATTTCTAAAATAAAATAGTTATTATGATAACTAGATCATAGCCTTCCATTAAGTGGGTGATAATGGATCCGTTAGTTAGATAATCATTGGAGGCCCAAAGGCCTGATGTTTATCGACTAATGAAATTATCATTCATTATATAATTTCTTAGTTGCACTTTCTAAATAGTGGTTAGGTTAGTCAACCAAAATTAGGCTTAATCATTCATTGGTTTGATCGATCAAGTATGGTCATGTTAATGGTTGGACTTAATTGGATCTTTTTAGTGGAGGCTAAAGCCTACCGATTAGGGACTAGGATAAAAATTTAATTACTAAAAATTATTTAAAAAAATAATTGATTATGAATCTATCCTTAGATGTACATGGATTAGCCAACCAATGTTGGACTCATGTGTAGTCTATGTGGATTCTAGTATCCACTAAGAAATTAGGATAATTTTTCAAATTAGAGGTAGAAGCTATCAATTCGAATAAAATAGTGAAAAAATCTTTTGATTAAAGTCCAAATCTTTAGATTTAATGAATCAATTACTAATTAGATTATGATTTTTCTTTATGTAGATATGGCTACTTTTCTATCGCTCCAATCATTGTTGGATAATGATAAGTTGGTGGGGCCTAACTTCGGTAGCTGATACCGAAAGTTGAAGATAGTCTTAGAGCATAAATGGATCCTATATGTGTTGATGGATCCTGCACCTGAGGAGCCAGCTGCTAATGCATGTAGAACAGTCAGAGACACTTATTAGAAGTGGCTCAATGATCGAACCATGGTGTGCTGCATTATGTTGACTGTCATGAGCGATGAGTTTAGTCGTAGATTCGAGACAGCTCAGCCAAAAGATATACTTCAAGTATTGAAGGATTCTTTTGACATACCTGATGATGTTGAAAGATACAAGACTAGTTATTCCATCTTCAATGCTAGAATGCGGGATGGAGCCTCTATCACTGATCATGTACTGTACATGATCGAGCTAACAGAGTGATTGAGCAAGCTTGGCTTTTCCTTACATAAGTAGCTTAGGAAAGATGCAATACTGAACTCGCTGCCCAAGTCCTATCTCCCATTTCTCACTCATTTCAGAATGACAAAACTTGAAGTAGACTACCATGGGTTGCTAGAGTTGCTTCAAAACTTTGAGAAGGATCATCAACTCCACAAGGAGTCGATAAACTTAGTGGGAGGTTTGTCTTCTAGTTCTCGATCTTTTAGGAAAGAAAAGAAGAACAAGAAGAAGAAAACAAAGAAGGTGCAAGTTTAGGCTGGGACATCAATACAGGGCCGATCAGAAAGATCAAGTCCGATAAGAGTTAAGCTGAATGCTTCTTTTGCAAGAAGCAGGGTACTAGAAGAGAAACTATCTTCAGTACATTGCCTTCCTAGATCCGAACAGACAAAGAAAGAAATAAGCTATTGTTGGGCAAGGTATTTATATAATAACTACTTGCATTTTTTTTATTTATGATTATATTGACTAGGTATTGGATACCGATAGTCCTTACCATATTTGTAATTCACTGCAGGGGTTGTAGGTCAGTAGGAGATTTGAGCAAGAAGAAAGGTTCCTGAATGTTGGAGATGGAAGACTAGTTTTAGTTCTAACTTTAGAAATCCTAAAACTTGTATTTGAGTTTCATATCATTGTTCTTAGTCATTGTCATTTCTGTCCTAGTTTCTTTTTAAATATCATTTCTGTAGGCCTTATGGTCAAAAATAATTATGAAATTTTAATAAAAAAATAAGTTTGTAATATCATTATGAATGATGTTACTATTTTCTATGGATATTTGAAAAATGGTGTGTATATACTATCACAACCTGTTAAAGTAATCTATTCAACTAGCAAGCATCTTAAATTAGATAGTATGTCAGATATCTACTTATGGCACTGTAGACTAGGTTAATAAACAAGAACAGAATAAATAGGTTGACTCAAGAGGAAATTCTTGAAGTTAGTGAATGTAAATCACTTCCAATCTATGAATCCTATCTTCTTGGCAAAATGATCAAGTCACCTTTTACTAGAAAAGATGAGAGAGCCACTGAGCTCTTAGGTCTAGCACATACTGATGGATGTAGACCAATGAGCATAAGTGCTAGAAGTGGATATTTCTACTTCATCACTTTCATAGATGATCTATCCAAATATGAATATATCTATCTGATGAAACACAAGTCGGATTCATTTAAAATATTCAAATGATTTTAAAGTGATGTAGAAAACTAAACTGAAAAGAGTATTAAAACTCTTCAGTCTGATCGAGGAGGAGAATATCTTAGTGAGTTTCTCACATATCTAGGAAAGAATGGGATCCTTTCTCAATGAACTCCTTCAGAAACACCACAGCATAATAGTGTGTCTGAAAGAAGGAATCGAACTTTATTAGACATGGTCTGATCTATGATGGATTTTGCCAGCTTGCCGATATCCTTTTGGGGATATGCACTCGAATCGACTTGCTATCTATTAAATAGGATTTCAAGTAAGTCTATAGTTAAGACCCCATATGAGATATGGACAGGGTGTAAGCTAGCACTTTCATATCTTAGGATTTAGAGGTGCCCGGCTTATGTCAAATGATTAGTTACGAATAAACTTGGACCTAGGTCTGATAAGTGCACATTCATATATAGGATATCCAAAAGAGACTAAAGAATACTATTTCTACTATGTTGATGAACAAAAAATGTTCGTCAATCTTAAGACAACCTTTTTGAAAAAAAGTTTCTTGATGAAGGAATTATTGCCTCTAAGGTTGAACTTGATGAAATTCAATAGGTTGAAAAATTGACATCTATAGCTGAACCTAAGTCAGATTTGATTAGATCAGATTTGGAGCTTAGTGTACCTGCATTATTAAGACGATCCGGTACAATACTACATCACCCAGAGAGATACTATAATTTCTTGGTCTGGGATGATGATCCCATCGAATTTGATGAGAACGATGAGGATCCGATCACCTATATAGATGCTATGCAGAGATCCGATTCTAAGAAATGACTTGAGGCCATGAAATTCAAAATGGAGTCCATAAAAGTTAATGATGTGTGGACATTGGTTGATCCATCCGAAGGGATTAAACCCATGGGATGTAAGTGGATCTTCAAAAGAAAAATGAGCACAGATGAAAAGATGGAGACCTATAAAGTCCATCTGATTGCTAAGGAGTATCGTCATCGTTATGGTATTAACTATAACGAGATGTTTTCTACTATGATAATGCTCAAATTCATTTGGATAATACTTACAATAGCTGTTCATCTGAACTATGAGATCTGATAGATACATGTGAAGATAGCTTTTCTAAATGGAGAGCTGACTGAAGAGGTGTATATGATACAACCTGAGAAATTTACATCCATAGATGAGTCCAAGGTGCACAAACTTTAGAGATCCATTTATGGATTGAAGCAGGCATCTTAAAGTTGGAACATGTATTTTGATAAGGTGACCAAAACATATGGCCTCGTTAAGAATGGAGAAGAGCTCCACATTTACAAATGGACAAATGGTCCAGCAGTGATATTTCTTATCTTGTACGTGTATGACATTCTCTTAATCGAAAATGACATCCTCGCACTATAAGAAATAAAAGTCTGATTGTCATCATAATTCTCCATGAAGGACTTGGATGAAGTATCCTACATCCTAGGGATGAAGATCTATAGAGATAGATCTAAAAAGATGCTTGGGTTATCCTAGTCCACGTACATAGATATTATGCTTCAGCATAGAGAATTCTAAAAGGGGCTATCTTCCAATAGGTCATAAATTTTTTTTTTCTCTAAGAAGGATTGTCTGACAACTCCTGAAAAGAGAGCGTATGAGTAGAGTTCCATATGCTTCGACAGTGGGATCTATCATATACACTATGACATGTATGAGACCAGACGTGATATATTCATTAGGAGTAGTGAGTAAATACCAATCTAATCCTAGAGAAAACTACTAGAAGATGGTTAAAGTCATCCTTAAGTATTTGAGAAATACTAAGGATCAATGATTGCTTTATGATGAGTCAGATCTAAAACTTATGGGATTTACAAACTCTAGCTTTCAATCTGACCATCATGATAGCAGAAGCGTGTCGAGATATATCTTTACTCTGAATGGTGGAGCCATATGCTTGAAGAGTTTCAAGCAGCATACTATGGTAGACTCTATTTGCAAAGTAGAGTACATTATAGCATCAGATGCCATGAAGAAAGCTGTGTGGCTAAGAAAGTTTATCATGGAGCTCGGAGTAGCACTCTTTTTAGATGGTCCGATCCTACTCTACTACAACAACACTGGTACCATAGCTCTGGCGAAGGAATCAAAGGCACACCAGTGGGCAAAGCACATTCTATGCCGCTTCTATCTAGTCCAGAAGATCATGAATCGAGGTGATGTCGATCTTCAGAAGATTGATGGAAAGGAGAATCTAGTCGACCCCTTCACTAAAGCCCTAGCGATAAAGAAGTTTGACAACCATAAGTCTAAGATGGATATTAGATACTATGCCGAATGGCTTTAGGATAAGTGGGAGTTATTGAGAATTATGTCTTAAAGCCAATCATCAGCTTGTTGGCGGTTGAGCTATATTGTAATTATAATTGATTCATTAATTAATAAAATATATTTTTAGCATTTTTATCATAAGTTTTCATATTCTAACGAACTTCATTATTGTGATGAAGTTCTTAGGACTATTTAGGTTCGATAAAGAGAGGATTTATCGATTAGTCCTTAAAACTATTCACGACCAAATGATAGGCTGTTAATAAGGATGATAGCATCTATCAAGCATAGATCGCTGTATGCCATATAGGTTGATTGTCCTCTTAACCAAGAAGTATGGAGATACTGGTATGGCATACAGGTAAGATGTAGGGGTACATCATCATTGAACGTGACCAACTTCAGAGCATTCTGTTGTTCCTACGGCTGCTCGGAGCCACAGCTATAGATTCGATCTCTTGCATGAACCTGGGTGTTAATCCAGCAAACTGAAGAAGATTTAAGAAAGATGAGAGAAGCTAGGATTTTTGGTGTTAGAACCAAAGAGAAGAGAGAAGAGACTTAGGGAGAAAAGCTCAAATGTATTTCAACCTTATTGTAAAAGTTACAATATCCTGATTTATATATCCTAGAGTTTTCACATGAATCCTAATAAACCCTAGCTCAAAAACTCCCCTAGGCTAATCTAACCCATATATGAATTAGCCCCCTTAAGACCTCTTGAATCAGGCCTTAAGACCCCTAGGATCAACCTAGATTCTAGCCCAAAATAGACCCTCACGTAACTTTGCCGGTGCACTGAGTCGGCTCAGTCTCAACACTGAGCCGGCTAAGTTCCACTAGGTTGGCTAAGTCTAAAACTGAGCCGACCCAGTTCTGTACTGAGCCGGCTAAGTTCCACTAGGTCGGCTAAGTCTAAAACTGAGCCGACCCAGTCCTGTGCTGTGCCAGTAGTTTCAAACGCGCAGCTCTCTATTTTGCCCATGCTCTGAGACTTACCCGATCCAATTTTGGACTGAGTCGGCTAACCTATAGAAAATATTTTTTCTGCAGCCTTCAAGCTCCGACTTTGATTTCTTGCTCCATCTTGTGTCCCAGATCTTCGAAGCACCAACCAAGCTCCTTAAAGCTCTCAATACCTGAACCTCAAGTCCGTGAAGAGCTATATGCCGTCTCCACTCTAGGACCACTCCTGTCCTAGCCTCTCTAGAGCCCTCACCCTAGCTCTGCCCATGGCCTCCCAAGGCTTGGGAGCACCACACCATCTACAATCTCTATCTTGGTGCACCCAAGCCTTGGCACACCTGGCAACATCCTCCTGCATGATCCTGCTGTCCCTGCATATCCTGATAGCCCCTCGTGCTCACTTTGCCACTATCATTCTTCTTCAGCTGTTGAGCTCCCTTTGAGGCCTTCGGGGTGACCACCTCCACTGTTGAAGTTCTTGGCTTGTTCTTCTGCACCACCTTTGGAGTTGTAGGTATTCTTCTGCTTGACAGCTGCATCACTTATCCTGAACTTTTCTGGAGATCATGCAACATTTCTTTACCGACACTCACCGCATATCCTAATGCTCCATCTGACACTGTCCCCTCAGAGCCATACCTATCTTCCTGCACAAACCTCTCCACTTGGATCTGTACAGTCTTGGCACTGGTGTTGGGATATAGGTCCTCTCTTTGCACCCCTTTACTCTGAACCCGTATCATAGCTTCCTCCATCTGTGAAGCAACCTCTGCTCGGTGCTTCACCTGGAGCTGAAGTCCCCCTGATGCTGCAGAAGCTGACTCTGTCTCTGAGTCCTTCGAGGCCAACCATCCAACACTGCACTATTGGGCCTGCTGCTGTACTTCGAATACCATCACTGCCCCTTCAATCCTCTGCACTCCACAGACCTATACGAAATCCTTTCAGATACACCATACCCTACAGGCTCCTCCAAGACCACCAAGATTTCATCTGAATCTTCACTTTCAGCGACTGTACTGATGAAATCTAAGCTTTCTCCTCTCTTGCACTTCTTTCAAAGCGAACACCCCTGCTTAAAGTGCCTTGCTTCTCCGCACTTGAAGCATCTCTTGGATCCCTTACTGCCCCTCTGTTTGCCCTTCTTCTTTTCTTTTTTGTTCTTCTCTAAAACCATAAGACTCTCTTGGAAGACCTCCCTCTTCGTCATCCATTTCCGCTGCTCGTTGGACCTGAGTACTGATACGATCTCCTCGTACACCAGTGTCTTCTTACCATACAGCAAAGTTATCACCAATGGATCGAAGCTCTCGGATAGCGAACACAGCAACAATAGACTCTTGTCCTCCTCTTCTAAATCCACCCCTATATTAAGCAAGTCCATGCTCATCCGATCGAACTACTGAATATGCCCCGCAACATCCTCGCCCTCCTGCATCCGAAGGCTGTACAGTTGCTTCTTCAGTATCAACTTATTGCACATGTTCTTTTCCATGTACAACTGCTATAACCTCAACCATAATTTCTTGGGTGTTCTCTCTTTCAATACATCATACAAAATCTCATCCACCAAATAAGTCCTAATCGTGGTACATGCCCTTTGCTCCAAGGATACCTACTTCTTATCTATCATCTCCTCCAGCCTATCCTCTAAGGCTGAATTCAGCCTCATTTGAACCAGCAAATTCTCTACCCTTACCATTCACATCGTGAAACTTTTCTTTCCATCAAACTTTTCTAATCCTACCTTCAACCCATTGTTCTCCATGATCAATCCAAATCAAATAATAGCAAATAGGTAGATCTAAAAAATACCTTGACTAGGATGGTGGACAGTAGCCTTATGATCTTTTCCTTCCTCATGAAGCCTGGAGAAAGCCTTTAGATCTGAATCTTACTGCTGATCTCTATTGAAAATTGATTTTCTTCCTCCTCCATGCTTAATCAAGCTCTGATACCAATTGTTGTTCCTACAGCTGCTTGGAGCCACAGTCGTAGATCCAATCTCTTACGTGAATCTGGGTGTTAATCCAGCAAACTAAAGAAGATCTAAGAAAGATGAGAGAAGCTAGGATTTTTGACATTGGAACCAGAGAGAAGAGAGAAGAGAGTTAGGGAGAAAAGCTCAATTATATTCCAATCTTATTGTAAAAGTTACAATATCATGGTTTATATATCCTAGAGTTTCCACATGAACCCTAGTAAACTTCAGCTCAAAAACTCTCCTAGGCTAACTCAACCCATACATAAATTAGCTCCCTTAAGATCTCTTGAACCAAGCCTTAAGACCCCTAAGATCAACCCAAATCCTAGCCTAAAATAGACCCTCACATAACTCTGCCTACGCACTGAGTCGGCTCAGTCTCGGCACTGAGCCGACTAAGTTCCACTGGATCGGCTCAATCTAAAATTGAGCTAGCCCAGTCCTATGCCATACCAGTAATTTCGAACGTGCAGCTCTCTATTTTGCCTATGCTCTGAGACTTAGCCGACTCAGTTTTGGACTGAGCCGACTAACCTGTAGAAAATCTTTTTTCTGCAGCCTTCAAGCTCCGACTTTGATTCCTTGCTTCACCTTATGTCTCAGATCTCTGAAGCATCAATCAAGCCCTTTGAGGCCCTCAATACCTGAACCTCAAGCCCATGAAGAGCTATATATCGTCTCCACCTTAGGACAACTTCTGTCCTAGTCCTAGGACCACACCTATCCTAGCCTCCTCAGAGCCTTCACCCTGGCTCTGCCCATGGCCTCCTAAGGCTTGGGAGCACCACACCACCTATACATTCTGCTATTGTTAATATCTCTGATGGGATATAGGTATAAGTGTCCCTTAGATCTGAGATTACCTCAATGACTTGCAAGCAACTCATTGTGCTTTGCTATCGGACTAACTAAATTTCTAATTTAGTAACGAAAGGCTTCTGGGTATAGTCAAGTACTTACAAAGTCAATGTGTGATCAAGATAAAATTGACCACTTTAAGAGTTGGAGAAGAATATGTCACTGTATTTCAATATAGTAAAACTTTGGCTAGGGTGATCCATGAGATGGATTTGATATTTTGAAATACAATGTAAATAGCCTGATCAGAGTTGATAATTAAACTTTGAGATATCCTATAAGCATTTTGATCAAGAGGATGAATTATATGAAAACTATATCCACATGGATTCTAAGGATGTTGTTCTATACATTCGATCTATTTGACTGTCGGGTACCATTACTAGATGATTACTTTAATTGGTATAGAAATATATTTCTATACTATCGGCTTAGGTTCAGACCTATGAGATCACATACATTAGAGCTTACAATCTAATTGGATGGTTGATCAATGATTAAGAATCATTCGAGGGTTAAATGATCAATATGATTGGTGTTTAATCTAGTGCAAGTATTGCAAAAAGATTGATTAGTAATTAAATTGCTAATTGACTTAATTTGATTAAGCTAGAAGGTTGAAATTAAGTTTAATTAAATATAATTTAATTAGATTTAGTTTGAGCTTGATTGGATAAAGTTTAATTGGTTTATTGGATAAGCCAAGTGCAAAAAAGAACTAGTCCTAGTTCAACTAGGACTTGGGTCAATCCAATTTTTTAATTTGATTAAAAAATTAAATCAAAATTAAATCTAATTTAATTAAGTTCTTAATTAGTTTAGGATCTAGTTTAATTGGGTTGAATTAATTTTGGTTTGATTTGGTTTGAAAAATCATATTTGACCAAGTCAAACATGGAATCCTAGTAAGACTAGGATCCATTCATCTCGCGCCACCTATATCCCATGCCCCCCATGCCCACTCCCTCCATTTTGTGTGACAGAAACCCCCTCTTCCTGATCTTCACACACACTCACTCCTCTTTTCTATTTCTTTTATGGCAATTAGTTGTGGACCTAGTCAAAGGAGGAAGTTTGAATATGATTTGAATTTTTCTTTGGAAAGAGTTTTAGGAAACTAAAACTCCTCCCATGCATGCCTCCCTCCTTTTCCTATTTTTTCTCTTTTTATTTAGTGCAAAAGGAGGTATTTTGTGTGATATTTGTTGGTGGTCCATGCCAAAAAGAAAGGAGGGGGCACCCAAGTATTGAGCGCCCCAACTAGTTGCCTATTTTGGTCTTTCCTAGTCTAAGAGTTTGACCCAGCAAAGACTCCTCTATATCTCTCTATATATGATGAATTTTCAATTGATTTTTAGACATATTCTAGATCATTGAGAAATCTTTAGGGCATGTAAAAATTAGGGAGAAAGAGTATTGGGGCATGGAGATTTCATAGATACTAAGCTAGGTGTCTAGGTGAGAGAACAGAGAAGAAGAAGAGGGTCTTCTTCTAGGGTTGTCTTGTTCATCTTTTTTCCTCCTTTTAAAGATTATTTGAGAGTATCTCAGATCTATAATCTCTCCTTTTTTTTCTCATCTTTGGAAAAGTCTATATCTAAAAGAAGGAAGCATTAGATCGATTATCGAAGAAGGATTAGCACAATACTAGCATACTGTGCTGATTTCCTGCATAGAACTTCTGATCGTGGTTTGTAGGCTCGTGTTGATTACTCCTAGAGATCAGATGCATGTATGGCTCGCAACATCATCCTCAAGCTTAGATTAGTAAGTTAGAATGTCTAACTTATACAGATAATAAATCTAATCTATTTTACATACCTGCATTAGATGTAGTGTAGATACATATTGATGTGATCAACATATTTTATTTTCTTTTTTATGTTTAATTTTTAATTTAATGTCATGCCATAATCATGTAATAGAATATTAGATCTAGGGTATTCTCTAGTATTAAAAATTAATTTTGATTAATTTTAGTCTTTCGTTGGCTGATCTTGAAAAAATTTCAAGATCTAGCCCTAAAATCCTAGATCTGGTTCCTTCAGTTACATCCTTAATAGAGTTTTTATTCATTCGATTTTAAAGAAAACCTGCTATGAGCTCTGGAAAGAAAAAAGATATAATATTAATTATTTTCATATCTTTGGTTGCAAATGCTTTATTTATAATAATGATAAGGGCAACCTAGGTAAATTTGATGCTAAGGCTGATGAGGGTATTTTTCTTGGATACTTTATATCTAGTAAAGCATATAGGATCTTCAACAAAGATTCATTGATTATTGAAGAATCAATCCATGTCATTTTTTATGAAGCTAACAATCAATCTTCGAGAAAAGAAGATGTTTTTGATGATGACATAGGGATTCTCGAAGATGGAATGGAGCTAAAGTTGAAGGACAACAACATTCATGATAAAGGTAAATCTACAACAATCATTGAATAAGATAAGGATGGTGAAAATGAAACATCTAATTATCATGGAGATCTACCTAAGGAGTGGAGGTATGCACATAATCACCCAAGAGAATTGATTTTAGGTGATCTTTCACAAGGGATAAGAACTAGATCTTCTTTTAAAGACATATTTGATTATCTTGCTTTTGTCTCTCAAATAGAACCTAAAAACATAGAAGAAGCTGGAAAAAACTCTAATTGGATGCTAGCTATGCAAGATGAACTAAACCAATTTGAAAGAAGTAATGTATGGACTCTTGTAAATTGACCAATTAATCATCCCATAATTAGGACAAAATGGGTATTTAGGAATAAATTAGATGAACATGGAAATGTAGTAAGAAATAAAGCTAGACTAGTTTCTAAGAGATATAATTAGAAATAAGAGATTGACTTTGATGAAACATACACTTCTATAGCAAGATTAGAGTCTAGTAGATTATTACTTGCCTTTTCTTGCTACATGAATTTTAAATTATTTTAAATGGATATAAAAAATGCCTTCTTGAATGGTTATATCGCTAAAAAAGTTTTTATAGAACAACCATCCGATTTTGAAAATCACTCACTTCCTAACCATGTGTACAAATTAAATAAAATATTATATGAACTTAAACAAGTACCTAGAGCATGGTATGAGAGATTAAGTAAATTTTTATTATAAAATAATTTTATTAGAGAAAGTGTGAACACTACACTATTTTTGAAAAGAAAAAATAATGATCTTCTTGTAGTTCAAATATATGTAGATGATATCATATTCAGAGCTATTAATTAAATTTTTTGTCAAGGGTTTACAAAGTTAATATCGGATGAATTTGAAATGAGTATCATAGGAGAGCTAAACTCTTTTCTTGGACTACAAATCAAACAATCAAAGGAAGGCATTTTCATTAGCCAAATAAAGTACATCAAAAAAATGCTGAGGAAGTTTGGCATAAAAAATGAAAAAGAGATCGGCACATCAATGAGCCCCTCATGCAAACTTGACAAAGATGAAAATGATAAGACCATAAATAAAAAGCTTTACAGAGGTATGATTGGATCCCTACTCTATCTAATTATAAGTAGGCCTGATATTATTTGCATGTGTGCTAGATTTTAATCTAATTCTAAAGAATCTTATTTACTAGCTATCATGAGAATATTTAGATATTTGATCTACACACGTAACCTAAGACTTTGGTACTCAAAACAATCCTCCATTGAATTGATAGGATACACTGACGCAGACTATGGAGGATGTAGAACAGATAGAAAAATTACTAGTGGCATTTGCCAATTTTTAGGGTTGAACTTGATTTCTTGGTATAGCAAGAAGCAAAACTCTGTAGCATTATCAATGATCGAGGTTGAATATGTTGCTGTGGGAAATTGTTGTGCTCAAATACTATGGATCAAGTAATAACTAGAAGACTTTGGAATTAAGTAAAATAAGATATCCATTAGGAGTGATAACATTAGTGTCATAAACTTGACAAAAAATCCTATTCAACATTCAAGAATCAAGCACATTGAAATTAGACATCATTTCATAAGAGATCATGTTCAAAATAATAATATTTTGCTTGAATTTGTATCAACTGAAAATCAACTAGCTAACATTTTTACAAAATCTCTAAATGAAGATAGATTCTCAAAAATCCAGAGTGAACTTGCTATATGTGATCCTCTATAAAAATATTTAATCTTGAATTTATTGGATTTTTTTTGGTCTTCTTTGTCCATCCTAAACACCCCTAATTCAATCTTAAAAAATCAAGAAAAATCAGCTTGAAATTTTTATTTTTATTCTATTTTTTTCTCCTGTGCTCGAGAAATCTCGGTTTATTCACAAGACCTCTTCTGAGACCTCTCGCTTCAAAAGCGAGAGCTCTCAATTTTTCGAGACATCTTATCTTTAAGATGAAAGCTCTCGAATTTTGTAGGGCTCTTTTTAATCGGACTTTTGAGAGGTCCCCTCTTTCATTCATTTCTTTTGTTTTTCCGAGACCTCTCCCTCAAAACTCTTCCAAACTCCCATCCACTCCTCCAAACCTCCTGAATCACTATTCCTTTGTCCATTCCATCCAAATCCGAGACTTCAATGGCTTCAAAGAAGAGAACCTTCATCGCACAAAGACTGTTTGTCACTCCTTCGATCGAAGCTAGGACAAAGCGGAAGCAAGACATGGCTCAAGCATCTCCATCCATCTCTTCTTCATGAGCTCGACTATTTGTCACCACAAGGATAGTCCCAATGGGTAGGAATGTGGACATTGGATACCTAGACAAGAAAAATTTTCGTATTGGGTCGTGGCTGAGACAACAAGATTAGGAGAAGCTGTGCTCTCATGAGGTAAATGTATATCCAGACCTCATTAGAGAGTTCTTTAAGAATATTAGCTTTGAGCAAGTGTGAAGAATAGAATCGATTGTTAAAAAAAGTACACATCTCTTTGGACGAGAGGAATATAGGGCAACTCTTAGAAGTACCTAGATTTGGAGCTAGTTATCTGAACTTGAGGAATAAAACTAAAGCTTTAAAGTACATTTTGGAAAGAAAAAATGTAGATGAAAATCAATAATTAATCTCACATCATCTCTCAGTAGAAATGAGATTATTACATTGCATTGTGAGTCATATAATTTTTCCAAAGGTAAGAAGACATGACTGGGTTGGGAAGAAAGAACTGGCTATTGTGTTCTACTTGGTAATTGGGACACCCATAAACTATCCATCACTAATGCTTCAATAGTTGAAGGACACAGCCAACAAAAACAAAGCATGTCTGCCTTACGGGATGATTTTCATTCTGATCTTCAAAGATTTTCATGTTAATCTAGAAGGTGAAGACTTCAAAAAGTTGATGCACACCGACTATATAAATGAGAAAACTTTGAACTGAATAAAATTTATGCAAAAAGATGATAGATGGATGAGGGCAGATGAAGAAGTTGCTACTAGAAATGAGCCTGGGGAGCACAGGTCTCCATCTCCTCCACCATCATCTTCTGCAGTTGGATCTTCATTCACCATACCGAGGTCTCTGCATACTCCACAAGGGCCTCCAAGTCAATTTTCTGCACCTCCCTTTTATTTTGATCAAGAAAGTTTAATTGAAAGGGTGGTAGAGCAAGTAGTTCAAAAGGTGTCTGAAAGGTTCATTGATATCTTCTCCAATGTAAAGCATTAATGGTTGGTGAGTATTGAGAAATAAAAGATATCTTCTAAGGGATAGATTGAAATGCTTAGCCAGTAACTTAGTGGATTATCACAAAGACTTGAAATTTTGGAGAAGGAACAATATGGATCATCAACTCAAATTGAACTTCTATTATCTGAGACTACTAGAATTGCAAGGAGACTAGAGGAGAACATCATCACCTAATGCACCACTACTAAAATCCTCACTAAATCATTATGATAGATTATGGATCGGATTGGCAGCCTTGGATCTCGAACTCGATCCACTTCTCAACCCTCACCATCTCCTCGACCCACACCTCACTTATCATCCTCTAGACCTAGATCCTCCTCTAAACCAATCATAGAGTTTCTTTCTGATGAGGAATAGGTCTAGCCCTTTCTACTTATTTTTTTTTATTGCTCGATGTACCTTTGGTGTATATTGGTATAAATCTTCTTTTTATAAACCAATATACAATTTTGTCATTGTAATTTCATCTTTCTAAAATGCAATCAAATTTTCTTAATTATGTTCTTGTCTCCTTGTCATAATTATTTTTTACTCTCTTACATCTTAATTATGTGATTTTGATGCTGATAAAAAGGAAGAGAAAAATAAAAAAAAAGATATAAGGGGGAGAAAATACACAAAAGAATGAATTCGAGAGAATATATATATAAGAATGAATTCCTTAACCTCATATTAAAATTTTTATTAAGCAACACTAATTAATCTCATACAAATCAAAAGAGCACACATTAAGGGAGAGCATTGTTAATATATTGTGTATACCATTAGAAATTTGAGCACTCTTAAAATTGAGTATGTCATATTCTTTCATTCATTAATACACGGTACATATATCCCTTGCACTCTTTTTATGAATTGCTTAATATTTTGTCATTATCAAAAAGAAAAAGATTGTTGACCTTCTAAGTGATTTTGATGATGACTAAATATTAAAGCAAATGATTACTAATATATTTTATTTTAAGTATTTAAATATCAAAAGAAAGAGAGCTCTTTGACCAAAACAAAGATGACATAAAGTTTAATTCAAATAAAAGTCAAATCTCCTTGTTTGGTAGCAAGAATTTTCTCAAAATTACCTTAGGTCAATTTTTTGAGAGGTCTCAAAATTTTATCGAGAGCTCTCATGAGGTCCGACACGCCCAAATAAGCTTCTATCATGATTTTGAAAGATTTCAAATTAATCTCAAGAGCTCTCGATCTCAGGAGAAAGAAATACAGCTTCTATACTTTCAGAGCGAGAGGTCTCACAGGATTCTCGAGAGGTCTCGCGGTTCTGACGAGAGCTCTCAATTTTGAAGGAGAGCTCTCGATCTTAGGCGAATCATTTTTTCCAAAAAGCTATTTTTTGAACGACTAAAGGTGAGAGGTCTCTTGATCAAATCGAGAGACCTTAAAATCTGGCGAGACGTCTCGAGACAAATCGAGAAATCTCGAGACATGACAACAACTTTTTGACGGAGCATTTCAGATCAGATTTTCTTGCTTCCAATGGTTAGTTGCTGCTCTCCAACGGTTTGATTTTACTTTTTCTGAACTCCAATCATATCCAGATGAGAGAAAATGCCCCAGATATAAGAAAGAGAAGATGCATTTTTCAAAAAAAAGAAATCCAAGAAAAATGAGAGAAAAGCAACGAACATCCTATTTTCCACGAGCAATCCTTTTCACTCAAAGCTCTCTCAAATATTGAAGTGCATTAACTCCAAGCATTCAAAAAGCATTCAACAAACTACAACAACAATAATTCAGCTCATTTAAAGGAGTATTGTGTGTTATAAATCTTTCTTATTTCTTTTTGTATACTTAGTTTTGACAAGGGCTGAAACTTGGATTTTGGGATTTTTCTTTTCATTAATTATTTCAAAATGATTTATCTCATTATTGTAAAGATTATGGTTGGTGAACCTAGAAAAAAATCAACTGAGTTTTGGGATGGTGAGCCCAAAAAAACTATCCGACTGTAATCTTATGGGATTATAGTAAAATTTTTAAGAGTCTTGCTTAGAAAGTAGACGTAGGTATTGGGAGTGCACCGAACAACTATAAAATTTTTTTGTTTGTATGTGTGTGCTATTGCTTCTTATATTTCTTTGTCCTCACATCTGATTCACATAGGCTTCAAACATTTTCACTGCACATATCTATTTTAAGCTTTTGAAAACCCAATTCACCCCCCCCACCTCCTCTTGGGTTGTCTAGCTGGGCAACACATCGGCTCAGATATTCTCTGTCTTGGTATTTGTTGCACTTTTAGATGCTCAAAAGTGTCTAAGAGTTCTTTAAGTTTTTGCAGGTACCGAGCCATCTTCAATCCTCGAGCCTGATGTTCTTTCCATACTTGCCTAACGATGAGCTGTGAGTCGGTAAAAAATCCTTAGACCCCTTATCTTAAGTTCTTTGGCACTGTCAAGGCCTATGAGCAATGCCTCATATTCAGCCTTGTTGTTGGAGGTGTTGAAGTAGAATTGAAGCACATATTCCATCACGACTCCTTTGAGGCTTGCCAAAATCAATCCAGCCCCACAACCATAGGAATTTGAGGCTCCATCCACATGAAGGATCTAATGGGGGGCTTCCATCTCCCCTAAGTAGTTCCAATGTCAACTCCTCATTAGGGACAATACATTCTACAATAAAGTCAGTCAGTATTTGAGCTTTCATCATCAGTCAAGAGCGATAATGGATATCATACTCCTTAAGCTCCAATTGCCCATTTAGCCATTTGTCTTAAGGCATTGGACCTTTGGAGGATGGCCTCTAGGGTTGGTCGGTCAGGACGATCATTGAATAGGCTTGATAGGATCAAGTCATCATGCGGTGATGATCGGTGCATAGATCATATTCTTGATCTTTGAGTATCTTGTTTCAGCATCCTAAAGGAGCTTGCTAGTGTAATAGATAGGCTTCTGATTGCCTGCATCTTCTTGGACCAATATAGAGCTAGCAACAACAAATGAGATCGATAAATATAAATACACGTCCTTACCTATCTTTGGCTTGGAGGGCAATGGGGGTGATCCGAGCTATCATTTGAGCTCTTCAAGCATAGTTCGGTACTCCAACCATTTGAAGCTCTTTATTCATCTAAGGGTCTTGATGAAAGAAGGCACATTTTGATCGACCTTGAGATGAATCAACTAGTAGCTATGCGATCGATTAACTATTGCACATTCTTCTTAATCCTTGGGTGCTTTATTTCTAGCAATGCTTAGATCTTCTCCAGATTTGCCTCAATCCTTTATTGGGTTACCATGAATCCTAAGAATTTTTCTGAGCCGAAGGAGCACTTGTGGGGTTGAGTTTCATTTGATTTTGCCTCAGCTTAGCAAATGCTTCTTCCAGGTCAGCAACGTGCTGGTCAACTTCAGGGCTTTTACCAACATGTCATCGATGTAGACCTTCATGTTGTGTCTGATCTGTTGCTTGAACACCTTGTTGATAAGGAGCTAATACGTGGCTTCTACATTTTTCAACCCTAAATACTACTACAAAAATGGCCTATGGCAGCGGTTTTCAAAACTGCTACCATAGCTACTATGATAGCGATTTTCGAAACCGCTGCCATAGCTTCTATGACAGCGGTTTTCATTAACTGCTGCTATAGGTCGGACCTATGGCAGCGATTTTTGTAACCGCTGCTATAGGTCCGATATATAGCAGTAGTTACAGAAAATCACTACCATAGTTTGGATCTATAGCAATGGTTATAAAAAATTGCTATCATAGGTCGATCTATAGTAGTAGTTCATTGTAACCGCTGCCATAAGTCGGACCTATAGCAGCGGATTAGTAGAAATCATTGCTATAATCTGATTTATGGCAGCGGCTAATTATAATCACTACCATATATATATATATTTTTAAATATTATATAATTTTAAAATTTAATGTTCATCTTCACCATTCATTATCTAAATAATTATCATTAGAGAAGTATCGCAAAAGATCGCCTTGATCAGATGGCCCTAGCTTCATCGATAAAAAAAATTCGACGATCACGAATGATGATGCGATGATCTGATAGATGGAGACCTTTGATGGATCCAAAAATCATCAACGATGATCTCAATGATGTTTGTAGTATACTATCAAAGTTTTACTTCAATTGGATATCGTTATCTTGATCAATTTAGTATAAATTAGTTTCGATTGTTAAATGATAAACGAGTTATCAAAGGACCAAACGGTATTCGATTATGAGATAATTTTTTTTATAAATAATCTTGGCTATTACTTTAATCATTTTTTACAATGATGATTATAAAATTTAACTCATGAGATGAAGAATGATCTAAAACTATACATCTTCTGATAATCATTCTAAAACTTCACTGGTTGTTATGCTCGTGCTTTTGCAATATCTGCTTAATATGAATAGTTTATACAAAAATGATTTAAATTTTACTATCATCACCGTATAAAATATTTAAAATTATAACAAAGTTCATTTAACTAAAAAATTATTTCATAATCGGATGCTGTTTAACCCTTTGATCGCTTGTTTCTAATTTAACGATCGAAATTATTCCGTACTAAATTGACCATGATAACGATATTCGATTGAAGTAAAACTTTGATAGTATGCTACAAACATCATCGAGATCATTGTTACAGATTTTTGGATCCATCAGAGATCTTCATCTATCAGATCATTGCATCATCATTCGTGATCGTCAAAATCAAATTTTTTTGATCGATGAAGCTAGGGCCATCGGATCGAGGTGATCTTTTGTGATGATACTCTAATGATAATTATTTAGATAATGAATGATAAAGATGGACATTAAATATTAAAATAATATAATATCTAAAAAAAATAAGAAAAAAATTATTTTCAATCTATGGCAGCGATTGTCAAAAATCGCTGCTATAGATCTACAGCAGCGGTTATAAAACCACTACCATAGATCTATGGCAGCGGTTTTGGATAACCGCTGCCATAGATCTCCAAAATCGCTGTCATAGATCTATGGTAGCAGTTCGATAAATACTGTCATAGGTTAGATTAAAAATTTTTAAATTTTTTCTTTCCTTCCGTGTGCCCTCGATCTCTCTCTCTCCCCCCCTCCTCTTCGTCGTCGGAGAGGCTCCTTCCCCCACGATCGATGTCGCCCCTCCTTCCCCCTCGGGTGGCACCGTTGCTCCTTCCCCCTCTACCTCTGACCCTCCATCCTAGGTCGCTCCTTCCTACCACCCGCAACCCCCCACCCACCTCCCTACCCCTCAATCCGACCCTCCCTCAGCCCTCAGTGAAACCTCCCTCTAGCGAACCCCCATCCGACCCTTCCTCGCCCCCCCACGAAATCCCCCCTTCGACGAACCCCCCTCCACCCTCGCTCAGCCCCCACGAAACCCTACCCTCCCCGCCCTCCATCCTATCCTCCCTCGATCCCTAGTGAACCCCTCGTGACGAACCTCCATCCTGTTGGAAATGTATCCCAAAGTCAATCATCAATCTATTGACGGTTGGACCATATTTTTGTAATTGCATATGAATTATAAATTAATAAAAATTATTTTAAAATTTTTTATCATAAATTCTGTTGTCTTCTAATGAACTTCTGTGTTGTGATAAAGTTCTTAGGACTATCTAGATTCGGCAAAGAACGATTTGTCATTTAATCCTTAAATAGTTCACGATCAAATGATACATTGTTACTTAGGATGAAAATATTTATCAAGTATAGATCATTGTGTGCCATATAGGTTGGTTGTCCTCATAACTAAGGAGTGTTGAGATACTGATATGGCATGCAAGTAAGATGTATGGGTATATCTGCACTGAACGAGACCAACTTCGGGGCTTTTCTCCTATCAAGATTAGCTTCGATAGAATATGGATATAAATATTCCTCTGACCTGAGATCATCACGGTGACTTTCAAGCAACTCACTATATTTTGATGCTGGACTATCTAAATTTTTAATTCAGTGATGGAAGATTTTTGGGCACAGTCAAGTACTTATGGAGTCAGTGCGTGTATCAAGATGGGATTGATCACTCCTGATTTCAGGAGCCGTATTCAATTATATTTCAATTTAGCAAAATCTTGGCCAGGATAGTCTTAGTAAGGAGTCATGGGACTAATTGCTTTGAGACACAACATAGATATATTTTTTAGGGTTGATAATCTAACCTTGAGTTATCTATTATACAAAGATCATAGGGATGAATTATACGGTAATCATATTCGCGTAGGTTCTTAATATTGCGATTACGATTATTCGATCTATCCGAACATTGGATACCATTGCTAGATGATCACTTTGATTAGTATAAAAATTAGTTTCTTTGCTACCAGCTTAGGTTCGAACCTATGGGGTCACACACATTAAAAGTTTTTACCTGATCTGATGGCTGATCAAGAGTTTCATTGGTCTGGGACTTTATGGTCAAGAGTCCCACTGGACTGAAACTTTGTGATCAAGAGTCCTACTAGACTAAAACTCTGAGTCTGACTTATCTGGGACTCTCTGATCAAGAGAACCATTAGTCTAAAACTCTATGGTCAAGAGTCTCACTAGACTGGGATTCTATGACCAAGAGTTTTACTGGACTAAGACTCTGAATCCTACATGTCTGGGACTCTCTGATCAAGAGTTCTATTGGTCTGAAACTCTATGATCAAGAGTTTCACTAGACTGAGACTCTATAACCAAGAGTCCTACTAGACTGAAACTTTGAGTCCTACTTATTTGGGACTCTCTGATCATGAGTCCTTATAATCTAGGAAACTATGGTCAAGAGTCCTACTAGATTGAAACTCTATGACCAAGAGTTCTACTGGATTGAAATTCTGAATCCTACTCATCTGAGACTCTCTGATCAAGAGTTTTACTAGTTTAAAACTCTATGATCATGAGTTCGATTCATTTGGAATACTGGGTTCAAGAGTCCCACTAATTTAGGACTCTTCAAGAGTTTTATGTTGATAGGACTCTATTGCCCAGTAATTCATTCAATTTGAATTCAGATATTTTTGAAGAATTAATTAGTAATTTACTTACTAATTAGCTTAATTTAATTGAGTGATGAGGATTTGATCAGGTCTGATTAAATTTAATTTGATTAGATTTGATCCGATCAGGTCATGAGATGACCTAATCGCTATGAGAGTTTTGACCCTGATTTGATCAGGATGTAATCTAATTAATTTCTAATTTAATTAAAATTTTATTGAATTAGACTAATCCTAATTTGGTTGGGTTTAACCTAATTTAATTATATCTAGATTAATTAGTTTGGTTGAAATCAATTAGGATTAAGTCAAATGAAGTTTGAATTCAAATTCTTCCGTACGCCCACCATTTTTGACTTTTCCACTCTACTTCCCATGCCCTCCCTTTTGTTTGTCAAATATTTTTTAAGAAATAAAAATATACACACATAAGAAGAGTCCTTCTATGTGTTAAATATAAGGGAGGGAGCATTGGATAAGGATAAGAGGCTCATTTGATTTTTGAAATCAAGTGAGTAGTTAAAACCTCTCAACCACTCGATCCTTATCATTTTCTATATAGTTTTTCTATGGTATTCATATCAATAAATTATGATAATTTTTTTACATGTAGGAGAATGGGTTAAAAATATGTGGTAAAAATTTTAGAGTGTTTGGGCATCAGTTCTAGGCAAAAAAAAATCTTAGAGTGAAGGTGAATAGGATCCTATAGCACTTTTCTTTTCCTTTATGTCTATCTTCTCTTATGATTTTCACCTTTAATGATATTCTATTTTTAGATATAATCTAAATAAGAATTATAGATCTAAAAGTTATCTTTCTCTAAAAATTTATTTCATAGAAAAACTCCACATAGAGAGGGCGTGATAGGATTTTTAGTGTGTCAGGATTTTTGGGCTGAGTGAAATCCTAGATTTGAGAATCTGGGTTTGGGTGGAGAGATCGAGTGCTGTGAGCATCGGATCACCACCAAATTTGAAACACATCTTCATTATCCTCCAATATTTATATTCTAATTTTTTAGAATATCTAAAAAATTAAAAAGTATACGATCGATTGGATTGATCATGATCAATCATTGAAGGTTTTGACGAGGAGCTAGCACTCCAGTGGGACTGATTGAGATCAGAAGCTCCGTGTGGACCAACCATAGAGGCTGAACATATATACGGCTATGACGTGATATCAGAGCATTATTCGATAAACTTAGATTATGATGATCGACTATCCATAAAAAGGTATTGTGTTCTGAACATATAGATGTAGTAAATAGTTTATTACATAATTTTATTTCCAGATCTATTGATATATGCATGCATATTATGTTTAGATCTTAATATATAGGATTAAATAATCTGATATGATAAGTAGATAATTAATTAGATTAATTATTTTTCATTGCATCATTGCTATTTTTGAAATATTTTTCGAAAGTAACATGACAAACCCTGCACTATTTTCTTCAATTGGTATCAGAGCAAGGTTCTTTAAACATGATATACTTGCATATTTAGATAAATAATTTAGATTTGATCTAAATATTAATCTAATAATTAGAGTAATTAGATCTAAAAAATTAAAATTTAGATCGTACGGATTGTAGATTGTCCTACTGCAGGGTTTATCCCCTACAGTGAAAAAGTTATCCTAGTATGTTGCTGATCTATATCGTTAATTATGAAATTACTAGATTTGATCTAATATTTTTATAATTTAATTATATTAGATTTTAATCTGATTTATGATCATGAATGCATAATTAGATAAAGTTTGATTCATGATTATGTAGTGTACATAGTTTCAGATTAAACTCTACAACTAGTGTTGTTTATGAATTGAGATGATTTAATTTTGAAATGAGTTGACTCAATTGGTGAACAATGTTAAGTTGTAAAGAACCTTTCAAAATTAAAAATATTTTCAAAATATCGAACCCTAACCCTCAGCCTATAAACTTAATTAAAAATTAAGTATAATGATTTAGTATCTAGAATTATGAATTAAGACTCTAAGTCATTAATCATAAACTTTTGGGTTATTGGGTTAGCTGAATTAGATCCATAAATTAGGTTAGATCTAAGGTTAGTTAAAAGATGGACTAATTTAGAGTAACTGATCAAATCTAATTAAATGTTAATTTAGATTAAGTCAAGAACTCTATAGACTCAATTACAATAGTTGTAATTGATCAAGTCCATGCCTTTAACAAGGACCAAATGGACTTGATTCAAGGCTATGCGGTCGAATCCGAAATCACTAGGTTGGTCAAATTAAAACTAATGAACCGGATGGTGTCTAAGATAAGTTTGGCAGTTTGATCAGTGATTTTTAATTGGGAGCTATTCGCACTTATTCAATCTTTGACGAGTTAATGGCATATCCCTTCTACTGCTCTCGCTTACCTGACCATCCTTGTGAGTTAGATTTTGATTAGATCACTTGGTGATTCGGGCTCACTCATGTCTATTAGGAAAATTAGTCTAACTAATTTAGGAGCTCCTAAAGCCAGCTTAGATTAAATTCTTTTCTGACTTGGTGAAGTCAGTGGGAGGATCGAAATTGGCTTGCTGAATTTTCTTAAATTGGTTAAATAAATCTTCTAAAATTATTAGGTCCTTAAAAATGAAATAGTTATATAGATAACTAAATGATAGCCTCCCATTAAGTTGAGTGATAATATGTTCATTAGTATAATGACCGTTGGATGCCCAAAGGCCTGATAATTATTGACTAATAAAATTATCATTTATAAAATGATAATTTGGTTAAGACTTTTTGATGGTGGTTAGGTTGGTCGACCAAAGTCAGGTCTAATCATTTATTGGTTAGATAAGATCAAATGTGATCATCTTAATGGTTGGACCTAACCAAACCTTTTTCAGTGGAGGCCAAAGCCTACTGATTAGGTCTATAGGACAAAATCAATATTACTAAAAGTTGTTTAGAGAAATAATTGATTTTGAATCTACCCATAGGTGCATATAGATTGACCAACCAAAGTTTGGCTCATGTGTAGTCTATGTGGATTCTAGTACCCACTAAGAAATTAGAGTAATTCCTCGAATTGAAGGTAGAGACTATCAATTAGTATAAAATAGTGGAAGGACCTTTAGACTAAAGTCCAAGTCTTTAAGATTAATAATTCATATACTAATTAGGTTTGATTTTTTTATGTAGACATAGCCACTAATTTATCGCTCCGATCATTGTTAGACCATGATAAATTAATGGGATCCAACTATGGTAGCTGGTATCGTAAGTTGAAAATCATCTCGGAGCATGAGCGGATCCTTTATATGATAATGGATCGAGCATCTGAGAAGCTAGCCCCGAATGTTAGGAAAGCGGTCTGATACACTTATCTGAAGTGGCTCAATGATCGTACCATCATTCGATGTATAATGCTAGCGGTAATGAATGATGAGTTCAGCCGTAGGATTGAAAATGCCCAGCCATAGGAGATGCTTCAAATATTGAACGACTCTTTTAGCACGTCGGACGACGTTGAAAGGCACAAAATAAGTTATGCCATTTTCAATGCTCGGATGAGGGACAGAGCCTCAGTCATCGATCATGTATTGTACATGATCGAGATGATTAAGTGCCTTAGCAAGTTGGGCTTTCTCCTGCACGAGCAGCTCGGTAAGGATGTGATCCTTAATTCTTTGCCCAAGTCCTTCCTCCCCTTTCTAACTTATTTTAGAATGACAAAGCCTACAATGAACTACCATGGCTTGTTAGGGTTACTGCAGAACTTTGAGAAGGATCACCAACTCTACAAGAAGACGGTGAATGTAGTGGGAGGGTCTTCTTCTGATCATCAATCCTTTAAGAAAGGAAAGAAGAATAAGAAGAAGAAAAATAAGAAGGTGCGACCGCATGCTGGGATGACTGCATAGGATCAGACCAACAAGCACAAGTCCGATCAGAGCCAGGCAGAGTGCTTCTTCTACAAGAAGCAGGAGCACTGAAAGAGGAACTATCTTCTATACATTGCCTCCATGGACTCGAATAGGTCGAGGAAGAAGCAAGTGATTGCTGGGAAAGGTAATTATATGATAACACCTTGCAATTTTTTCTTATTTGATTCTATTGCCAGGATATTAGAACTGGAAGCCCTTATCATATTTGTAATTCTATGCAGGGCTTGTAGGTCAGTAGGAGATTTGATCAAGATGAGAGATTTCTAAACATTAGAGATGGAAGATAAGTTTCAAATCTAGCTTTAGGAATCACAAACTTTGTAATCAATTGAAATAAAGTTATTCTTAATGAATGTCATTATTGTCCAATTTTCTTATTGAATGTCATTTCTGTAGGCATTTTAGCCATGAATGGTTTTGAAATATCAATAAAAAAAATTGTAATGTCATTTTGAATGGTGTTATAATTTTGATTGGATAATTGAATAACAAAATTTATTTACTTTCTATACCTGTTAATATGGTTCAATCATCCAGTAAATGCCATAGAATTAGTGATGTGTCTGATGTCTACCTTTGGCACTGTAGGCTAGGTCATATTAACAAAAATAGAATTAACAAGTTAGCTCAAGAAGAAATTCTTGAGGTTAATGATTGTGAGTTACTTCCAACCTGTGAGTCCTGTCTTCTTGATAAGATGACTAAGTCACATTTTACTGAAAAAAATGAACGAGCCACTGAACTCTTGAGTTTAGTATATTCGAATGTATGTAGACCCATGAGCTCAAGTGCCAGAGGTGGATATCTCTACTTCATAACCTTCACAGATGATCTATCGAGGTATGGGTATGTCTATTTAATGAAGAATAAGTCAGAGTCATTTAAAATATTCAAATTATTTCGAAATGAGGTAGAAAAGTAAATTGGAAAGAGTATTAAAACTCTTTGGTCTGACTGAGGGGGTGGTACCTTTTCAATGAATTTCTAACATATCTTAGAAAGAATGGAATTTTCTCTCAATGGACCACTCCTGAAACACCACAACATAATGGTGTGTCTGAAAGAAGAAATCAGATCTTATTGGATATGGTTCGATCCATGATGGGGTTTGCTGGTTTGCCGATCTTCCTATGGGGATATGCGCTTGAGTCAGCTTATTACATTCTAAATAGGATTTCGAGTAAATCTATTAATAAAATATAATATGAAATATGGACAGGACGTAAGCCAATGCTTTCACACCTTAAGATTTGGGAGTGTCTGGCCTACGTCAAATATTTGATGACAGACAAGCTTGAACCTAGGTCTGATAAGTGTAGTTTTATAGGTTACCTAAAAAAAATCAAAGGATACTACTTCTACCTTGCTGATGAGCAAAAAGTGTTTGTCAGCCTTAAGGCAGTCTTTTTAGAAAAAGAGTTCCTTGGTGAAGAAACTAATGCCTCCAAGATCGAACTTGATGAAGTACGATAGGTGGAAGAATGGACACAAGTTGTTGAACCTGAGCTGGATCTAATTAGATCAGACCCAGAATCCATTGTAGAAGCATCCTTAAGGAGATCTGGTAAAGTACCATGTCAACCGGATAGATACTATGATTTTCTGATCTGGGATGGGGATCCTATCGAACTCGATGAGAACGATCAGGACCTAATCATCTATATGGATGTAATGCAGAGATCTGATTCTGAGAAATGGTTTGAGGCTATGAAATTCGAGATAGAATTCATGAAGATCAATGATGTATAGACATTGGTTAATCCACTCGAAGGGGTAAAACCCATAGGGTGTAAGTGGATCTTCAAAAGAAAAAGAGGCACAGATGGAAAGGTGGAGACCTATAAAGTCCATTTGGTTGTTAAGGGGTATCGTCAACGTTATAGTATTGACTATGATGAGACGTTCTCTTCTATGGCAATGCTTAAATCCATTCAAATAATGCTTGCCATAACTGTCCATCTGAACTATGAAATCTGACAGATGGATGTGAAAATAGCTTTCCTGAATGGAGAGCTGGATGAAGAGGTGTATATGATACAACCTGAAGGTTTCATGTTCATAGATGAGTCTAAGGTGTGTAAACTTCAGAGGTCCATTTATGGACTAAAATAGGCATCTCAGAGCTGGAACATATGATTTGATAGAACAATCAAAACATATGATTTCGTTAAGAATGAAGAAGATCCTTGTATATACAAATGGACTAATGGTCCAGCAATAGTATTCCTAGTATTGTATGTGGATGATATTTTCTTAATCAAAAATGATATCCCTGCATTATAAGGAATAAAGATCTGCCTGTCATCATAGTTCTTCATAAAAGATCTAGAAGAAGTTTCCTACATCCTAGGGATGAAGATCTATAGAAATGGATCTAAAATGTTGCTTGGATTATCCCAATCCACGTACATTGACACTATGCTGAAATGGTTCGATATGAAAAAATTCAAGAAAGGCTATCTACAGATAGGCCATGAAATTTCTCTTTCAAAGAGGGATTATCCAACAATACCTCTAGATAGAGAGCATATGAATAGAATACCATATGCTTCAGCAGTAGATTCTATAATGTACGCTATAACATGTACGCGATCAGATGTGGCATACTCACTAGGTATAGTGAGTAGATACCAATCTAATCGAGGGGAGAATCACTGAAAGGTTGTTAAAACCATCCTAAAGTATTTAAGAAATACTAAGGATTAGTGGCTTGTATATGATGAATCGAACTTAAAACTTATGGGGTTCATAAACTCCAGTTTTCAGTTCGATCATGATGATAGAAAGAGTGTGTCGAGATATATATTTATCCTTAATAGTGAGATCGTCTGCTGGAAGAGTTCCAAGCAGCACACTATGGTCGATTCAATTTATGAGGTGGAGTATGTCACTGCATTAGATACTGCCAAAGAAGCGGTGTGGCTAAGAAAATTCATTACCGAGCTTAGAGTAGCACCCTTCCTTGATGGTCCAGTTTGCTCTATTGTGATAGCTCTAGAGCCATTGCTCAGGCAAAGGAACCAAAGGCATACCAACAGATGAAGCATATTCTGTACTGCTACCATCTTATCTGAGAGATTGTGGATCGAGATGACGTCGACCTTCAAAAGATCGACGGAAAGGAGAACCTGGCTGATCCATTCACTAAAGCTATTGCGGTGAAGGAGTTCGACGACTTTAAGTTGAAGATAGGTAATAGATACTGCACCGATTAGCTTTAGTCCAAGTGGAAGATTATTGAAAATGTGTTTCAAAGCCAATCGTTAGTCTATTGACGGTTGGGCCATATATTTGTAATTGTATATAAATTATAAATTAATAAAAATTATTTTGGCATTTTTTATCATAAATTTTATTGTCTTCTAATGAACTTCTGTGTTGTGATGAAGTCCTTAGGACTATCTAGATTTGACAAAGAAGAATTTACCATTTAGTTCTTAAATAGTTCACGATCAAATGATATGTTGTTACTTAGGATGACAATGTTTATCAAGTATAGATCATTGTGTGCCATATAGATTGGTTATCCTCATAACCAAGGAGTGTTGCGATACTGATATGGCATACAAGTGAGATGTATGGGTACATCTACGCTGAACGTGATCAACTCTGGGGCTTTTTTCCTATCAAGATTAGCTTTGATGGAATATGGGTATAAATATCCCTCTGATCTGAGATCATCAGGGTGACTTTCAAGCAACTCATTGTATTTTGGTGCTGGACTATCTGAATTTTTAATTCAGTGATGGAAGATTTTTGGGCACAGTTAAGTACTTGTGGAATCGATGCGTGTATCTCCTGATTTCAGGAGCTGTGTTCAATAATATTTTAATTTAGCAAAATCTTGGCCAAGGTAGTCTTAGTGAGGAGTCACGGGACTAATTACTTTGAGACACGACATGGATGTATTTTTTAGGATTGACAGTCTAACCTTGAGTCATCTATTACACAGAGGTCATAGGAATGAATTATACAGTAACCATATTCATGTAGGTTCTGAATGTTGCGATTGTAATTATTCGACCTATCCGGATGTCGGGTATTATTGCTAGATGGTCACTTTGATTAGTATAGAAATTGATTTCTATGCTACCGACTTAGGTTCGGACCTGCGGGGTCACACACATTAGGAGTTTCTACCTGATCTGATGGCTGATCAAGAGTTTCATTGGTCTAAGACTCTATGGTCAAGAGTTCCACTGGACTGAAACTCTATAACCAAGAGTTCTACTGGATTGGAACTCTGAGTCTGACTTGTCTGGGACTCTCTGATCAAGAGTCTCATTGGTCTGGATCTCTATGATTAAGAGTCCCACTGGACTGAGACTCTATGATCAAGAGTCCTACTGGACTGGGACTCTGAGTCCTACTTATCTGGGACTCTCTAATCAAGAGTTTCATTGGTCTGAAACTCTATGGTTAAGAGTCCTACTGGACTGGGACTCTGAGTCCTACTTGTCTGGGACTTTCTGATCATGAGTCCTGATAATCTAGGACACTATGGTCAAGAGTTTCATTGGACTGCGACTTTGTGACTAAGAGTCCTACTAGACTGAAACTCTGAGTCCTACTCATTTGAGACTCTTTGATCAAGAGTTTCACTAGTCTGAGATCCTATGATCATGAGTTTGATTCATTTGGGACACTGAGTTCAAGAGTCCCACTGATTTAGGACTCTTCAAGAGTTTCATGTTGATAGAACTCTATTGCCCAGTAATCCATTTGATTTAAACTCAGATATTTTTGAAGAATTAATTAGCAATTTGATTATTAATTAGATTAATTTGATCGAGTGGTGAGGATTTGATCAAGTTTGATTGAATTTTATTCGATTGGATTTGATCCGATCAGATCATGAGATGACTTAATCGCTATGGAAGTTTTGACCCTGATTTGATCAGGATGTAGATCTAATTAATTTTTAATTTGATTAAAATTTTATTAAATTAGGCTAAGTTTAATTTAATTGAATTTAACCTGATTTAATTGGGTCTAGATTAATTAGTTTGGTTGAAACCAATTAGGACCAAGTCAAATGAAGTTTGAATTCAAATTCTCTCATGCGCCCACTATTTTTGACTTTTTCACACTACTTCCCACACCCTTCCTTTTATTTATCAAATATTTTTTGAGAAATAAAAATATGCACATAGAAGAAGAGTTTTTCTGTGTGTTAAACACAAGGAAGGGGGCGTTGGATAAGGATAAGAGGCTCATTTGATTTTTGAAATCAAGTGAATGGTTAAAACCTCTCAACCACTCAACCCTTATCATTTTCCATATAGTTTTCTCATGGTATTCACATCAATAAATTATTATAATTTTTTTTCATGTAGGAGAAGGGGTTATAATTATGTGGTAAAAATTTTAGATTATTTGGATATCAGTTCTTGATGAAAAAAATCTTGGAGTGAAGGTGAATAGGATCATATAGCACTTTTCTTTTCCTTTATGCCTCTTTTCTCTTATGATTTTCATCTTTAAGGATATCCTATTTTTAGATATGATCTAAATAGGAATTATAGATCTAAAAGTTATCTTTCCATAAAAACTTATTTCATGGAAAAACTCCACACAGAGAGGGCGTGTTAGGATTTTTAGTGTGTCAGAATTTTTGGACCGAGTGAAATCCTAGATTTGGAAATCTAGGTTCGGGTGGAGAGATCAAGTATTGTGAGCATCAGATCGCTACCAAATTTAAAACATATCTTCATCATCCTCCAATATTTATGTTCTAATTTTTTTGAATATTTAAAAAATCAAAAAGTATATGATCAATGAGAATGATCGTGATTAGCCATCAAAG
>QRFJ01000146.1:966864-1011147 GCA_006176705.1 Cocos nucifera | reverse complement strand
CCAATCGTTAGTCTATTGACGGTTGGGCCATATATTTTGTAATTGTATATAAATTATAAATTAATAAAAATTATTTTGGCATTTTTTATCATAAATTTTATTGTCTTCTAATGAACTTCTGTGTTGTGATGAAAGTCCTTAGGACTATCTAGATTTGACAAAGAAGAATTTACCATTTAGTTCTTAAATAGTTCACGATCAAATGATATGTTGTTACTTAGGATGACAATGTTTATCAAGTATAGATCATTGTGTGCCATATAGATTGGTTATCCTCATAACCAAGGAGTGTTGCGATACTGATATGGCATACAAGTGAGATGTATGGGTACATCTACGCTGAACGTGATCAACTCTGGGGCTTTTTTCCTATCAAGATTAGCTTTGATGGAATATGGGTATAAATATCCCTCTGATCTGAGATCATCAGGGTGACTTTCAAGCAACTCATTGTATTTTGGTGCTGGACTATCTGAATTTTTAATTCAGTGATGGAAGATTTTTGGGCACAGTTAAGTACTTGTGGAATCGATGCGTGTATCTCCTGATTTCAGGAGCTGTGTTCAATAATATTTTAATTTAGCAAAATCTTGGCCAAGGTAGTCTTAGTGAAGGAGTCACGGGACTAATTACTTTGAGACACGACATGGATGTATTTTTTAGGATTGACAGTCTAACCTTGAGTCATCTATTACACAGAGGTCATAGGAATGAATTATACAGTAACCATATTCATGTAGGTTCTGAATGTTGCGATTGTAATTATTCGACCTATCCGGATGTCGGGTATTATTGCTAGATGGTCACTTTGATTAGTATAGAAATTGATTTCTATTGCTACCGACTTAGGTTCGGACCTATGCGGGGTCACACACATTAGGAGTTTCTACCTGATCTGATGGCTGATCAAGAGTTTCATTGGTCTAAGACTCTATGGTCAAGAGTTCCACTGGACTGAAACTCTATGACCAAGAGTTCTACTGGATTGGAAACTCTGAGTCTGACTTGTCTGGGACTCTCTGATCAAGAGTCTCATTGGTCTGGATCTCTATGATTAAGAGTCCCACTGGACTGAGACTCTATGATCAAGAGTCCTACTGGACTGGGACTCTGAGTCCTACTTATCTGGGACTCTCTAATCAAGAGTTTCATTGGTCTGAAACTCTATGGTTAAGAGTCCTACTGGACTGGGACTCTGAGTCCTACTTGTCTGGGACTTTCTGATCATGAGTCCTGATAATCTAGGACACTATGGTCAAGAGTTTCATTGGACTGCGACTTTGTGACTAAGAGTCCTACTAGACTGAAACTCTGAGTCCTACTCATTTGAGACCTCTTTTGATCATCTGAGTTTCATCACTAGTCTTTGTTTATCCTATGATCATGAGTTTGATTTATTGGGACACTGAGTTCAAGAGTCCCACTGATTTAGGACTCTTCAAGCATCCTCTATTGAGTAATTATTGCCATTTCCATTTGATTTAAACTCAGAATATTTTTGAAGAATTAATTAGCATTTGATTATAATTAGATTAATTCTGATCGAGTGGTGAGGGATTTGATCAAAGTTTGATTGAATTTTATTCGATTGGATTTGATCCGATCAGATCATTAATCGCAATGGAAGTTTTGACCCTGATTTGATCAGGATGTAGATCTAATTAATTTTTAATTTGATTAAATTTTTATTAAATTAGGCTAGTTTTAATTTAATTGAATTTAACCTGATTTAATTGGGTCTAGATTATTAATATAGTTTGGTTGAAACCAATTAGGACCAAGTCAAATGAAGTTTGAATTCAAATTCTCTCATGCGCCCACTATTTTGACTTTTCACGCACTACTTCCACAACCCCTTCCTTTTATTTATCAAATATTTTTTGAGAATAAAAATTGCACATAGAAGAGAGTTTTTTCCTGTGTGTTAAACACAAGGAAGGGGGCGTTGGATAAGGATAAGAGGCTCCATTTGATTTTTGAAATCAAGTGAATGGTTAAAACCTCTCAACCCACCAACCCTTATCATTTTCCATATAGTTTTCTCATGGTATTCACATCAATAAATTATTATAATTTTTTTTCATGTAGGAGAAGGGTTATATATTATGTGGTAAAAATTTTAGATTATTTGGATATCAGTTCTTTGATGAAAAAAATCTTGGAGTGAAGGTGAATAGGATCATATAGCACTTTTCTTTTCCTTTATGCCTCTTTTCTCTTATGATTTTCATCTTTAAGGATATCTATTTTTAGATATGATCTAAATAGGAATTAATAGATCTAAAAGTTATCTTTCCATAAAAACTTATTTCATGGAAAAACTCCACACAGAGAGGGCGTGTTAGGATTTTTAGTGTGTCAGATTTTTGGACCGAGTGAATCCTAGATTTGGAAATCTAGGTTCGGTGAGAGATCAATATTGTGAGATCAATGCTAAAATTTTAAAAACATATCTTCATAATCCTCCAATATTATATTGTTCTAATTTTTTTGAATATTTAAAAAATCAAAAAGTATATGATCAATGAGAATGATCGTGATTAGCCATCAAAGGCCCCAACGAGGAGCTAGCACTTCGGTGGGGCTGATTGGGACCAAGAGCTCCGTGTGCACCAACCGTAGAGATCGAATATGTGTGCGACTGTGATGTGATACCAGAATATTATCCAATGAATTTAGATTATGGTGATCGACTATCCACGAAAAGGTATTATATTCTGAGTACGTAGATGTAATAAATAGTTTATTACATAATTTTATTTTCAGATCTATTGATGTATGCATGCATATTATGTTTAGATCCTAATGTATAGGGTTAAATAATCTGATATGATTAGTAGATAATTAATTATATTAATTATTTTCTACTGCATCATTGCTATTTTTAAAATATTTTTCAAAAGTATCATGGCAAATTTTGCACTATTTTCTTCACATCCGACCCTCCCTCGGCCTCCTATGAAACCCCCCCTCTGGCGAACCCCCATCCATCCTCGACCTTCCATCGGCCTCCTATGAAATCCCTCCCCCACACTCTATCCTCCTCCGGCCTCGGTGCGAAACCAAACCTCCCTTCCGACGAGCCCCCTCCACCTCCCTTCGAGAGGCACCCCCACCACACCACCATTCTGACCTCTCCTAGCGAGTGCGGCCCCCATTTGGCCCCTGCCTGATCCCGCCCCCCTGCTCTCTCTCTCTTTCTCTTTTTTTCTCTCTTCTCTATCTCACTATCTTACTTTTGTTTCATAGATTATCTCTAGTATCGTCGTCCTCCTCTAGCATCATCGCCGTGACCCTCGAAGTTTTCGGTGAGACCTACTTTCTATAGCCGTAGGTATAATTTTTTTTATTTTATAATATTATTTATTAATCATGCATATTTATAATAATTTATAAAATATTTATAATAAATATTATAAATATTTATTATAAATATTATAATTATCTACATGTCATAGTTTTTGGGTCGTACCGTGGTGGTAGTCTTGGGCCGTGCCGTGTTAGCGGCTGTGGACTATATCTATCAATGGATTGAGTTTGGATCAAAACCTAGATATTCAGATCTAGACCCAATTTTAATTTTCGATACCGGATCCAAACCCGAATATCCGATAGATCTGTACTTGAGAGAGGAAGGCAAGGATCCGACCTCGTCGCCATCATTGGCAGGGAGGGGGTCTGGCCTCATCGGCATCACTGAAAGGGATGGGATCCAGCCTTGCCGATGAGGCAGATTGAGAGAGTGAGAGAGGAAGGGATGGGATCTAGCTTCGCCGACGAGGGAGATCGAGAGAGGGAAAGAGGAAGATCGAGAGATGGAAAAGCTGGAAGGAAGGGGTTCGGTCTCGCCACCATCATCGGTGAGAGAAATCGAGAGAGGGAGAGAGGAAATGATCGAGGGGATGGCACACAGCCAAGCTGGCTCGAATATGCAGTCGAGCTGGCTCGGGCCATGATCGAGTCGACTGGAGGAGGACCCTAGTCGGATGTCTTAGGCATGGAGTCAACTATCTCAAGCATGGAGCTGGCTCGACTTTCGAGCGAATAAAATTTGATATGTCTCTCTAAGATTCCAACTTTAAGCCCTAAGGTGCCACCATCATCTACTTTGTTCTTCTTTCAGATTTCTGAATTAACACTAAGGTTCATGCAAGAGATCGGATCTACGACTGTTGCTCATCCTTAATTATTTATGAATGTAATTCATGTTGTAAAATTTATTGCATAACATTTTCTAAATGTTTATATCATGTTGCTTTTGTTTATTGCATTGCATAACGATAGAGCCATCAATTGATTAGTGTACATATTAGAGACTATTTATTGATGCTATACTAATATTATTGTTCAACATGTTATATTGATTAATGTTCTTAACGTTGCAGATCACGATAGCACCGAAATGTCATTTAGCTTTCACCCCTGCCCCTCGATAGATTACATGCAGTTCAGCATTCGAGGAGTAGTCGGAGCATACTCCATCCACCTCAACATCGACTGCTCAGGGATCTTCATCGATGGTATCTACTCCACCGACGGCATCTACTCCACTAGCAGCTGGGCCTCTACTGTCGTCCATATCAAAGGCACATGCTACTATGCAGACATCTGAGTGTACGTTTTTATTATATTAGCACGACTTTATTTTTATATAGTATTTGTATACTTATATATTTGCATAACGTATTTGCATTGCAAGTGCATCATTCAGTCGAATATTTCATGGTCCCATACATATGGCACACGTGTGGAACCACCAGCATTAGGTGATGGTTTATTACAATGCGGAGGAGAGGCTAGTAGGGGAGACCGCACAAAAGATGCATTCCTTTTCTGGAGTGCTTGTGAGGCGATCAGACATCATTCTCATAGAGCCTAGAGACTGGCATTTGATGGATGCTGTCGTTAGGGACCGGGTATGGAAGAAGATATGGGCAAGTACGTGCATCTTAGTTATATTTATGTATTTTATATATTTACACTATATATGTTTGATTAGAATAATTTTATAACTGATTTTTGATAAATTTGTGTAGAGAAGGTACGATTTTCTCAATCACGAGAGGGCTCGAGATGCCTGACTGAAGAAGATCGAAAAGTTATACCGAAGTTATAAGATCAAGCTCCACAAAGAATGGCTCGAGCACCAACGAGACACTCCGAAGGAGTTTGTTCTCTGGATACAGGACTATCCTCTAAGTCAGTAGGAGAAGATGGTTAGACACTGGAGGAGCCAGGAGTTTGAGGTAAAATTCTTAACTTTTAAATTTTTTAATATGTTTAAAATTTTATTTAAATATTTTTTAAATATTTATTATTTATTTGAATACTTGTTAGGCTACCTCTTGTCAGATTCGGGAGAATTGTGCAGTCCAGGAGTATACGCACACTCTAGGCTGCGAGTCTATGACTAGTCATGTGCATAGAGAGGTAATTAATTCTAAATCTTACTAGATAAATTAAATTCATATTTTTTATCATCTTTCTAATAAATTTATTTTTTATTATAGCTGATGAGAGATGGAGTGATGTCCGATCGTAGCAAGATCTTTCGATTCAGTCACATGGACAAGATGGGCAGACCGATGAACACCGCAATCGGGCATATTTTTGTAAGTATTAAATATATTAGTATATATGATTAGTAGTATAGCATTTCTTATAAAATTTTATTTTAATTTATAATTATAGGATCAGTTAGATGCGCTCGCGAGCGAGGGCCTGGATACCTCTGAGCCCCCTAACCATCTATCTCAGGTCTTGGGGCCTGAGCACTCTGGGAGGATCCGATGTAGGTTCGAATACACACCGACGAGCTACTGATCCGAGGCGAGCGTCTTCTCACGGACTTTCGGTGTCGTCAGCTAGGAGGATCTTGAGAAGGTGTTGGCACGGGTAGATCGGGCTGAGGAGAATGCATCTCATCTAGAGGACATCATGAAAGACATGATGTCGATGCTCAGCGTGCATTTTAGAGTCACAGATTTCGAGGATATATTATTCCAGCTCCAGCTCCGACTTCGGGTCCTGCTCTAACTGCAGCTCCGACTTTTGATGACGACGACGATGATGTAGATTTAGGAGACTTTTGATGTATTTTATTTTTTTAAAAAAATATTATAATAAATTTTATTCGATGATAAAATTTTAACATTTCAGAATAATTTTTATATTTATTATATTTTATTATATTATATATTTATATTTATCAGATAAAATATATAAAAAAATAAAAATTTTATTTTTTTTAATTATTCAAGATCTATGATAGTAATTTTATAATCGCTGTCATATCCGTGCCAATCGCTGCCATAGGTCTCTAGTGCAAATGATGTCAATCGCTGCATTAGACCTATGGCAGCGGTTAAGAAACTACTGCTATAGATTATCTATGGCAGTGGTTATGTAATCGTTGCTATAGATTAACTATGGCAGCGGTTACATAACCGCTGTTATAGGTTGATATATTGCAGCGATTTATAAATCGCTGTAATAGGCCATTTATGGCAGTGGTTTAAACAACCGCTGTCATAGAGCTACGACGACGATCGCGGTGGCAGCGATTAAAAAATCGTTACCATAGCCTATGGCAGTGATTTTTTGGGCTACGACAGTGATTATGAACCGCTATCGTAGTCTTTTTTGTAGTAGTGAAAGACATTATTTTATAATAATACAAACCTTTATCAATTATGAATATCATTTTCTCCTCATCTTCGAGATAATCTGAATCAGATTATAGTCGAAGAATGCATCCATGAAGGTTAATAGCTGATGTTCTAAGATGGCATCCATAAGTTGATTGATCCTCGGTAGGGAAAAGCTATTCTTTGGATAGACCTTATTAAGATCAGTATAGTTAATGCAAATCCACCATTTGTCGTTGGCCTTCTTCACTATGACAACATTTGTGATCCACTCTGGAAAATAGGCTTTTCAAATGAATCCTACAATCAGGAGCTTGTTAGCCTCCTCAATAGTCCATTGTCAGTCTAGGGTGAAACTTCTTTTCTTCTATTGGATAGGATGATGGCTCGGATCCATGTTTAACCTATGAATAATGACATCATAAGGTATACTTAGCATGTTCGATGCTAACCAAGTGAAGATATCTTCAAGGTCGTATAAGAATGCCATCAGTCAATCTTTGAGTTGCGGCACTAACTATGCCCCAAGATAGATGGTCTTGCTCAGATCATCACCGAGGGAAACTGCAACAAGTTGCTCAATCGGTTCACCACGGGTCTCCATTGGCTCTTTGTGGTCTTCACTTGGAGCTTCTATGGGGCACTTCCCTTTATCATCATGAAGAAGTAGTGATAAGCTAGTACTTGGTGTCCTCGTACCTCACCAATCCCATTCTTAATCGGGAACTTTATAAGCAGATGGTATGTGAAAACAATAGCCCATAAAGCATTCAATCTAGATCGTCCAAGGATCATGTTTTAAGCAAAAGGGACCTAGACAACTAGAATGGTTAGCCGCATGATCCTACTCTAATGCTCATGCCTGACGATCACCGATAGGGTTATCTCACCTTCCATGGTCATAGAGTCTCCAGAAAACTCGACCAATAGGCTGTTGACCTCTCTTAATTGGTCGGAGGGCAATTTCATTCTCTGAACGGCATCATAAAATAAGACATTAGCAGAACTTTCATTATCAACTAAAATTTTATTTACATCATAGTTCACTATCATCATTAACACAATGATAGCATCACCATGAGAGATTTATACCTCTATGGAGATCATCATTAGAAAAAAAATTTTTGTCCCCCAACCATACTGTCCCTCTAGCCTTTGCCAGGCTCTCTGCTCCCCTACTGGTAGTGAAGCCAAAAATCATGTTGATGACACCAATGCTAGGTTGGTTGCCATTATTCTCCTCAATGGGCTGGTGCTGCCGCTCCTCTTTGGGTGCTCGATTCTGCCACTTTGGAACGTACTTGCTGATGTAGCCTCCTTGAGTCAAGGCCTCAATCTCATTCTTAAGATGGAGGCATTCCTTAGGGTCCTTAACTTAGAAGCAATAGTACTTTCTCTTGCTTCTCCTATCTGGATGGGCCCTCATCGGTTCAAGTTATCGAAGGTATTCCTAGCCCTCGATTTCCATCAAGATCTAGGATTGAGGAGTAGACAGAGGGGTGCAATTATTGAACCGCCGAGATGGGCTCCTCGGCTTATGACACTTCAATGGTCAAGAAGATTCTCCTTTTGGCCAAGTCATTTGAGATTCCTCCCGACCTCGCTTCTTATTGGGGGTCTTTTTTCTTTCACCTACTTCAATGCTATCTATGCTTCCTTGCTTGCTCATACTTTTAGGCTCAGGCCAACAGGTCGACATAGTTCCTTGAGAAGGTCTTGTCAAGGAAGAAGATGAAATGCTAATTTCGAAGAAAAGACTGTTAGTATTCTTCGATGAAGCTTGATTGCTATTGAAGTGAGCAATGAATAGCCTATCGAGCTATTCAAATGAATGGATAGACCCGGGCTAAAGTCCTGAGTACCATGCTCGTGCTGACTTCCTTAGAGTGGCCAGGAAAGTAAGATAGAGGAGGGTGTCCGAGGCATACTACAGCATCATGAGGGTCTTGTAACCCTCAAGAAGATTGAGGGAGTCCGAGGAGCTATCATACGAATCCATATGGGGCATCTTGAACTAGCTCGAAATTGGTTCACTTAAGATTGCTTAGGACAAGGGGTGCTGAGAGTTGAAGTCGAAGCCATTGTTACTCCAACGGGTCCTATTTTGGACTTCACCAAAGTGGCGGTCGATATATTGAACCTTCTTCTTGTGCTCCTACTGTGATCTTTTGGGCTTGATAGAATAACCCAGGGTCGAATCGCCACTGGAGGAAGAGCTCTGGCATCAAGCCTCCTCCCTCAAACTTCGATGGGTGCAGCTGCAACAATAGGAGTGAGCACTACCAGATGGCAGATCCTAGACTCCTAGAGCAGGATCGTCAATTGCATCGAGAGGGAATTGGTTCACGAGTTGGCTCTGGATGATGCTGCCACTCCGCTACTTGCTAGAGCTGTTGCACAGCATTAGTCAAGGCCTAGATCTAATGAACCAAGGCATCGAGCAATAGCAGATCCATCATGGCGAGGGGCTGCATTACAACGGACCTTGGACGGCACTGCTTTGGCTATGGCGGAAGGATTGCCAGTGAGAGACGGTAGAGTTGTGGGCTCTCATTTGCACTATACTTTCTTTCCTCTTAAAACGAGCTTGTTGTCCTTCCTCTAGCATCAATCTATTGCTTCAAGTCTCACGTTCGGTGCTGACGTAATTGGAGTTGGATGCTGCCCCAGAATCGAAATGCCAAAAGAGGACCTGCAAGAGAAGTCTATACTTATTGGGGGATTTCCGATGGGGGATCCTTCGATGATTAAGTTAGCCGGAGCTTGAGATCACTAAAGGAAGGAAGAAGAATGGTGAGAGAGAGATGTCATTTTTTCTTTTGAATGTTGGCATTTGGTTCAGCTTACCTAAGATCCCTTTGATACCTCTCTTATATTGAGATAGAGCTTGTAGGTTGTTAGCTGGAATTAGCAAGCCATTAGGCCAAGTCCTGCAAGCCATTAGGCCATGTTCTGATAGTTTGTTAGGATGGGGAATCATCCTACTAACCTGTAAATTAAAATTGTTAAGTGGTTATGGGTTTTGCTCATATGGGTATAAAGGAGCTGGCGGCTTGAGGCCGACACAAGGTCAATGTTCCGGAATAGAGGCTATGTCCGAAGTGGCCCTATCGGGTTGGTTTGGGTGTGCCCCGATGAAGAGGATGGTTTCAGTCAGCAGGTTACCCCCCACAACATGATCTATAGATTTCCAAAATACCTATAAGTGCATGGCCTACTTTCCTAAATATTAATTTGAATTTGAATATGCTGGTGGCTTACTTCTTGTTGCCTAACTGGACTTGGAACACACAGGCATTGGCTGCGGCATTCCCAGCTGAAATGATGACCCTTATTGAAGCTATTCTTATGGTAAAAAGTGCAAAGGCTGATAAGTTTTGTTGGAGATTTACCAAGCTTGCTCAAGTTTCTTCCAAAGGTCTCTGTCATCCATTCGCAGCATACAATACTTCAAGCACGCCTTATGCATTTATGGGAATTTGGAAACTAGAAATCCCCATGAAGATCAAATTCTTCTGTTGGAAATTGTTGTGGCATAAATTACCATGTAAACAAAATCTCTACGGGCTGGGGATACTAACAGAAGATTCACTTCCTTGTGATCTTTGCCAGGACCGTAATGAAGCTCCTAATTAGTTAATTGTTCCAATGCAAAACAGTGCTGACTACTGCTAGCTACTTAGATGTCACTATAAGGCTTTTCCCTCTAGTTTGCTGGCGCTGCTCAATCTTATGATGCCTTGGTAGAAAGGGGAATAAGGAACATGGTGGCTCACACTATGGAAGGTAAGAAATGAGATGTTATTTATCTCAAGCTAGTGATTCAACCCCTCACCAGTCTGTAAGGCAGATTTTCTGTTTTCTTGTGGACTCAAATTGGTTGACTCTCATTGTACTCTTACCACACAGTCAAGGAACTTGGGTGGTACTTCATTTCAATTATGTTTGTTGGCTGCCCTCTCGCTTTGGTTTATTGAAATAAATTTTGATGTGTCAGTAATGGAAATTCCGCAGCAACAGGATTTGTAACAAGAGATCAGTACGGTAGGCTCCTTTGTGCATTGGATAAGAGACAATTGCCACAGTCCCATATGCAGAACTAGCAGTGGCTTTGCTCGAATTTGGCACCGCTATAACCCAATTTAAAGCATAAAAGTTTTGGCTTGAAGGGGATCTAGTTACATTTCTTAACTGGATTAATTCTGCACTAACTTGCGGGGATGCCTCTTACCCATTGATGCAAGACATCATCTATTGGAAAAAGTCTTTGTTTGCTGTCCAACTCCAATATGCCGCGAAGAAAATCAAGCCGCAAACTGGGTTGCAGGCTATGCATTGTTGGGAGACGTCCAATTTGAAAATCAGGCTTTAGTCTGAATTTTGGATGCAGATGCTCATTCTGTAATATACCTATTGGAGATAAATCCTGCTCCCGTCGAAGTCCAGTCCGATGCTCAGACTGGTGCAATAGGTAGTCACGAAAGGGTTTCAGCGGATGAGCCTTAGCCGAATCCCTTCAGTTGGCCGAACTCTTAAGAGACCGAGCTCATCCGACCGAACTCCTCAGTGGTCGTCTGTCGGCCGAACTCCTCAGTGGCTGTCCCTCGACCAAACTCCTTAGCGGCCGAACTCCTCAGCAGCCGAACTCCAGTCGGACTCCTCTCAGACATCCCCTCGACCGGACTTCTCCAAGAGCCGGACACCTCTCAAACACCTCCTTCGGCCGGATTCCTAGATCCCTCATTCAGACGAACCCCTACGGAAGCCGAACTCCTTCCGGGCTCCTTTAACTATTGTTCCTCCCAGCCGACTCTCTCCAGCCATGTTCTCTTCGGGAGTCCGAACTCCTCCGAAATGGGTACACGTCAAAGCTCTTCAACCCTTCATTCGGCCCTGAGTGGCTCAGTATCAAGATAGCTGCAGCTATAACCATCAGTCCGCTGCAGGCGACAGCGACCCACTACCAGATGGCGATGGCTATCATCGTCAATCCGTTGTAGGCGGCGCTGTAAACGACGCTTTCCTCCGGGACTAACTCTGCCGGACCTCGAGCGGCCCGTCACCACGTGGCTATAGCTGTCACCATCAAGCTTCACCTATAAAAAGGATCCTCCAAATACGCCAACTCTAAGCTCTGAGCTCTCCTCTTTTTCTCTAAGCTCTACGGAAACAATCTCTGAGCACTCCATTCTTGCTGGCCAGAGCTGACTTGATCGTCGGAGGGTCCTATCGGAGCCACCCCCTACCGACTCCAGATGGGACTTTATTTTGTAGGTCTCCAATGGTGATCTCGTCCACCTCCACTCCAGCAGGATCCGACGACGATCAGTTTCTGTGCCAACAGATTGGTGCTAGAGGAAGGGCCCTGAACCTCTGAGGTTCTCTTGTTCTTAAAGAAGTGCTCGACGACGATTTCTCTCTTTCCTCTTCAGAGATCTTCCTTCTTCCTCTTCAGAGTTCTTTTTGAAGAGAAAATGCCTCCTAGAAGAGCTTCGACTTGGCGATCGGTGGCCTCCGTGCCAGGTCCATCTGCTCCTATTTTAGCCCCAGTAACTCAGGTTCCATCTGTACCCACGATAGATGCAGAGCAGTTCAACCAACTTGTCCAGCAGGTTCGTGCCCTCGCTGAGATGATGCAGACCGTACGACAGCTTCTGGTGGAGACTTTGCCGGTAAACCCACCATGAGGATGCCAAGAACCGGTCTTGAGGAAAAGCATTTGGCTTAGCATACTAATCGCCCTTAGGGAGGAGTAACAGAGCAGAAGTTCTCTCCTAGAAGGCTTCACAGGAGGGCAGAATGAAGTTCGGCATGAGCGAGGCCGCCGAACTCCCCCTCGAGCTCATCATCAAAGAAGCTCCGATAAAAGGGCATGAAGTTCTCCCGGAATGAAGTTCGGCCGTGCTTACGACCTCCCCAGTGCAAGCGAGGCTGAACTCTCCTTCGAGCTTGCCATCAAGGAAGCTCCGACGAAGGTTTTCTAAAAGGGCGGAATGAAGTTCGGCATGAGCGAGGCCGCTGAACTCCCCCTCGAGCTTGTCATCTAGGAAGCCCCGACAAAGGGGCATGAAGTTCTTCCGGAATGAAGTTCGACCGCGCTTACGACCTCCCCAGCGCAAGCGAGGTCGAACTCCCCTTCGAGCTCGCCATCAAGGAAGCTCCGTTGAAGGTTTTTCAGGAGCGCAGAATGAAGTTTGGCTTGTGCGAGGCCACCGAACTCGCCCTAGGGCTCGTCATCAAGGAAGTCTCGACAAAGGGGTATGAAGTTCGGCCTCACTTATGCCGACAAAGGGGCATGAAGTTCTTCTGCAGGTTTTACAAAAGGATAGAATAAAGTTCGGCCGCGCTTACGACCTCCCCAGCGCAAGCAAGGCTCGAACTCCTCGAGCTCGCCACCAAGAAAGCTCCGACAGAAGGGCGCGAAGAAATCCTCCTTCTGAAAGATTCTACGACTACGCCTCCCGCAATGCTCCTCGAACTTAAATTCTCATGAAAGTTAAGAATCAGATACCAAGATCAGAAGAATTACGATTTCCCCTAAATAAGCGCGATCGGAGTAAGTACTGCCTCTACCATCGCGACCACGGCCACGACACTGAGGAATGCATTCAGCTTCGGAACGAAATTGAGAAGCTTATCAGAAAGGGATGGCTGGGTAACTTCCTCCGACGCCAGCCTGAAGAAGGAGAAGATCGGCCAAAGGCGTTGCCGTAGCCAGAAACGATAAGAAGGTCGGCCGCCTCACGGCGTCATCAATGTTACCCCTAGGAGGAGCTTGGTACTTCGACAATTCATCTTCTCCCAGCGTCAAAGCCAGCTCGCTCTAAATCGAGAAGGCCAGCATGAGATAGAGGAGGTCGTCCGACCTGGGATCTACTGCTTGAGGAAACCCGAAGGAATAACGCCCCCACGACCCTAAAATGGGGATGTGCTGTCAGTAACTTTTCCTCGGTAAAATTCTTCTCTTTCAATAATATTATTTTTAGGTGCAAAAACTATGTGATGATAGAAAAAAAACGAGCGAAAGTGGCCCATTAGGAATAGGAGGAGAATCTTATCCTAATGCGAGCAAAGTCCAAGGCCTCGTTCACCTTAGACGAGATGGGGGGAGAGGCATGGATAACGGTCCGTATGTGCCTCCATAACCTATTAGGAATAGGAGGAGAACTTCATCCTGACGTGAGCAAAGTCGAAGGCCTCATTCACCTTAGACGAGATGAGGGGAGAGGCCCAGACATCGGCCCTTATGTGCCCCCACAGCTCGTTAGGAATAGGAGGAGAATCTCATCCTAACGCGAGCAAAGTCGAAGGCCTCGTTCACCTTAGACAAAATGGGGGGAGAAGCATGGACGACGGTCCGTATGTGCCCCCATAGTCCATTAGGAACAGGAGGAGAACCTCGTCCTAACATGAGCAAAGTCCAAGTCCAAGCTCCAAAGTCTACAAAAGACAGGATTTCTATCAACCTTGGTTGCAGGAGATAAGATCTCCCCCGAGACAACCTCGACTGTAGAAGATAAGATCTCCCCCGAGCGTCCGCATCAACCTTGGCCATAGGAGATAAGATCTCTTCCGAGGCAACCTCGACCGCAGGAGATAAGATCTCTCCTGAGGGTTGGGACCAACCTCGGCTACAGGAGATAAGATCTCCCCTGAGGGTTGGGGCCAACCTCGACTACAGGAGATAAGATCTCCCCCGAGGCAAACTCGACTGTAGGAGATAAGATCTTCCCCGAGCGCCCACATCAAACTTCGGCCATAGGAGATAAAATCTCCTCTGAGGCAACCTCGACTGTAGGAGATAAGATCTCCTTTGAGGGTCCGGGCCAACCTCGACCGTAGGAGATAAGATCTCCCCCGAGGTAATCTCGACTGCAGGAGATAAGATCTCCTCCGAGAGCCTGCATCAACCTCGGCCGTAGGAGATAAGATCTCCCTCGAGGCAACCTTGGCTGTAGGAGATAAGATCTCCCCTGAGGGTCGGGGCCAACCTTGGCTGTAGGAGATAAGATCTCCTCCGAGGCAAACTCAACTATAGGAGATAAGATTCCCTCGAGCACCCGCATTAACCTCGACCACAAGAGATAAGATCTCCCTCAAGGCAACCTCGACCGAAGGAGATAAGATCTCCCTAAGGGTCCGGGCCAACCTCGACCGTAGGAGATAAGATCTCTCCCGAGGCAACCTCGGCTGTAGGAGATAAGATCTCCCCCCGAGCGTCCGCATCAACCTCGACCGTAGGAGATAAGATCTTCCCTGAAGCAAACCTTGGCCGCAGGAGATAAGATCTCCCCTGAGAGTCCGGGCCAACCTCAGCTGTAGGAGATAAGATCTCCCCCAAGGCAAAACTCGGCTGTAGGAGATAAGATCTCCCCCGATTGCCCGCATCAACCTCGACTGCAGGAGATAAGATCTCCCCCGATCGTCTGCATTAACCTCGGCCACAGGAGATAAGATCTCTCCCGAGGCAACCTCGGCTGCAGAAGATAAGATCTCTCCTGAGAGTTCGGGCCAATCTCGGCTGCAGGAGATAAGATCTCCTCCGAGATAACCTCGACTGTAGGAGATAAGATCTCCCCCGAGCGCCTGCATCAACCTCGGCCGCAGGAGATAAGATCTCCCCCGAGGCAACCTCGATCGTAGGAGATAAGATCTCCCCCTGAGGGTTCGGGCCAACCTCGGCTGCAGGAGATAAGATCTCTCCTGAGGCAAACTCGGCTGCAAGAGATAAGATCTCCCCCAAGCGCCCACGTCAACCTCGGCCGCAGGAGATAAGATCTCCCCTGAGGCAAACTCGGCTGCAGGAGATAAGATCTCCCCTGAGGCAACCTCGATCGCAGGAGATAAGATCTCCCTCGAGGCAAACTCGACTGTAGGAGATAAGATCTCCCCCGAGCGCCCGCGTCAATCTCGGCTGCAGGAGATAAGATTTTTCTCGAGGCAAACTCGGCTGCAGGAGATAAGATCTCCCCCGAGGCAACCTCGACCGTAGGAGATAAGATCTCCTCCAAGGCAAACTCGGTTGCAGGAGATAAGATCTCCCTCGAGCGTTCGCATCAACCTCGACTGCAGAAGATAAGATCTCCTCTGAGGCAACCTCGACCGCAGGAGATAAGATCTCCCTTGAGGGTTCAGGCCAACCTTGGCTGTAGGAGATAAGATCTCCCCCGAGGTAAACTCGACTGCAGGAGATAAGATCTTCCTTGAGAGCGATCGAGCCAACCTCGGCCAGAGATAAGATCTCTCCCAAGCGACCGCGACAAGCGACCATGACAACCTCGGCTGGAGATAAGATCTCTTCCGAGCGACCGAGACAACCTCAGCTAGAGATAAGATCTCTCGCGAGCGACCGAGCCAACCTCGACCAGAGATAAGATCTCTTCTGAGCGACCGCGACAACCTCGGCTAGAGATAAGATCTCTCGTGAGCGACCGAGACAACCTTGGCCAGAGATAAGATCAAAGACAACCTCACACTGGGATCAGATCTCTGTATTAACCTCGACTATCAGAGATAAGATCCCTCCGAGGCAACCTCGGCTGCTGGAGACAATATCGCCCCCGAGGAGCTCGACCTCCGACCTCGACCGTAGGAGATGAGATCTACTTCAACCTCGACTGGAGATGAGATCTCCCCCGGGCTTCAACTTCAACCTCGGCTGGAGATGAGATCTCCCCCGGGCTTCAACTTCAACATCAACTTTGGCTGGAGACAAGATCTCCCCCCCTCAAGCTTTGACCTGAACCAGCATGGAAGACCAGAAGAAGACTTCGACAGTCATCTTTTCTGCACTCCCTTCCTTCGAGTTTCGAACTCGAAAGCGCGGAGACTATTGTTGGGGATGAACCCCGCTTCCGTCGAAGTCCAGTCTGATGCTCAGGCTGGTGCAATTGATAGTCATGGAAGGATTTCAGCAGACGAGCCTTAGCCAAACTCCTTCAGCTAGCCGAACTCTTAAGAGGCCAAGCTCATCCGGTCGAACTTCTCAGCGGTCGTCTCTCGGCCAAACTCCTCAGCGATCGTCCCTTGGTCGAACTCCTTAGCGGCTATCCCTCAGCCGAACTCCTTAGCAGCTGAACTCCAATCGGACTCCTCTCAGACATCCCCTCGATCGGACTTCTCCAAGAGCCGGACTCCTCCCAGACACCTCCTTCGATCGGATTCCTAGATCCCTCATTCAGACGAACCCTTACGGAAGCCGAACTCCTTTCAGACTCCTTCAGCTATTGTTCCTCCCAGGCAACCCTCTCCAGCCATGTTTCCTTCAGGAGTCCGAACTCCTCTAAAATGGGTACACGTCAAAACTTTTCAACCCTTCATTCGGCCCTGAGTGGCTTAGTATCAAGATAGCTGCAGCTATCACCATCAGTCCACTGCAGGCAACAGCGATCCGCTATCAAGCGGCGATAGCTGTCACTGTCAACCCATTGCAGGCGGCACTGCCGATGGCGCCTTCTTTCGGGACTGACTCCACCGGACCTTGAGCGGCCCGTCACCATGCGGCTACAGCTGTCACCATCAAGCTCTGCCTATAAAAAGAACTCTCCAGATATGCCAACTCTAAGTTCTAAGCTCTCCTCTTCTTCTCTAAGCTCTGCGAAAATCATCCCTGAGCACTCCATTTCTGTTGGCCAGAGCTGACTTGATTATCGGAGGGTCCTATCGGAGTCACCCCCATCGGCTCTGAATGGAACTTTATTTTATAGGTCTCCGATAGCGACCTCGTCCACCTCCACTCCAGTAGGATCCGACGACGACCAATTTCTGCACCAACAATACCTGAGGCTACAACTTTACTTTGCTTGCCAGAATATATATATATATATAATTATTAAATTTTTTAATAATAAATATTTTTTAATTTATATATATAATTATTAAAATTTTTAATAATAAATATTTTTTAATTTTTTTATATTTTTATTTATTTATTTATTATATATTATATATTTTTATTATTTTATAAAATAATATTTTATTATTTTCTTTTTTTCTTATTTTTATACTTCTACGCGCCTGTCGATGCCACCACATCCTCCTCATCGCCCCACCATGGACTTTTTTTTTGTTTTATAAATATCGATTTCGATCGCATCCTTACCCACTCTCTTCTTCTCATACTTTCTCTGTGCCCGTCGGTGCTGTCCCACCCCCTACAGCCACACCACTGCTCCCTTTCTCTCTTAGCAAATGTCGATCTCGATCGCACCTAATCCTTGACACTCCTGTCGATACCACCACCGCTAGAGCCACCACTAAAAGAAGAGAGAGAAATTCTCTCTCTTTTTTTTTAATTTTTTTTATTTTTTTATTTTTTATTTTTATAAAATAATATCTTATTATTATTTTTACTTCTTCCTTCTTGTTCTCATACCTTTTTCGTGCCTGCTAGTACCATCCCACCATGGTTTATCTTCTCCCTCAGCAAATATGGATCCTGATCATACCCCTGCCTTCTCACTTCTTTCCATAAATTCTCCAAACTTTCGAAAGCTATTAAATATAGAGATTTAACTTTCAAAATGATTCAGATCTCAAAATATATTATTTTTTAAAATAATAAAAATATTATTTTAAAAAATAAATTTATATATTATTATTTTTAAAATTAAAAAATAATATATTATTTTTTAAAATAATAATAAATTAATATTTTTAAAAATATTATTATTATTTTTATAATATTTTATTTAAAAAATAATATTTTTTAAAAATATTTTTCATCTCTTATCCTTGCACTATTTTTATTTTTAAAATATTTTTTTAATTTTTTAAAATATTATTTTATTATTATTTAAAATAATATTTTGGTGTCACATGTCATAACTAAAATTATTTGAGATACTGAGGTGGCAACACCAGAATACTCCTCCACAAAGTATTATTATATATATAATAAATTTTTAAAATTAAAAAATAATATATTTTTTAAAATAAAAATTAATTTATATTTTTTAAAAAATATTATTATTATTTTTATAATATTTTATTTTTTAAAAATAATTTTTTTAAAAAAATATTTTCATCTCTTATCTCTTCTCTATTTTTATTTTTAAAATATTATTTTTTAAATTTTTTTAACAATACTAATTTATTATTATTTTAAAATAATATTTTGGTTCTACGTGGCATAATTAAAATCATATGTTGAGGTGACAACACCACAATACTTCTTCATAGAATATTATATATATATATATATATATATATATATGAATAAAGAAAAGGCAATGTTATCAAATTTCTTTCAATCCTGACCGTCCAAGCAGTGGATCCAAGTTGTCTTGATCATCAAACCCTCCATCCTAAACCACAAAGTCCAGATGAGAACATCTCATGGGCCATAGACCCAAGTATATCCAAATTCTCAAAATGATGATTTACTCCTAAATTATATTTTGTAGCTAGTAATTTATCCAAATTGTTAATAATTTAGAAAGATTTCATCAAATTATTATATTTGGTAGGCTTTTTAAGTTGATAATCTAGATTGCCAAGTAATTCAGATTATTTTTTATGAGATAATCTGGATTCCTAAAAGGAGGGATGGCTATCCAGATTATCAAATATCTGGTAATCTGACAATGACATATTTAGACAAAAATGCACTCATCAAAAAAATAATATAATATAATATTATATTATAATAATATTATAATATATTTATAATAATATAATATAATATAATATAATATAATATAATATAATATAATAATAATATATTATAAATATAAATATATATAGTAGAATATAATATATAATATATATTATAATATAATATGTATCATATAATAATATTATTATTATAATATTATTATAACAAATATTATTATAACAAATAATATAATTTTATATTATAGAATATAATATAATATTATAATAGATATTATAAATATAAATATATATGTAATATTTATATTTTATGTATGAAATATAATTTTTAATAAATTTAATTTAAAAAAATTAAAATTTAATAATATATTATTAATAATTTAATTATTATATTAAATATATTAATTAAAATTTTTAATAATTTTACAGTAATATTTTCTACAAATATAGTAATCTTACCGGCAACAACCAAGATTAGATTACCACCGGTACCCGACGCAACCTAATAACTTTCCATTTCCCCCATCTTCTAAATTCCGAGATCTTATTCTTCGAAATCTCTCCATTTTCTCGATCGTCGTCAGCGCCACGCCGCCAGCGCCGACTGTGCGCCCCTTCTCTCTCGTCCTCTCCTCCGTCCCGTTCGATTTCTAGGGTGAGGGCGAGGGTTTTGCGTCGCCGGGGTGCGCCTCCAATACATCGACTTCCCTAGGCCCGGTCCGAAATCAGGTACTTGCCTATTCATTCTGCTTTAATTTTCTTCTTGGCTGTTTGGTTTCAATTCTTTGTTCGGGCGTGACTTGGAATTCGATTTCTGGACTGGTGTTTTGGGTTTGTTTTCATGCTTTTGCTCCAATCAGTGCTCGGAATTTGGGTTAGGGTTTGATTTCGGGCTGTTTGACTGTGCCGTAGCGTTGATTTAGATCTGAGAATCGAATACATCTTACTGTAACTGGATTACTTGGGTTCTCTCAGCTGAGTAGGGCTCGGCTCGGGGGAGGAAGGCTCGTGGTGGGAAAGTATGTCAATGCATGAAAGAAAGACTATAGATTTGGAGCAGGGATGGGATTTCATGCAGAAGGGTATAACAAAGTTGAAGAACATCTTAGAAGGGATCCCCGAGACGCAATTCAGCTCCGAGGACTATATGATGCTCTACACGTATCCTTCGTCTCTGCTTTTATTGATGTTGCTTCGAGGTTTTGTCGCTAGTTTGTACTGTTATTTTGGTTTCAATGCGTTTGTTGCCTTAATTATTGGACCAGAACCATCTACAATATGTGCACTCAGAAACCTCCACATGACTACTCGCAGCAGCTGTATGACAAATACCGGGAGTCATTTGAAGAGTATATCAATTTGACAGTGAGGACAATTTCTTTTCTTTTTCATGTGCTAAGGCTCAGCATTTATAGGAACAATGACTGGTTATTATCTCTATCTTTTTTTTTCGCTTGCTTTTTAATCAGGTAAGTTATGAATGAGCCATGAATAAATGCTTCTGGATCTTACATTTCTTCACCAGATTTTGTAAGATCTTTTGAATGGAATTTAATATTTGATTTTGTAATATGAAGTAAGCTGGATTTTTCTTTGCTTTTGATGGTTTAACTACTAACATTTACAAAGTTAACTTATGCTCGTATGTTAGGTTAAGTCTGTCTGGGCTACATTGTCCTTAGTTGTAGTTGATTGTCTCTTATCTGGTGTTGATATCTGAATCTGCCATTGGCCCGGTTTTTGGTTGTCATTTTATACTTTAAGCTATAAATGACCACACATGGTTGTGCTCAAGGGCATCTCGGTACTAGATCCTGTACCAGTACCATCCTAGTATAGTTTCAATATGCTTGCTATAGAGGTCGATTCAGCATGCTAGCACTCAATACGCCCCCCGTATTGTGTACTAGTTTGGTAACAGTAAGGTACGATGTGCTTGGTATGCACAAGTACCGATTTGTACAACATATTATGGTTGTGCTAAAAAAGGCATTATGCGAGGAGTTAATATGCAAACTTGACACAGAACATGAGGAGTTATCATTTTCATTTTAAATTGGAAAACATTTGGGAAAGCCCAACCTCCTTTTAGTAAGATTAGTTAATTTTATGATTGGGAGCTTTTTGGTCTTGGTCAAAATCTCTATTGAGATAGTAATGTTACTATGACATGGGACATGACCATCAACTATCAGGTTTCCAAGCATCTAGAAGAATCTAATATCGGGATCTTCAAAATATAAGACACGGGGAGATGTCTGTATTATATGTGTAAGTTTGTATTGATATATGCATATAATGAATAATGAGCAATGTTTCTTAAGTTCATAATATTTGATAAAATGGTTGCTATAACTCATGTATAATAGTACCAAAAAGTACACGTGTAATGACCATGGCATTATGATTTGATGGTAGTGTCAAGGAGTGTCTTGAAGTATCTAGAGTGTTTTGCCATATCCAAGTGCTTGACATGTCAAACTATCCAAGATTTGAAATGCCAATTAGGGGTGCAAATGAGCTGAGTGGCTCACAAGCTGCTCTAGCTTAACTCAGGTCATTCTTCCGACTATTATCGAGCTTGAGTAGCTCAAACAAATTTTCAAGTCGAGCTTGTGGAGGAAAATACTCAACTCGAGCACTCACGAGCCTAATCAAGTGTGTGTGTATGATGTTATATTTTATTTATTATATATATTTTTAATTTAATATTTTAAATATAATATTATGTTATATCTTGTTTTAATCATATTTTTAAATTATAACTAATGCTTGAATTCCAGCTTAAGTATGGTTCAATTGATGTTCAAGTGGAGTCGAATCAATCTCAAATATTATTTTTTTCTTACTGAGTCAAGTTCGAGCTTGGATATTAAAGCTCAATCATTCTTGAGTTGAGTTTCGAGCTTGAATATTTTAAACTTAAGTCTTGACTAGGCTCGATTGCGCCCCTAGTGCCAATAACACTATGCAATGATATTGGACACCCACAAATAATATAATTTTCTAATATCACTCTATGTTATTTCAATAAATAGAAATTGATCTTATGATTTACTGGTCCATGTGATATCACTGTAATGGCCAATATCTTTCAACCATTGTTACCTTTTAAGCATGGAAGTTTTAATAAGATTGCGAGGGGTAGTAAGAGAGGTTGAACTCGATTGCTATACCTAGATAGAAATGGAGGGATGCTTGTTGTTAAGATTGGGAAGAATGGAAACTGTTGGTGCCGAAATCCGTCGCCGCCGGAGGTCGCCGCAATCGAGGCCGCTGGGCGCCGCCGGAGACCTGCAAAACGAAGTCCCGTCCGGAACCGGGGGGGTGGTGGCTCCGGCAGGACCCTCCGACGGTCAAGTTAGTTTCCGGCCAACAGTAATGGAGTGCTCGGAATGAGTTCCGGAGCTTAGAAGTGAGGAGGAGAGCTTAGAGAGTCGAGAGTTCAGAGAGCTTAGCCTTAGTATGTCGGGAGGGGTCCTTTTATAGCGGAGCTTAGTTGATGGTGACGGCTGTGCCGTCTGGCAGAGAGTCGTCGAGCAGCATGGAGTTTGGTACGGAGAGGAAGGCGTCGTCTGGTAGATCGTGGGAGCCATACCGGCGAGCCGTGGGCCGCATGGAGTCCGGTACGGAGAGGAAGGCGTCGTCCGGTAGGTCGTGGGAGCCATACCGGCGAGTCGTGGGCCGCATGGAGTCCGGTACGGAGAGGAAGGCGTCGTCCGGTAGATCGTGGGAGCCATACCGGCGAGCCGTGGGCCGCATGGAGTCCGGTACGGAGAGGAAGGCGTCGTCCGGTAGGTCGTGGGAGCCATACTGGCGAGTCGTCGGCCGCATGGAGTCCGGTACGGAGAGGAAGGCGCCGTCCGGTCTTGCTGCAGGCGACAGTTCGTCCAATGGAGTTCGGACTTGTAACAGAGTTCGGCCGAGGGGGAAGCTGGGGGAGTTCGTCTGGCTGAAGGGTCGGCCGTCTGTAGAGTTCGGCCGTTGAGAGGCCCGAAGAAGCTCGGCTGGCCAGTTGAAGGACTTCGGTTGCTAGTTGGTTCGGCCAGGGCTCGCTGAGGAGTTCGGTCCGAAGGAGTTCGGCTGCACGGGCTCGCCTGGGGTCGGTCCGAAGGAGTTCGGCCGTGGGAAGTCCGAAGGAGTTCGGCTGCATGGGCTCGCCTGGGGTCGGTCCGAAGGAGTTCGGCCGTGGGGCCCGAAGGAGTTCGGGCTCGTAGGAGAGTTCGGCTGAAGGGAAAACCCGGGAGGAGCTCGGATGGCCGAACGGGCGTCTGGGAGGAGTCCGTCTCCCGAAGAAGTCCAGCCGCTTGGAGTCCAAGGAGCTCGGCCGTCAGGAAGTTCGGCTGGCGGTGGGAGTTCGTCCTCTAGGCAGTTCGGCCCGGACCTTGGCGCAGGGGAGTTCGGCCTCTAGGCAGTTCGGCCCGGACCTTGGCGCAGGGGAGTTCGGCCTCTAGGCAGTTCGGCCGTGGTAGGGGCTCGGCCTGGCGCCTGGCGCTAAAGCTCTTCAGCGGCTACTGGTTATATTGGGCTGAGCGTCGGGCCGGGCTTCGGCAGGAGCGGGATTTATCCCCAACAATAGCCCCCCCCACTCCCGAGTTCAAAAATTGAAGGAAGGGAGTACCAAAACAGGCGACTGCCGAAGTCTCCTTCCAGGCTCCGCATTTGTTGCAGCTGAAGCTCGGGGGAGGTCTCATCTCCAGCCAATATTGACGCTGAAGTTGAAGCTGAGGCTTGGGGGAGGCCTCTCATCCCCAGTCGGTGTTTGGAGTTGAAGTGGGACTCGTTTCCAGCCAAAATTGGTGAAGCCGACGTTGAGGCCGGAGTCAGTGTCGCCCCCCGTGGTCAGGGTCGGAGTTGACATTGCCTTCATCAACCGAAGTCGATTCGGGGGAGACCTCCTCTTTTGCAGTCAAGGTTATGATCGCTTGGGGGAGATCCCGTCTCCCGCTGATGCTGATACCGAAGTTGAAGCTGAGGTCTGAAGGAGACCTCGTCTTCTGCAGTGAAGCTTGCCGTAGACTCTGGGGCTCGGCCTTGGACCTCGCTCGCGTCAGGACGAGGTTCTCCTCTTGTTCCCAACGGGCTGTGGGGGCACATGGGGACCGTCGTCCTCGCCTCTCCCCCCATCCCGTCCTTGGTGGACGGGGCCTTCGACTTTGCTCACGCTAGGACGAGGTTCTCCTCCTGTTCCTAGCCGGCTGTGGGGGCACATGAGGACCGTCGTCCTCGCTTCTCCCCCCATCCCGTCCTTTGTGGACGGGGCCTTCGACTTTGCTCACGCTAGGACGAGGTTCTCCTCCTGTTCCTAGCCGGCTGTGGGGGCACATGAGGACCGTCGTCCTCGCTTCTCCCCCCATCCCGTCCTTTGCGAACGGGGCCTTTGACTTTGCTCACGCTAGGACGAGGTTCTCCTCCCGTTCCTAGCGGGACATTTCCGCTCGCTTCTTCTCTTCTTTTTTTTTTTTTTTTTTTTTTTTTTTTTTTTTTTTCAGCGACCCTGAAACGATAGTGTCGAGCAACAAGGTTTTATTGAGGGAAACTATTGGTGGTACATTCTCAGGTTTTCTGAGTTCCAAGGTCGGGGAAGCGTTAGTCCTCCGAGCTCCTTTAGGCGATAGGTTCCAGGTCGGATGACCTCTACCACTTCGTACGGACCTTCCCAATTTGGGACGAGCTTCCCTTGACTCTGGGGCTGAGAGACGGCTGCTCGTCGGAGCACCAAGTCCCCAACTCTGAACGCCTTGTTTTTGACTCTGGAATTGTAATACCGAGCCACCTTCCGTTGGTAGGTGGCCATCCGGATGCGGGCCGCTGCCTCCCTCTTTTCTTCTAGAAGGTCGAGGTTGGCTCTGAGGTCCTGGGGGTTGAGTTGCTCGTTGAAGCCCACGATTCGAGCAGACGGAAGTTTGAGCTCGATCGGGATGACTGCCTCGGTGCCGAAGGCCAAGGCGAAGGGCGTCTCGCCGGTCGGTACCCTCTGCGTTGTTCGGTATGCCCAGAGGACGTGGTAGAGTTCGTCTGCCCAGGCCCCTTTTGCCCTGTCGAGCCTCGTTTTGAGGCCTTGCAGCAGGGTCCGATTGGTCACTTCGGCTTCCCCATTGGCTTGCGGATGAGCCACCGATGTGAAGTGGTGGGAGACGTTTAGTCCTTCGCAGAACTCGGCAAACCGGGCTCCAGCGAACTGTCGCCCATTATCGGTTATGAGGGCTCGGGGCAGACCGAACCGGCAGATCAGCGTCTTCCAGACGAAGTCCTGCACCTTGGCCTCGGTGATCTTCGCTAGTGGTTCCGCCTCGACCCACTTGGTAAAGTAGTCAATCGCGACCAGGAGGAACTTCCGTTGTCCGGACGCCGTTGGGAAGGGGCCGAGGATGTCCATCCCCCACTGCGCGAAGGGCCAGGGTGCAGTGAGCGGAGTGAGTTCGGATGCCGGCTGCCTTTGCACGCTGGCGTTCTTCTGGCAGCGGTCACATCCTCTTCACGTATTCCGTGGAATCACGAAGTAGGGTTGGCCAGTAGTACCCTTGCCGAAGTAGTCTTTGCGATAGGGATCTGGCTCCCGCGTGACTTCCGCAGAGTCCTTCGTGGACATCCTGTAGCGCGATGCAGGCCTCAGAGGGTCGGAGGCACCTCAGCAACGGGAGGGAGTACGACCTTTTATATAACCTGCCCTCGTACAAGACGTAGCGGGAGGCTTGACTCCTGAGCTTCCGAGCTTCTCTCCGGTCGTGAGGGAGGACCCCTTCTTCGAGGTAGGCGATCAGCGGATCGATCCAGCTGGGCTCGAAGTCCGTCCGCAGGACGGCCTGAGGTTCCTCGGTGGTCGGGCACTTCAGAGTTTCCAGAAACACCTCTTTTGGTAGTTCGGCCGGGGCAGAGGTGGCCAACTTGGAGAGGAGGTCGGCCCTTGTATTCCCGGTCCTTGGGATGTGCCGAATGTCGAAGCTGTCGAAGGCTGGTATTAAGTTCTTCACCTTCCCGAGGTACATCACCATGCTTTCCTCCCGCGCCTCGTAGCTGCCGCCGACCTGACCGACCACCAACTGGGAATCGCTATAGACTTGAAGCCGACCCACCTTCAATTCCCTGGCTATCTGCAGCCCGGCTATCAGCGCTTCATACTCGGCCCCATTGTTGGTTGTGGGAAACTCGAAGCGCAATGCGTACTCGGTGACGATCCCCTCGGGGCTAACCAGGACCAGCCCTGCGCCGGCCCCGCTAGAGTTGGATGAGCCATCCACATGCAGAACCCAGGCGCCTTCAAGAAGGTCGGCCCTTTCTTCAGGGAAGCTCGACCGCCACAGCTCGGCTTCGTTGGGGCCTGGTCTCCCTCCGATGATAGTCTCGCTTGATTCAAGCTCGGCTTCAACTGGTGCGGTGCATTCCAGCACGAAGTCCGCCAGTATCTGAGCCTTGATCGATGGCCTGGGCCGGTAATTGATGTCGAACTCCGTGAGCTCGATCGCCCATTTGGCGATTCTTCCTGAAGCGTCTGCTCGGTGGAGGACGGCTCTTATTGGTTGGTCCGTGAGGACCGTGATGGTATGCTCCTGAAAGTAAGGTCGGAGCCTCCTGGCTGCGATCAGAAGACAGTAAATTAGTTTTTCTAACTTGGAGTACCTGGTCTCCGCGTCCCTCAAGGCTCGGCTCACGTAGTAGACTGGTTGTTGCGCCTTCGCATCTTCCCTGACCAGGACAGCCGCCAGGGCCATTGGAGAGACAGCTAGGTATAGGAGCAGCCCTTCTCCAGGTTCGGGCTTTGCCAGCAGTGGGGGCGCGCCGAGGTAGTTTTTAAGCTCCTCGAATGCCTGTTTGCACTCCGCTGTCCAGCAAAAATCTTTCGGTCGCCTGAGGACCTGGAAGAAAGGCAGGCACCGCTCGGCCGACCTCGAGACAAAGCGGTTCAGGGACGCCACCTTCCCAGCCAGGCGCTGAACTTCCTTAATTGTTTTCGGGGCAGTCATCTCCTGGATGGCTCGGATTTTCTCGGGATTTGCCTCGATTCCGCGTCTCGACACCATGAATCCTAGGAAATTTTCCGGAGGTCACGCCGAAGGCGCATTTGGTCGGGTTCAACTTCATCTTGTGCCTCCTAAGCGCACCGAAAGGTTTCTTCAAGGTCGGCGAGGTGGTCTGTCGAGGCTCGGCTTTTGACCAGCATGTCGTCCACGTACACCTCCATGTTGCGGCCGATCTGCCCCTTGAAGACCTTATTGACCAAGCGCTGGTAGGTGGCTCCTGCATTCTTGAGTCCGAAAGGCATGACCCTGTAACAATAGAGACCTCGGTCAGTAATAAAGGTGGTCTTTTCTTCATCCTCGGGCGCCATGCGTATCTGGTTATAACCAGAAAATGCGTCCATAAAAGTGAGGAGCTCGTGGCCCGAGGTTGCGTCCACCAGCTGATCGATCCTCGGCAGGGGGTAGCTGTCCTTTGGGCAGGCTTTGTTCAGCTTCTTGAAGTCGACGCACATCCTCCATTTGTTGTTTGCTTTTTTGACGAGGACCACGTTCGAGACCCAGGTCGGATAGTTGACCTCCCGGATGAGTCCGGCTTCGAGGAGCTTATCCACTTCTTCGGCTACCGCCTTCTGTCTCTCTGGGGCTTGGTGGCGCAACTTTTCTCTGATGGGTCGGTGCCTTGGGTCGATGGCCAGCCGATGTTCTATAACATCGGCGTCGATCCCTGGTACATCCGCTGGGGCCCAGGCGAAGACGTCCGCATTCCTTCTGAGGAAAGCGACGAGCTGTCTCCTAACCTCGGCCGCCAAGTTGGAGCCGATCCGCACCTCATGCCCCGGGTCTCCGTCGTGTAAGGACACAGGGACGAGGTCTTCCGCAGGTTCGCCCCGTTCTTCAGTGAGGTCGTCGCGGACGTCCAGTCCATCAACAAGGCAAGGGTCGGGCCGGTCTCCCCCGCGCAGGGCGAACTGAGTAGCAGTACTTTGCCAGGGCCTTGGTCTCCTCTGACCTCGCCGACTCCGTGGCTCGTCGGGAATTTCATCTTTAAGTAGTAGGTTGACACACTACCGCCCGTAATGCGTTTAGGCCGGGTCGCCCAAGGATTGCATTATAGGCGGACGGGGTCTTCACGACCAGAAAGTCGATCCGCGCCTTGGCCAATTTTGGGGATTGGCCCGCCGTCACCGCCAAAGTCACCATGCCTTCGACCGGAACGGCGTGTCCGGCAAATCCTACCAGGGGGGAATTTACAGGCCCTAAGCGGGTGTCAGGTAGGGACATTTTTAAGAAGGCATCGTAAAACAATATGTCCGCCGAACTTCCATTATCCACCAAAACGCGGCGTACATCATAATCAGCGACGTTTAAAGAGATTACAACCGCGTCGTTATGTGGAAATCGGATCCCTTGGGCGTCTGCCTCGGTGAAGGTCACGGGCTCCGAGGTCCTCTGCCTCTTCGCCGGTCCCTCGGATTCGTCGGTCTTTCCCCGCTGCGGTCCTCCCGAGATGGTGTTAATGACGCCAAGAGGCGGCCGATCCTCCTGCCGATCCTTCCCCATCCGGCGGCAACATTCTCGGCCGATCTTCCCGCTCTTTAGGTTGTCTTTGCAGGAATCGGCCAAGCCTGCCCCGCCGGACCAGCTCCTCGATTTCGTCCTGGAGCTGGATGCACTCCTCGGTATCGTGACCGTGGTCACGGTGGTAAAGGCAGAACTTGTTGGGGTTGCGTTTTCTGGGATGGGAACGCATTCCTCTCCGGCTCCGGAAGTCGTTCCCTTGATCTCCAGCAGCACTTGAGCCTTCGGGGCGTTGAGGGGGGCGTAGCTGTGAAAACGCCGTCGGAGGGGAGAACCTTGGCGCGGAGATGAACCTCGTCGCGGGGGAGAACCTCGGCGCCGGGGGGAACTTCGGCGCCGGAGGGGACTTCGGCGTCGGGGGGGACTTCGGTGTGCCCTTCCGTCGGTGGCTTCCCGCCCCCGAGCCTGAGGTGGAGTCCGGGCTCGCCCGCGACCAGGGGGAGTTCGGGAGCGCGGCCAAGCTTCGGTGCGCTTTCTTTCTTCGGCGGGCCTTCCCGCTCTGCCTACTCGTCGCTTGTCGCGAGCTTCATTATCCTTGGCCTCAAAAGCCTCCTCTGCCCGGGCATAGCTTTCCGGCCCGAGCTAGCATGTCAGCGAAATCCCTGGGATATTTCTTTTCCAGGGAGAACAACAGGTCGTTCTTCTGAAGGCCGCCCTTGAGCGGCGGCCATAGCAACTGATTGGTCCAGGTTCCGGACTTCCAGCGCGGCAGCGTTGAACCGGGTGACGTAAGCCCGGATGGGTTCCCCCTCTTTTTGCCTGATGGCCAACAAGGAATCCGAGCCTCTGCGCGGCCGTTTGCTGCTGACGAAAGTGGGCCGCGAATTGTTGACTCATTTGGTCAAACGACAGGATGGTGCCCGGCTTAAGCGCCGAGTACCAATTCCTGGCCGCTCCCTTGAGGGTAGAAGGGAAAGCCCGACACAAAATGGCATCAGGCGCGCCATGGAGCAACATCGTCGTCCTGAAGGCCTCCAAATGGTCGACCGGGTCGGTGGTCCCATCGTAGCTTTCAAAATGCGGGAGCTTGAAGTTCGGCGGTACCTGTTCCTGCATAATTTTCTGTGAGAAGGGAGGATCAGTGCAAATATCGTTACCGCGGGAGGAAGGAGTATGACGAAGTTCTTCTATGCGTCGTCCCATCTCCAAGAGCCTTTGATCCAGGAAATCTTCGCGATCCTTAATCCCCAAGGTCTTCTCGCGGAATAGGGTGCGAAGCCTTCTCCCTGGGTCGAGCCGCGGTCCGAGCAGGGGCTCCTTTGCCGGCTGCCCTTCTCTCCCGAGGGCCGGAGGTCGGGTAGCCCACATCGGTCGCTCCTGGACTGGGTTCCCGGGCTCCGGGGAACCCCGCGCCGGTCGAGTGGGCGCCGGACCTCGTGAATGCGTGGCCTGCACTGCCTGCACCGCCTCCGTAAGATCGCGGACCTGCTGGGCAAGCAGGTCGAACCGCTCCGCATCTACCGCGAGTACGGAGCGGGCCCGTGTCGCCGGGGCCGGAGTGGGAGCGGACGGACCCGAACGGGATCGGGCCGCGGAGGCTGCCGACCTCCGGGTCGAGGCTCTTCTGGGGGGCATTTTTCTTTCCAGAAAAGGAATACTGAAGAGGGAGGAGAGAGATCCGGAGCAGGGGAAGGAAATCGTCGCCGAGCACTCCTTTAAGAACAAGGGAACCTCGAAGGTTCAGGCCCTTCCTTCTAGCGCCAATCTGTTGGTGCAGAAATCCGTCGCCGCCGGAGGTCGCCGCAATCGAGGCCGCTGGGCGCCGCCGGGGACCTGCAAAACGAAGTCCCGTCCGGAACCGGTGGGGTGGTGGCTCCGGCAGGACCCTCCGACGGTCAAGTTAGTTTCCGGCCAACAGTAATGGAGTGCTCGGAATGAGTTCCGGAGCTTAGAGATGAGGAGGAGAGCTTAGAGAGTCGAGAGTTCAGAGAGCTTAGCCTTAGTATGTCGGGAGGGGTCCTTTTATAGCGGAGCTTAGTTGATGGTGACGGCTGTGCCGTCTGGCAGAGAGTCGTCGGGCAGCATGGAGTTCGGTACGGAGAGGAAGGCGTCGTCCGGTAGGATCGTGGGAGCCATACTGGCGAGCCGTGGGCCGCATGGAGTCCGGTACGGAGAGGAAGGCGTCGTCCGGTAGGTCGTGGGAGCCATACGGCGAGTCGTGGGCCGCATGGAGTCCGGTACGGAGAGGAAGGCGTCGTCCGGTAGATCGTGGGAGCCATACCGGCGAGCCGTGGGCCGCATGGAGTCCGGTACGGAGAGGAAGGCGTCGTCCGGTAGGTCGTGGGAGCCATACTGGCGAGTCGTCGGGCCGCATGGAGTCCGGTACGGAGAGGAAGGCGCCGTCCGGTCTTGCTGCAGGCGACAGTTCGTCCAATGGAGTTCGGACTTGTAACAGAGTTCGGCCGAGGGGAAGCTGGGGGAGTTCGTCTGGCTGAAGGGTCGGCCGTCTGTAGAGTTCGGCCGTTGAGAGGCCCGAAGAAGCTCGGCTGGCCAGTTGAAGGACTTCGGTTGCTAGTTGGTTCGGCCAGGGCTCGCTGAGGAGTTCGGTCCGAAGGAGTTCGGCTGCACGGGCTCGCCTGGGGTCGGTCCGAAGGAGTTCGGCCGTGGGAAGTCCGAAGGAGTTCGGCTGCATGGGCTCGCCTGGGGTCGGTCCGAAGGAGTTCGGCCGTGGGGCCCGAAGGAGTTCGGGCTTGTAGGAGAGTTCGGCTGAAGGGAAAACCCGGGAGGAGCTCGGATGGCCGAACGGGCGTCTGGGAGGAGTCCGTCTCCCGAAGAAGTCCAGCCGCTTGGAGTCCAAGGAGCTCGGCTCGGTCGGTGGTGGGTGTTCGGCTCGAGGAAGTTCGGCTGGCGTCCGGCAGGCTGGGAGTTCGGCCATGGGGAGTCTGAAAGAGTTCTCTAGGCAGTTCGGCCCGGACCTTGGCGCAGGGGAGTTCGGCCTCTAGGCAGTTCGGCCCGGACCTTGGCGCAGGGGAGTTCGGCCTCTAGGCAGTTCGGCCGTGGTAGGGGCTCGGCCTGGCGCCTGGCGCTAAAGCTCTTCAGCGGCTACTGGTTACATTGGGCTGAGCGTCGGGCCGGGCTTCGGCAGGAGCGGGATTTATCCCCAACAGAAACCATTGATGACTATGGGTTTATGACGATGACAATGATGAATACTAGACCCACCATGGTCGACCTTCACAAGAACTTGGGGAAGTTATGGGGAGATGGAGTTGGAAGATGATGTCCATAATGGCAATACCCAATCAAAGAGGGGCTATCAAAGAAGGAAAGGGGGAGATCGTCTTGGCAATGTTAATGGAGATGATGGAGGATAGGGGCTAAGGAGGGAAGAGAGGAAGGAAAGAGGGAATGGAAAGAAGTCATTTGGGCAGATTTTAAGTCATTTAATCGAAATTAATGTAAGAATGAAAGTTAATTGTGTTTTTTACCTTATCGGCCAATTTTTCTATATCATGCTCCCTTGGGTCTCACCGTCTCAGTGATAATACTTGTGAACCTCCTAAAATTTTGGTCTCATTTTAAATGGACTTAGGTCAGTGGCTGAGGAAATCTGATATCTTGGTCATCTTGGTATTGGTGGTCTGTTGAGAAAATTGAAATATTGATATTTTAAAATCTTGATTGGAAGGGCTTCTAAAATGAACTTATGGAAGATAAGATTGGGGAATTTATATTTGCTTAGCTTTGTAAGAATAAGTGAACTTGTTAGGATTAAAAGTTTGAAGTTTATGATGCATGAAGGTAAAGGCTTCCATCATATTTAAGATTCATTCTGATGAGTTTAGGGTGGATCCATCTAGATTGCCTTCACTACTTCAAGAAGGATAAATTTTGTTGCTTGTTTTGGATGAGGGACATGGGTGCCATCTCGAGGATATTTATAGCTTGAAAATGAGAAGAGGGGGTGGGGTGAGGGAAGGGAAAATGATGGTGTTTAAATCAGAGAGGAGGCGGAGGATGTCATGGTAGCAAGGTTGCATGGAAGTTTCATGGATTTAATAGTTGCCATAAAGCTTCTAGTAGACAGTTAAGTAGATATTTCCACTCTTGCCTAGGGTTGTCTCAAATATAAGTTAAATAAAGAGGCTAGGTTATGAGAGGGTTGCTCTAGAATCATTTCCAGGTCAAGGATTTATGTAAAATGATAATGTAATCAAAGTTCCTCAATCCATTATCCTGGGCATATAATTCAAGTCCATCTAAATTTGAATGGAAACCTTAAGTCGTAATTCAATATGAATTATTAGGTTTAGAATTGAATCTTGAAACAAAAACAAGGATCTTATATTCTTATTAAGACATTGGAGCCCTGCACAGTGAAAAAGTATATACAGTTATAATGGCTGCTGTTTTATGTTTCTATTGCACCCTAGTACTTTTTCAACCTTCTTTATTATGCTTTGGTTTGGGAAAGAACAACACCGGCTTTTTAAACTTGTCAACCAAGGAATGAAGATTTGTATTCAGAATGTTATCATTAATTGGATTTCATAAGATCTTAGGGAACCACCAAGCACATCGAATCATTCTTCTAGATCATTCAATTATCTTCTGTCTTTTTTTTTTCCTTAATTTCTCAAAGCCTATAAGTTATATAGTCAATTTATACTCTGACACCTAAACAATCTGCTTTTCCCTTTCTTGTCACTTTTTCTTTTTTATTTTTGCATTGCTAGCATGAAATTTGGGGAGTGGTAATGCACTTTTATGTTGTCTTTTACCAGTTTATGCATTTTAATGTGATTAACTGATTAGGAGCATGTTTAAAACAAAGCTTGCGACAGATTTTGTTTTTAATCTTGATTTTTTTGTTTTGATAATATTATATGTGTATGTTTTTTGTTTTGTTCTAGTATACAATATGCAGGTTGTGTTTCAAGATTAATTTGGCAGCAGCATGACTAATAACTTACAATCTTTTGGTTTATGATATGAATTTTTGTGCATCAGTCTAATTGCATTAGCAAAACTTATTTTCTACATTATATCTTTCGCTACATTATATCTTAGTTTCTTTTGATAATACAGTTCAACCAAGCCTGGGAAAATACTTGGTGTATTTATGTTATCAAGGTTACATCCATGGGAGAAAAAGCAGGATTATGATTAATTCTTTTTAGTTTTCAAATTGGAGCATATTAATGAATGGATGACTATAATTTTTATGAGAAATTTCAATTTTTAAATATTATGTGGCTAGCTTTTCATGTTTTATGAATTTGTGTTGTATGTTAAGTATGTGATGAAACTTAAATAATATTGAAACTTAAAATGAGTTTTTTGCGACTTGATTACCACAATCTTTTTACATATGTGATGCAATATTTTCCCTAATACATAGTCTTCTTTATATTAGAAAGGTTCAGGAATAAATTGAGAGAATTCAGATTTGTGAATTTGATTTTTAAAGCTTAAATCATAGAAACATGTTGATGCTAGGCGTACATGATGTAAGACAAATTTGAATGGTTTAGAATGGCTTGCAGCTTCACACATTCGAATCATGCATGGGAGATAATTAGAATGAGGGACTCAAACGCCATTCAGCACACTCAATACAGCACCATAGATATAATGCCAGTGCCTTAGTGATGTATGGCATTGACATTTCACTGGAAAAAAAGAAAAAGACATGGGGCATTGGCATGATGCTGGCTGTGTGCTACATTATGCAGCCATGCTAGCATGCGCCAAGCACTGCATGGAACATACTGTACCAATTGCAGGCTGGCATGATACTTCACAAATGGTTGTTAAAATATTGGACAATTTAGTATCTGACCCTTTTTTTTTTTGAGAGAGAGATTTGTAATAATTTGGGTAATTTGCTCAGTTTCTCCATTTGCTACATGTGTATGTTTTACTTTGTGGCTGTATCATTACTAATGAAGGTCTTTTCTTTTCCAATAATGGTGAATTGCTGGTCGTTCATGAATGCATTGGGAATTAGTCTTTAAACCATAAAAATTAGGATTGCATAGAACTCTGATTGCTATTTCTTGTACCTTATATAGGCAGTCCTTTGCCCATTTCTAAGGCTCATTAGTTAGCTCTTTTTTTTTTTTAAGGAAATCAATTAATCTATATAATAGCATGTTCAATGCATGATCCTCTTACAAGCAACATTTCTGTTCTTACTCAGGTATTGCCATCTTTGAGAGAGAAGCATGATGAATTTATGCTAAGGGAGCTTGTGAAAAGATGGTCAAATCACAAAGTTATGGTTAGATGGCTTTCACGTTTTTTCCACTATCTTGATCGTTATTTCATTGCTCGGAGGTCGCTTCCTGCGCTTAATGAAGTTGGACTAACTTGCTTCCGCAATCTGGTATGTTATTGTCCTGGCCTGTTATTATAGTTTTTGTGTTCAAAGATCAAATTGCGGATACCTCTTGAATTAGGCATACAATTTGTGTGTGGACTATAGACATCCATGCCCTTTTTTTTTTTTTACGTTGTCAAGCTTTTTGTGATTGAGTTCTGGAAGGTTCTCATGCTTCTTGGAATCACTTTTGACTGGTATTGTTTTTGGATTTCAGGTCTATAGTGAGATTAATGCCAAAGTGAGGGATGCTGTGATCTCTTTGGTATGTGGATACAGTATTTCTCAGCATGAACTGGATCTCTGCTTTTTATTATGTTAGTCTCATCAACTTTACTTTAACAGATTGATCAAGAGCGTGAAGGGGAGCAGATAGATAGAGCCTTGTTGAAGAATGTATTGGATATTTTTGTTGAGATTGGGTTAGGGAGCATGGAATGTTATGAAAATGACTTCGAAGCAGCCATGCTCAAGGACACTGCTGCATATTATTCTCGGAAGGCTTCAAACTGGATTTTGGAGGATTCATGTCCAGATTACATGTTAAAAGTACATTTTCTGAAAATTGCTTGAACAAATACACATGATTTGTATTTGAGCATGATTGTCAAGATTTTTCTGGCTATTTGTAGGCTGAGGAATGCTTAAAACGGGAGAAAGATAGAGTTTCCCATTACTTGCATTCAAGCAGCGAACAGAAGTTGTTGGAGGTTTGTTCATGGTTTGCTTATAATTTGTGATGGATCCTATAATTTCAAACCTTTGATAATTAGTCTTCTATTGATGCTTTGTGTCTACCTATACATCTTGGTTTTCAGAACTGGAATGATGTATTACATTAAAGTTAGTTGAATTCTTGCATTTAACTTGTTTTGGTTGTCTTTCTTACTATGTTGGTAGAAAGTGCAACATGAGCTACTCTTTGTATATGCAAGCCAACTTCTTGAAAAGGAACACTCTGGATGCCATGCCTTGCTTCGGGATGACAAGGTATATGCTTAGGACACATATAACTTCTGCTCTTCGGAATGAAGCCTGAGTTTTTCAGTGTAATCTGATGACCAAGATGTCTTGTCATTATATGCCAATAAGGTGGATGATTTATCAAGAATGTATAGGCTGTTCTGCAGAATTCCTCGTGGCCTGGACCCTGTTTCTCAGGTTTTTAAACAGGTTAGGAAACTCCCACAATATGGCCATCAACTATTTAATTGGGAGCTTACCTGACCTTGTTGTTTCACTCATTTGGTGGATACAATTTTCATTGATCCAGCATGTTACTGCTGAAGGCACAGCCTTGGTAAAACAAGCAGAAGATGCTGCAAGCAATAAGAAGGTGAAAACTATTCCATTAAATCCATTTCTCACTGTACTAAGTCATTTATTCTCAAATCAAACCTTTTTTATTTTTTAATGTTCTAGAAAATTTCACAATGTGCTTATGCAAACATTGCATTGCATTACAGTGTCTTATACAGAGATCACATACTAGCATATCATAGAAAGTCTTGGAGAGTGGGGGCTAATTTGACTCATAAAATTAGTAGGACTATTGTTACCAGAGCCTCAAATGAATACTGTGTTGCTGATGGATTATGGGAATTTTCAATATCTTTTCCATTCTGCACTTATACCAAATCTCTGAACTCCTTAAACTTTAAAGAATTCAAAAGTCCTCCTTCAGCTCTATAATCTATAGGTACCGTCCACAGGTGGCATCAAAGATTTGGGACAGATTGCTAATCACTGTCAAAACATACATGTTGCTACATATTCCTGTTTCTTTGCCTCTATTTGTTCTGACATGGATCTAGATCTGCAAATCTTTGAGATCAATCCATTGGCATGTGGAATGGCAATGATCTACTAGGACAGAATATTTTTTGTTGAAGTTGTGTGGCAAATATATGTCATTGACTTGAATTCAGAACCATGCAAAATCAATTATTTGACAAGTGTTTTTGTCATTTCCAAGACACAGAAGAAATGACAAATAACTGCTCCATTAAATTATAGGCCACATTTTGGCTTACTTGGCCAAATAGTAAGTGTGCAATGGAGCCCTTAGTGGACTAATTTTCTGGTTGGATGGATCTTTCTAGGGAGGATAGGGAACTTAATACTCTGAAGACAGATCCCTGTCATCGGTGGAACTCATCCAGAAATCAAGATGAGTCATTTGTTAATCCTTTGTTGAATAACAGAAGCAAGTTGAATTTATTTGATTTGACAGAAAATTTGATGGTTCATTAGACACACTCACTCTCTAGACTCGAGGCTTGTTGAAACTTACCATGGATGAGAGTTTCTCTTGTATATCTTGGCCATTCCATCTGATAAAGCTGGATAATATGGCGTTGGCAGGTGGGTTCAGTATCAAAATAGATTATTTTTGTGTGTAATTCTATTGGTAGTGAATACTTTTATAGGAGATGGCATGCATCTCTTTAAAGGAGATTGAGGTTAGCTTGTGAATGCTTTTGAGAGAACCATTTGCCAAAGGAGACAGATGTTGTTTTGGTTAGGAATCAATCTCCTGGACTTGTATTTGTCATTAGATGAGCGTGATTGGAATAAATTTCTTTCATATCTAAATAAATCTTTATGCACATGCTCTTTAGATGGTTACTTTTTTATTGTAGGAGACATCAGCAATGCTATTAATTGTTAGAAGGTTACTCATAGTGTTATTTTTGCTGATAAATAGAATTTGGTACTGGATCTTCCAACCTTTGCATGTTTACAGGGTGTTACATTTTTATATTTACTTTTGGAAGGAGGTATATAGTGGCAGTGGTGGTTGTTGAGGGTGGTCTGCTTATGTTTTAGCAGTTTTGACGTCTATGGTCAAAAGAGGATTTTGTATGCTGCTTGCCTCAGGTTACATCAGTTAATATTTGTTGTATGTAATCAAAATCTTTTCTCAAGTATGAGCCATGAAGGTTGATGACCAGTCGCCATCTTGTAAATGCCAACACAAATAAACACAAGCTCACACACATACACACAAAGGATCATGAAAATCACATTGTATTGTGAAAAAATGCACTCTCCTTTTGTTCTTTTCCTTGAAAATTTTATCTAAAGATAAAATACGTAGAGGGTTTGTCTATCGAAAAGGGTATATACCTGTCTAGGTATAAATCCTACTACTAAACCTAGTATCAGTCAGGAATCAGGTTAGGATGGTCCTAGGTCAGCGCCATCTTGACACATGGAGCATATTGGCATCTTGGTGATTAATTAGAAAGCCTGCTTTCTTTTTTTCCTTTTTTTAATTGTTATTTGCATTTTCTAATGATTGTTAAGAGCATGGGTTGCTAAACTGCTCCAAACCGAGCAGTTCGGGGCATGTTGAACTGTATTGGCGGTTAATCAGTGTGGTTTGGACGTTTGATTCGGAATACTGATGAAAATGGAATGAGGGAGAAGGAAAGAGACGAAAAGAGAGGGAGAGGAGGGGAGGGAAGGAAAGTGAAAGGCCAACGGTGGTCCATCGAGGCCGTCGAAGGGCTATCAAGGTCTCCAAGGCTTCATGGTTCTTTACGAGATGCAAGAAGAGAGATAAGAGAGAGGGGAAGAGAGAGAAGAGGAGGGAGGGGAAGGCAGCGAGGAGGGCCGCTGGGTGACCGCCCGATGGCCCAAAACAACTCACGGCCACCGCCGGGCTGTTTGGGGCTGTCTAGTGGCCTCTCCACTATCTTCCCCTCCATCTTCTCTCCCTTCCCTTCTCTCTCTTTGCTCTTATTTTCTCTCACAGAGTTTGGGAGGCCTCGGTGGCCCTTGGGTGGTGTCCACGGCCCTCCGATAGCTATCGCCGGCCTCCCTTTTCTTCCTCCCCCCCCCCCCCTCTTTCTTTCTTTTTCTCTCCAATTCATCCCTCATTTCAGTGTCGGTTTGGGCCTAATATAGGGGCGTACTGATTTGTACCACTGGCCAGTCGGCACAAGGTCAGGTTCCGAGTCGGCAGTCCTTGGCTAGGAGGGTTTCTTGGATTTGTTTGTCTCAATTTAGGATTAGGTAAGATTTTGAGCCGGTGATTGGGTTTATGGTGGCAATGCATATATTGGCAAACAATTTGATATTTATGGTGCCCATGTTCAAGCTCTCTGTCCTTTCCATCTTTCTCTTGTCATGCTTTGTATTTAGAGGATGGGCTGACACCAGGCCTCTCATCAAGCCAGGTGTTAATACCAAATCCCAAACCCATGCCCTTAAAAGCATCCTCAAATCTGAATTGTGATCAAGGAAACCCTGGAAAGCCTCCAAACACGTTAAAAACAATAACAAGAAAAAAATTGGTATTCCACTGAATTATTAGGATGTTGGGCCCTGCCAAGTGTCTGTACAGTGTACTAGTTGTGACGAGCAGCCTCCTTGCTCATACCAGTTGTTACTAACTAGGGCGACCTGTTTTTTGATATACCAGGGTCTCCAACCTGTCTTAGGACTTGGTATCCAATCAGTCCATTTTGGGACGTATCGGGACTATCCTTGGTACCATCCATCATTAGAAGCAATTTTTGTGGTTCCATCCCTGTTTATCATGTTGATCCCACATGCTTGTGCTATACATAGTTGGAATTCCTTTGTCCTTATAGAAACTACAGAGCTTCCATTTGTGAAGCCTAACCATTGATGAACAAACAACTCTTCTTTGTAATTGCATGCCCTGTTTAGTGTTTCTACAACATGGTATACAGGAATATTTGACATGAGAATTGCATCAGTCAAGATTGAGAAATGTGGATTTTCATGAATAAACTTTCTTAAAATGATGAGCTTCTTGCACCATTTTGTCCTCATATCTTGTCCATATATCACATTTTCCAGTGCTTATGTGCGAATAACCTTATATCCTCCTCACCAAACGTCAATTCATACTCGCATTCTTTGAGAATGGAAAAGCTTTGCTATTTTAGCTTAGCACAGACTTTAGGACACCAATTCCCAATGCTCAACTGCTCATAATATTCCGCAATCTATATAATGACATTTTGCTAAAGGAATGAAAGCCCAGCTAAAATTAAATAATTATGGAGTATTTATGCATTTTATTTGATTTTTTATAACATGCATAGTTTAAGTTATTTGACTTGTTGTAACTACTCAAATCCCCATAAGACCAGCAAGTTACCAATTAGGCATGTCTTTTAATTGAGTGATGAGAATCCTTCAGTTTGTCTGAGATTGCAAATTCTGCTTTTAGTTGGAGTTTGGAAGAACGCTAGCTTGGCAGAATATTATATTATGAGAGTTTCATGTCCAGAGTTTGGGGTTGGTTTGATGTCCCTTTTTTCCCTTACACACTTAGGTTATGTAGCAGATATGATTCAGATTTGCAATGAAATATTAGCATTTTCTCAGCTTTTAATGGTATGCTGTAACTACATGAAGAGGATACTGATGCATAGGCTCGTTTGGTGATGACAGCTTTATAATATCTGTCTGTTACACATTTTTTTTGGCTATTACCTTTCAGGCTTTCACCCTCTTTTCTATAAGAAACCATTATCTAGATTCATCATTCATTTATTTACATATAAAGTTCATGTTTCTTACCTACTTCTGGTTAAAATTTCTGGTCTGTTGACTGTCATTGAGCCACATGGAAACCTTTTATCCAATCTATCTGTATTCATATTATTGTCAGATCCTCAATCCCAAACATCGAGATGTACTTTCCTGCAGGGAATGCTCTTGTACTCATTCCCTATAATCTTGTAACTTACTAATATCGGTAATGTTGAATAAACAGGCTAAGTAATACCTGGAGGAATTATGGTCTGTAAAAATGTTTAAAGGTACTCTTTTTAAATATAAACAGAGAACATGTTTGCATTATTAGATGTCGCTGTTTAATCTGCACGCCAGCACTGGATTTGCTGCTAAGTTTTTGGGGGATCTGCAGACCTTGCTGAAGCAGATTTTGATTTCAGTCTCACTGAAGACCCTGTAATAATCTGTTGACTTGTGTGAAATGGGGCTTGCCCTGGTCACCCCCATGCCTGGCAAACCTGAGTTTCTGAGTTCTATTTCTGGATGGTGCATCCCAAATATCTGGACCAGAGTAATTATAGTGCTGGTGGGTTTGCCACCCCTTCTTTCTCTCAAAGAAAAAGAATAATCAGTCAACTAGTAGCATTTCATATTTCATGCAGATTTATTTGCTCTTTGTTTTCAGATTATAGCAACTTCTCATCTTATTTTATGCTTGATTGGTTGATATTCTGTGTCCGTAGTAGCCATATTTTAGTAGCAAGCTGTGAATCAATAAGATGGATGTACAGTTTGTTCATCATCTTCTAGCCATTTACGTATCTTTCGTACTCTTGCGTATCATCATAAAAGTTCTGATTGTAATGTGTAATTGGTTAATGATATCTATTCCACAGGCAGAGAAAAAAGATGTGGTTGGTTTGCAAGAGCAGGTATAGATCCCATATCTTGCGTGCTACCTGAATCAGATAAACTAGTTGAATGTTAATTTTACTGAAGTTTTTATTTTGATCTTCAGGTTTTTGTGAGAAAAGTTATTGAGCTGCATGACAAGTACTTGGCATATGTGAATAACTGCTTTCAGAACCATTCCCTTTTTCATAAGGTTGTGTCCGAAAATAGATTGTTGTCCAAACTACATTTTTCATGTCATTGTCTAATGCTTTCCACTCTTGACAGGCATTAAAAGAAGCCTTTGAGGTTTTCTGTAACAAGGGTGTTGCAGGAAGCTCAAGTGCTGAACTTCTGGCTACATTTTGTGATAATATTCTTAAAAAAGGTGGAAGTGAGAAACTGAGTGATGAAGCTATTGAGGAGACACTTGAGAAGGTAACTTCTTCCCTTTCTATCACTGGATACTCTTCCTAGTTTTAATAGCTAAGGCCTATTGACTTTTGATATTGCATCTTATTATTAATTAATTGTAATTGTTTTTCAGGTTGTGAAGTTACTCGCATATATTAGTGACAAAGACCTTTTTGCTGAATTTTATAGGTGAGGGTTCTTGCCTAGCCTATCGTCTTATGTTTACAAACTAGTCAGGTACTTTAGTTCTAATTGCTGTTCTTACTTCCATAATACTTCATTTTGTTAATAATTCCATCATAAAATATTTGCAGGAAAAAGCTTGCACGAAGGCTGCTATTTGACAAAAGTGCTAATGATGACCATGAGAGGAGTATCTTAACAAAGCTGAAGCAGCAATGTGGTGGGCAGTTCACTTCGAAGATGGAGGGCATGGTCAGTTGATTTAGTAAGGTTGCATTAGTGCCTTATGATTATGGATATGCTTTCTGAGGTGTTTTTTGTTTTTTTAATTTTTTTTAAAGGTTACTGATTTAACACTTGCAAGAGAACATCAATCAAACTTTGAAGAGTATCTTAACAGTAATCCTCAGGCGAACCCTGGAATTGACTTGACGGTTACTGTTCTAACTACTGGATTCTGGCCAAGCTACAAATCCTTTGATCTCAATCTTCCTGCTGAGATGGTAATAAACTAATATGTTTTTCATTGCCTTTTTGTTTTTGCTGTCCTAAATATGATGACTTAGTGGGTCATACTTATTGTTTGTTGATGTCAGTACCAATGACTAACCTTATTTTGTTAGGAATTTTATAATACGATGTGGTTGAATTTTTTGTTCTTTCCCCATTGAGTGATGACTTTATTGTTGTGATTGATGATATATAGGTTAAATGCGTAGAGGTTTTCAAAGAATTTTATCAGACCAAAACTAAACATCGGAAGCTTACATGGATATATTCATTGGGTACCTGCAATATCAGTGGAAAGTTTGAACCTAAAACCATGGAGCTGATTGTGACAACTTACCAGGTCTCCTTAAAATCCTTGTTGTTCTCATATAAATATCTGATTGATATTCATACAATGTTCTTACATGCCTTTCTGGTTTACAGGCCTCCGCATTGCTGCTTTTTAATGCTTCTGATAGATTGAGTTATTCTGAGATAATGTCACAATTGAACTTGACGGATGACGATGTAATCAGATTACTTCATTCACTTTCCTGTGCTAAATACAAAATCCTTAACAAAGAGCCAAATACCAAAACTATTTCCCCAACTGACTATTTTGAGTTCAATTCCAAGTTCACTGATAAAATGAGGAGGATTAAGGTAAAGTTGATATTCTTTCGTTGCAGCTGTTTATTGCATTTGCCTTATTCTATTGCTTGATATGTGATGGCTTGTATTATCTGCAGATACCTTTACCACCAGTGGATGAGAAGAAGAAGGTAATTGAAGATGTCGACAAAGATAGAAGATATGCAATTGATGCCTCCATAGTTCGCATAATGAAGAGTCGTAAAGTATTGGGTCATCAGCAGTTAGTGATGGAATGTGTGGAGCAGCTTAATCGTATGTTTAAGGTACTCTTTTTTTATTTTTTGACTGATTTTTTTAGATAACTCTCTTAAACAGTATGGTATGAATCTCATTATTATAGTATTTCCTTGCACAATGTGGAATGTGTTCTTGTGATTATGATCCATCATTATGAACTGTACCTTTTGTATTGTCATCTGGATTCACTAAATCAATTTAATTGTATAAAACATGAATGAGGAGTTCATGACAATTATTTGAAGGTGAAACCTGATTCCTTATGTGCAGCCTGACTTCAAGGCAATAAAGAAAAGAATAGAAGATTTGATCACCAGAGACTATCTGGAGAGGGACAAGGACAACCCCAACTTATTTAGATACTTGGCTTGAGTGAATTTCTGCTATTGATGGAAGAAGCTTCCACATCTGCCTTTTCGTTGAGGTGGCTGCCAACAATAAAGCAAAAGCGTGTCGGTAGTCCGTGTGACTCAAATTAGAAAAGGCTTTTTTCTTTTTTCTTTTTGGGTTGCTTGAGAGGTTGGATATAATTCTCGGATCCATGAGCCTTCTTGTACATTTACCTTGAAGCCATGTTACCGCCTAGGATCTCCGAACAGTGGCAGGTTAAGCTTCAAGCAATCTGTGGGCATGTTTCTTCCCAGATCTTCCTCTTCTATATTTTAGTTTGTTCTTGTAGTATATTGTATTCTATTTTGGTAGTGTATTTGTTTCCTGTATCCATACGGCTTGTGTGACTGTTGCCAAGCTATGCAAAGACTGCTCACATGAGTTTTCTTTACCGTCATCTTATTCA
>QRFJ01000146.1:896864-961864 GCA_006176705.1 Cocos nucifera | reverse complement strand
TATCCTCGAAACTTGCTTTCTCTTTTCAATGAATAATTCGGATAGAAAACTCTTCATAAGTCTTCGTGAACTTACAATGGCTCATACTCTATCACATTATTTAGATCAAAAACATACTTTCTTAGTAGGAAAACATGAAAGATATTGTGCATTCTAGATAATTTTGGTGGCAAGGCTAGTTTGTAAGAAACATCTCTACTCTACCCAAGACTTCAAAGGTCTAATATTGCACGAACTTAACTTATCGTGCCTCCTAAACCTCATGATACCTTTCTATTTGAATTTCTTTGGTTTCTTAACTTTTACTTAAAATATCATAATTTCTTGTCCATGAAATTGTTTGCTCTTCATTAAATTTATATAAAAATTATAATCGACCAAACCTATTCATAATAAAAAAAAAGAAGAGTCTGGAGCATTAAATACTCATCATAATCTACAACCTTCTTCATCTTCTTATATGATGTAACAATTAAACTCTTATCATGAAAAATCCTTAAATCTATTCAAATGATTAGAGTAATAATGTCAAAGCTAAGAAAAGGATATATGTCTCCAAAACATTCTACATCTAAGCTTCACCAAGAAATATCAATCCACTAACCTTGAATTTTAGATGCTCAAAATTTTTCTGACCATTATTAATGATAAAAGAATCAATCACTGAAAATAGTACTATAATATCTAGATGAGTCCAAAGATCAACAAGCTTGTCCTTTCATTTGTCAATGGTGATCTATCTTTTATTAAAAATCAAGTCTCTATTTATAACACTTACTACATTAAAATTAGTATCCTTAACTAGTTTTCATAACATTCAATCATCTGACTTCTGTTGCAAACTCTGATATGAACTCACCAAATCCTTCAGAGCTATTGGATGAATTCTTACAAGAATATTATTTTACATTAGAATCTTGAAAGATCTAATCTTTCAAATTTTTAATAGACTTTAAGCAAAACTTTTTGGTTTCTTTATTCTTTACCATGCCTTAAGCATATCACATCAAAATTAAATCTTGATCCACTTCCATATTTGAAGCTCTTGCATAAGATTCAGGATTCATCTAAAACCTCATAAATCTAAAACTAATTGGAATGAGTTAACCATAGATTCACCGATAATTAATTAAATAGCTTCAATTGACATTTCTTTATAAACGGATTAACTCCAACTCTAACAAACTAAAAGATCTCAAATCAACATTCCTGTGAATAAAATTAAATCGACTATTTCTCCTAGAGCTTCATTCATTGTGACCCTTAGCATCCATCAATAAATCGACACAAAATCTGGCCCCTTATATTTTAAAACTCATTTAAATTTTTAAAAATTTAAAAATAGTAAGATATCTTAGATCAGCTAAAAAATCTAAACTTTAACTTGAAATAATTACTACACCTCATTATCTCCAACAAACAAAACGAAGATAAAATAATCCAATCCATAAATAGTAATATAAATTATTAAAATTTTATCAAAACATATATATCATGCTCCCATGATAAAATCCAATCTACCAATAGAACTAAATTTATTTTTCATTTATACATGAGTTTTATACATGATCTTTTTGTAGGTTTAATGCTTGAAAAATATTCTTCTCTATACAACGCAATTCTTTCTTAAACCACATCCTAAATAGCTTCTTTTTCAAAATTATAATGATCAGATAATCAACATCAAAAAGTCATCAAGACGTTTACCCATATTTAATTTAGAGTTTCCAAAGTCATAATAATAGAACAGGTATTCATAACATAATCTATCAGTATAACATCCCATATTCAAATGTTAATATTTCTTAAACTTAGGTTACTCTACTTATTAAAATCCAAGATATAACTCATCGGTTATGCATAATTTCCAGCACAATACCTATTGGTCCAACATCCATTTTTTTTTTTTTGGAATCCTTTGTCTACCCAACTCTCTGAATCACAATCCTAAGTTTAAGTTCTATCATAATCAAACAGTGCTATACTTTAGGTTCCACATATTATCAAACATATTGCTCTGATACCATAAAATATCACACCCCAAATCCGAGACATAATACGGTCATATTATCGAAGAGTACCGTCCTTGATAATATGAAGCCTATCCATCATAATCAGTTAAAATTTATCATAATTAAAATATAAATAAAGATTTAATTTCATTATTCCTTAAATAATCAAACCAAGATTGGTTCAGAGCATCTAACCCTTAAATCATATACAAAAACTATATCTTAAAATTTATAAAATAATTGACTATAAATTCATAGTCATTTGATAAACTAAGTTCATCCATAAAAATCTCCAAGCTTACTATGTAGACCTCTAAGCCTACATCTTTCATCGTTCTTAATCTTAATCCTCTATAAAAAAAAAAAGAAGAATATGAGCTACACTGGCTCAGTAGGTAAAATTCTATATTTTCTTACCAGATCAGACATAAGTTTATTCATGATAATATATTATTTCAAAAATAATAATTATAGCAAATAAAGTATTTCATAGAATATAATATAAATCAGGTCATAAATCCATCATGCATGCATCATTCATGAAATTTCATAAATATGATTTATAAATCATTTATTTGTTCATATCATTTTTCAAAATCTTGCTCACAAATATTCATGCTAAGGTCACTATTGTATCTATGATAGGATCATGTTTCTTAATCGATAAGATTCTTATTTCTTGTGCCAACTTGAAATCCGTTGGCGGGACCATGTTTCTTATAGATGCTAGCTTCGGATGTCGACTTTTTCATAGAAATTCTTTCATAGCTATCTAAGAGCCTTTAAAATTCTTATATCTTTTTCTTAAAATATACATATATTTAGATAAAAAAATATTAAAATTTATGTATCATAAAATATATTCATAAAAGCAATAATAATAATAAAATATAATTTTCATACATCATATGCCGATCCTTATTTTATAAAAAATATGAATTTATAACAATAATTCTTATGCATAAAAAGATATGATAATTTAAAAATAAATAAGGAATGTAAAATCCACTTATCTTGTTCGCCCTAGATCCTTAGACTTCATAGGTGATCCTATTTAAAATATCAAAAATATAATTAATTTTCTATCCGATGAATTTAATAAGATTTAAATCATAAGAAAAGAAGATTGTTGGTCGGATGTGTCGAACCGTCCACACACCAAAGAATTGAGGTCTTCTAGTCGAGGACCAGATCTAAGCAACTTAATCAAAAAATCATGAAGAACAACCGAATCAAAGCCAAGATTAATCACATGATTCATCAATGATGGGTTCTTAAGATACTAGATATAATCGAAGTGGGGTCGACATATGACAGATTTTAAAGTGACTTTGAATCATCTTGTTAGAGTCAACTAAGTTCCTAGAAGATGAAGACATAGCTCGGTATAGGATTCATAGATCTTCTTAGAGAAAGAAAGTCGATTAACAGAGAGAAAATAGAGAGAGAAAGTGGAGAAAGAATCTTTGTATCCTTTCAAAAAGGCAATCATTATCAAGATCATCAGGGATCATATCAAGATGATTCAATATGGGTTAACTATGATCAGATATTATAAATTTCTGACAAAAATTGGGTTGAAATCTAGTCTACTGCATGGATCTCAAAGCAGCTCCCGGTCATCATGATTTTATCTTAGGTTCAACCTAGGGTTCATAAATCAGATAGAGAGAGAAAATAAAGCATTAAAGAGAGAAAAGAAGAGAGAGGTGAGAGAAAATTATTTTTCTCTCGTTTTCTTCTCTTTTCTTTTTTCTTTTTTTTTCTTTTCTTCTTTCTTTTTCTTTTCTATTTTTTTCTTTCTTAGGCCGAAATAGGGAGGGGTTGTGGTCCATGGTGGCTAGTCCTCCGACAAGATGCGGTGGCACAGTCGGAGGTCCGATAGTGAGTGGTCGATGGCAGTGGCGCAAAAGGATAATAGGCAACAAGTGGCGGTCATCAAAAAAATAAAGAATTTAGAAAATAGGGGACCACCACTTTTTTTTTTATTTTTTGATCATGGGCCAATCATCGATGGGTAGGACTTCCAGGGTGGGTAGCTGGCAGGTGGGGGTCGCGAGCTAAGGGCGTGGCACCACGGGCGGCGATGTCGGTGGCCAGAAAAATGAGCAATAAGGCTTGGTTAAAATAGAAAAAAAAATAGGGGCTTCATCCGTGAAGCTTTATCTGGCGAATCCGATGGCCGACGATCATACACAAAGACATAGGAAGAAGGAGAAGGAAGAGAGGAGGATGATTCGAGCTTACCTTGGACTCCAATGGCTTCTCTGGTGAAGTATTTTGGCAAGCATAAGGAAAGGCATCCATGGCTTCAACAAAAAAAATAGAGAGAGAAGAAAGAGAGAGAGAGAGGACCGATGATGCTCGATGACCTTGAAGAGTGGAGGAGGAAGGGTTTTATAAAGGATCTCCTAGGATTTGGAAAGTCCTAGGAGTCCAAATCCTAGTCGGTTATGGGAAGAAGAATTGGGAGTCTTCATTCATTTTCTTTTTTTTTTTTTTGATCAGATTATCACACACACACACATACATAAACATATATACATATATATATATGTATACATATACATATACATATATACATATATATGTATATATGTATATATATATATATATATATATATATATATATATATATATATATATATATATATATATATATATATATATATGTATGTATGTATGTATGTATATATGTATGTATGTATGTATGTATGTATGTATGTATGTATGTATATATATATGTATATATATATATATGTGTGTGTATGTATGTATGTATGTATGTATATGTATATATATATATATATATATTAAAATGGAGGGTGCAGGTGCCTCTATTTTCACACACACACACACACACATATATATATATATATATATATATATATATATATATATATATATATTATATTAAAATGGAGGGTGCAGGTGCCTCTATTTGATATGTGGCCTCTCTCCTCCACTGCTTCGGTCTCCCCAGCTCTGGCTACCACGTTATATATATTAAATTAAAATGAAGGCATCATTTTATTTTGGGTAAAAAGTAAACAACCCCTACATTTTATGACTAATTGCAGATACCTCCTTGCATTCTAATTTCAACAATATCAACCCTGCAGTTTACATAATTTTGCAATGTCACCTTCTGACAAGAGAAATTGGATTCATGTTCGCTGACAATCTTGCGTGACAAGGAATTAGTCGATAGAAGCTTATGTGGTCATCTTAAAAGGGGATGATATAGACTTGACACCCTTTTGGTGTTATTTTTCCCACCAAAACTAGTGAAAGGTATTCTATATGGCCTGTGACCTGAGCACTATCTCTCTCTCTTTGTCCCACACTCTGTCTTCTTTGAATGCTACCAGCTATGCGCTATCTCTCCCTTTCTGTCCTATATTTTGTCTACCTCTCTAAAAACCGAAAATGAGTTCTTCAAGCTTCAATTTTTGGAAAGGGGAAGTAGCTGGCGGTAGTGTGACCCTGAAGAGATGCCGTTGCTAACTTGGAGCCATGGTGAAGACTTCTTGGATGTCTACAAATCCAGGAAAGAGGTTTTGGTCATGCCCTAATTATAAAGTAAGAATTTTGCTTTATGTTACTTCCTGTTAAATGATTTATTCTTACCAATGGATGGTTAATGAAAGACTTTTATAGGTTGGAGGAAGTTGCAATTACTTTCAATGGTTGGATCCCGAGTAGACCGGACATGCATTCAAGATAATCTACAAATTGCAGAAAGGAGTTGACAAATTAGAGGCTGATAAACAAACTTTGCGGCTTGAGAATAATAGAGTTGAAAAGCAGTTGGAAATTAAGAATGCTAAACTATCAAAAATAGTGGCTAATCATCAAACCTTTTTAAGAAAAAATAGAGTCAGATGTAACAGAGTTGGTGTTATATTTTGTCTGATGATGTCTGTTTTGTTTTTTCTAGCCTATAGGCATTATGTACCTTATTGTCAATCCTACTAACTACTGTCATGTAATAAGAATCTTGTAAAAATTGTTGATGGTAGTACAAATTAGATTTCAGAGCCTTACCTGCACTTGATCTGCACTATGTACTCTGTTTCAGTTTACTAAATTTGATCTGCACTTGGTTGAGACTTTTATAGGCACAAGTTTTAGACTTTTATAGATGGATAAGTTTTAAAATGGCACTAGTTTTTTGGATAAAACTTATATATAAGTTGATAAAGTTTAATTTGCTATTGACATTTTTTTAATAATTTTAACTTACCATCACAATAGTAACTCTGTTTAATATCAACTGCAAGTTCAACAAACTTAGCAATGACAAGTTAGGAGAACTAATTTTGATAATTGAATTCTGAAGTAGTCACTGTATTAACTAGAAATGGGGCTTGGAACATTTCAGATAAGTTGAGACATTTCAAAAGGTTTGGAAATTGTAATCACTATAGCAACTGGAATATTACATATTTAACAAATAGTCACTCCCAATATACTTCTATATCACAATAATAGCTATTGGATCACATACACAAGCTTTGATAATGTTGATCACATACAATAGTTCAAAAGTATATCAAATACGACATTTTAGAAAAGTTAGTCATATATATAAATGTAACACATTCATATGTCTATCAAAATAGGACCATAAATCACAAAATCTTGAGAAGCCAAGTTCATGTACCAAGTATCATTGTCCTCTTTCAAAATTTTTTGCTTGGCTAATTTGGGATGATATGTTGCTCCCTTGACTTAGAATGATATCTCTACTTCTACCCCTACCTCGACTACCTCTTCTAATAAAGAACTTGGTTCTTCTTGCAGTCATAGGTTCCTATAAAAAAATAATAAACTTGTTAGTTTCATATAAAAAACCTAGTTTAGACCAATGTATCAATAATTATTAGTCACAGGTGACCTGATATATGAGCCCAAATCTTATGCTATTTTCAACATATCTTGGGCTTGTTCTTACAGTTCGTTCATGAATAACCTGTCACACATTAAAAATCAACAATTCAAATATATGAACATTTAGTTAAATATAGTTACATTTGCAGGTCCTTTTTTTTTATTCTTTCAAATTTTTAAATCAGGTCTCGTAGCCTTCTTGCAGGTCTTATAGTTGTGTCCAGCCTGAAAATATTTGGAGCACCTTATAGAGTGGAACCTAACTCTCACTCCAACCTATTTTTTTGGCTCTTCAGGACCTCTCTTCCTTTTTCTTTAGGTCCACCAAGCTGCTTCTTAATTATAGGAGGATCAAGAGGTCTGAAATTTATTTTGACCCATTATTCCTCACTGGGAACAAGATATATCATCACCTCATAAGCTTTTAAATATGCCTCCTTCCTATAATAATGGCTAATATATATTTCAAGATTTTGTTTTGAGACATAAATGACAGCAACTAAATATTTACATGAAACTCCTGTGAGTTTCTATTTCTTACACCCACAGGACCATTTATTTAGATTAACACAAAAGGTCCTATTAGAATAACTAACTTGACAAACCATGTTTCCAGCATATGTAGGCAAACAAACATTTGATGCTGCTTTCTCCACTTCAAGCATCCTATGTGCACTTGGCGTTATTTTCCATTGAAGGTTCGTACATCCATCTCGCTTTACATGGAACCTTTCCATAAGTTCTATTCTTATCCACTCCATCATCATCAAAATAAGCTTATCCCTTACCTCCAGTATATAGTAATTGAATGACTCACAAAGATTATTGACAACCAGATCTATCTTGGACTTTCGGTGGAAGGTGTGTTTTGCCTATGTCTCCTTCTTAATACCAATGACATAGTCATAGGCAGATTTTGATTTCAATTTCAATTTCTCCATATACTTGTTAAACTCAAATGTCGTATATGCACATGCTGCCATCCAAGGATCATCTTTTCAGGACTTTTGCCTCTGTACCCTCTGTACTTAAAATTGGCATACATATGCCACATGTAGATCCTTTGCTCTACATCCGGAACTATACTATCCAAAGTTTTAATGAAACCCTACAATAAAATAGTAAGAAAATTTAGTTAAGCAAGTACCAATGACATTGACATAAAATCTTACATTTCAAGCATCCTAAGTGATCCTAACTTACCTTCTACCTATCTGACATAAATACCCATCCATTGTGCTCTACTAGGCCAATAAACTCCAATAAACAACTAAAAAAGAGCTTCCACGAGTTCCTTGTCAACTCACCTTCTACAACTACATATGCTAAAGGAAAGAAATTGTTATTGCTATCTTTGCTCACTGCACTAAGAATCTATCTACAAAATTCATTTTTAATGAAACAACCATCTAACCCAATAAAAGGTCTACAACCTAATAAAAACCCAAGCTTCTAGGCTTCTAGACATATGAACATCCTTTGAAATCTGGGATGCAAAGATTTTTCAAGTCTCTCAACAGCCACTTTTATCCAACTATTTGGATTATGCTTTTTTAAAGTCTCTGCATAATCCCAAACTCTAGTGTACAGCTCTATATTATTTCTATGTACATCCTCAATAGATTGTTTCTTTGCTCTATATAACATATGCTTACTCATATCTACTTGATACCCCCTCCTCACTTGGTCCTTAAAAGCTTTGACTTTCCATTCAGAATCTGACCTAAAATTATCAACATATTTCTTGCTTAACCACTTTACTGAAGGTATTGTTAAAAGATCATCAATTCCTAATGAAATAGATGTAGCAATGGCTTGCTGAAAACCCAAAGTCTTTACTTGATCTAGGATGTGTGATGTATATGCCATTCCGAAATGATCTATTAATCTGCTAATAAGTCGTTTCATAGCAGTTCCATTTATCACTTTATTGTGAAAGACTAGATCAGCCCGTTCTGCCATAAGTACCCCTATATTCTACTGAGTAGGATTCGACAATAGGCCTGAGTCAGTGATTCAAAAACTTCCTTTCCTCAATCTCAATCTTGATTCATGCAAAAATTAAGAAATTATGTTATCAGTGAAACTAGAGAGACCCGAATCCCTATGGGCACGGGCATCACCTAATCTAATTTATTAGTTTAGATAGCGTATGAATAGGCCCGACAAAACCCCTGTATGGCTTGTCAGTTCATCAAACTTGTTCTATAATTATAAACTGGATTAAATATTTTAATTTAGAAAGACATCTCTCCACATACACTAGAAGCATGAAGCCTCCAACTACATTTGTTTCTATACTCAACAAAGACTCTAATTTTTCATTCTTGATAAAAATAATATCCCTACCATCATTGATAATAAAGTTTTTTAAGACTTCTCTGAATTGATACACGTCTCTGAACAATAATCCTACCGATAACTTAGGATCATCCATGGTTGTTGGATCAAATTCAAGATCACTACAGTCCCTAATGGTATCATCATCTGAGTGTGATGGACTATAAGACTCTTCAGATGGGGCTCCTTTAATAGTTTCATCTCCACCTTCAAGGGTTTGTTTATTCTTTTTATCCTTCACTTGATTGGCTTGACCACTTTTATGACCAAGTGAGGAATCTTTATCCACTATATCAAATAAGTCCTCATTACTACTTGATTCTTCAGTAAAATGTATCTCGTAGTCATCAAATTATTCACCCACTTCACCATCTTCTTTAGAGTTATTATTAGTATCTGCAAGTTTTTCAGCCTCCATATCACTCAAAATCTCATCTTCTTTTCTACTGTCTTCCTTTTCATCAATGCTATCTTCTTGTTCATCCCCACTTGAATCTTCTTCATTGTCAGCATCATCATTACTTAAACATTCAGTTCTTTTTACATCCACATCAGTTTGCTTTTCAATCATAATAGAACTTTGAGTCACACCTGACATCTATATATGACTTTGAGTGCTTGCTTGACTAGACTACACATATAAATCAATCCATCTTTTATCTTCATAACAAACTAACATTTCTATGCAGTCCTTATCATCCTTGATAGACCTAATACCAACTTGAATTGGTTTGTATGGCAACAAATAAAAGAGTTCAACCTCCTTTACATAGCCAAAGTTCTCTATAATCCCCTCAATCTCAAAAAAGAATGCATAGTCTTTGTTAAATTCATAATAAAATCCTAACCATCTATGTACCTTTTACGAGGTGTCTCATTAAACTTTCCACTATGATGCACTCGAAATAAAATTACATTTAGATCTGACATTTTTGCATTACAAACAAAAAGAAAAATCATTTATAAGGAGTCGTAATTTGTACAAACCAATTATTATAGTACCATTCATACATTCAAACAACCTATTATTTAATAAGCTATCCATTTTATATATGAGGATTTTATTATTCTTTAGTACTTCCTGGGGTGAAGGAAGATTCCTAGAATCACTATGGACTGCTTGCAATCACGTCCAACCATAGCAATAGAGAATGGTATAAACAATAGGCCATGCACTAACTCTTTAGTGCTTCCTGGGGTGAATGAAGATTCCTTGAGTCCACAGGAGCATGTCCCCCACTAACATGGATATATACAATATCCATGTTAAAAAATTACAAATCGTAATTACAAATCCTAACTCTGAGAAAAATAACAAAAGAAAAGAAAACAACTCACCATTGGAGGAGTCTTTCTTGTCTATCGCCTAGAACAACTCATGATGAAAATCTCAAGGAAAAACACCAACTATTTTCAGAGGAATAAGAGAGAAAGAGATCCTTGAAAGTGATGGAGCAATGTTCGAAGAAAAAATGAGGGATGGTTTGACCGAAGGAGAAGAGAAAGTTATACGTCACTTGTGAGGGGGTCTGTCTAACAAAATAGTCCACTTTAGCATATAACTGACTGTCAAATTGACAAATAGGATCCAAATGACTAATTCCTTGCCACATAGGATCAGCAATGATCAGGAACCCAATTTCTCTCATCGGAAGATCAAATTGCAAAATTCTATAAAATATAGGGTTGACATTGCTGAAATTGAAAATATAGGGGGGTATCTGTAATTCATCATAAAATATAGGGGGTTATTTACTTTTTATCCTTTTGTTTTTATAGTAGCTGAGCAACCTGTAGGAAGTGGTGCCAACCTTTTTGTTTTTTTTTTTGCTTCCAACCTTACTTCTCCCCTTTGATCATATCAATATCAATATCAATACCGATCAACTCTAGATCTAATCCAGACTATTATAAAGATCATATCTCTATACCTTATCGTGAGTCGAGAACTCTGCTTGCTATTTTTGAGATTGAGATTGTTGCTTCGAGCCATATAGAACATCCAACCTCTATAGATTGTCCATATGAGGGTTCGATATAGATCGGAGGTCCAGTGATCGAAAATTCGTGCAGCATGCTAGGACCTTATAGATTCCTTCTTGATGGTTGATCTTTGATCTTTCTCTTCTGATTTCTTGGACCTTTCAAAAAATGAAGAAGCTAACAAGGACTTGGGAGAGAGGACCTTTGATGTGGAACAATCTAAAAAAGAAAAAAAAGATGAAGCTTCCTTTTGTTCATCAATAATAAAGCACGTCCGACCGTGGTACATTATTTCTAAGATAGACAGTATAGTTGCCTATATTCTGCTCAGAAGATGTGATTGATTGACATGAGATCAAAGTAAAATCAATCTAAATAATGCATATGAATACTACTTTAGAGATTAGTAAATAATTAGCGATAATAAAGTAAATAAATAGATAGCAAAAATTAAATATGCTGATGAATAAATGCAAAAAAAATATGAATGAAACAAAAGATAGTAAGAAATTAAGTCTGTAAGAAAATCCAAAAAGATAAAAAGAATACGGATTGTGGTAGTTAAGAAACTATCCTGATTAGGGCTTCTAATCTTTTAACCAAACAGATCTATCGATAAAAAATTAGATCTTTACTAACATTGAATCTAAAAAAAAAGAAGTAAAAATCAAAGATCAATTGAGAAGGAATGAAGATCCTTGTCAACGTTTGATCTGTAGAATAATAGATTACTCTTCCTCTCTCAGTATGATAGATAAAAATCTTAGAGGAGACTGATCTTCTCTTGGTGGAATAAGCTTGTGTAGGTAGATGGTAAAGACGATTCAGAATTGTAGGAATACTAGATCTCAAGTAGATGAAGGATAAAGGGATAGAAGAAAGTGGGCCTCACATCTTCCTCTCGTAGGATAATTTTGGGTCTCACACCCTCTTCCTTTTGGAGCAATTGATACAAGTATTTATGGATAAAATTATTCATACATTCATTATCTCATTCATGAAAGATATAAGAATTTATATTGGACCTTAGGGGTCTTATTTCTTTAGGAATCCTCTTTCCTTTATAAGAAAGAAATCAATCCTTCCAATAAAAAAGTAAAATATTATGTTTAATTTTTAAATATAATAATATATCATATCTATCTTTTATGGAACCATGAACAGAAAATCAGCCTTTCAATAAAATAAGTAAAAAAATCAAGTACTCTTAAGAAATTCTAGAAAAAAAAGAAACTCCATGTGGATGCTTGATGCTTGGCATAACTTGGCATGAGAATCCTTGGGCATGGCACATACTGGTATATGTATTTTCTCCCTGGGTGTGTGGAGAGTGGTGACTCTAATGATGATGTGGACCAAGCTTGCTTCTTTATAATGGCCTTTTTTTGAATAAGGCTCTAATCTAATACAAACCCAAGTATAGTCCTATGGATCCAAAATTAAATGCATCAAAAGAACTAATTGACTAAATCAAATGAACTAGAACCAAATAACTGAAGTAGAGTTGATCTGATATGGCTTCTTCAATTCAAATTGAATCAAAATTATGTCATCGACTTCTAGTGGCTCTGGTGTTTGCACTAATTCTCTCAAGATGGGAAGAACTTGATCCTATCAAGTGGAGGTCGATTCCGCTCTGATGATGCTCGAGCAAATCGAGATCAATACGCTGTAGTTCTTCTCGAGTGATCTAGGTATCTTTAGACTTCAGTCAATCTCACCATCTAACCAAGTACCACTGATAATCTTGACTCCGGATGGAGATGATCTGCTTATCCAAAATTCTCTCAATCTGATCATACTTTGATATTTTGGCTAGTGGACACTCAGGAATAGGCTCTCTCTCAAAGGTTGGTTCAGACTCAAACATCTCACTAGATATCCAAGTTGACTTTTTATAGGCGATGATATCTGCAATGTTAAAAGTAGAGTTAATCCCAAAATCAGAAGATAAGTCCACAACATATGCATTCGATTCGATCTTCTTTAAAATCTTAAACGGACTTGCTCCTCGAGCATATAACTTCATGATGGTTCCTGATGAAAATTATTCATGCCTCATTCGAACCATCACATAATCTTCTTCCATAAATTCTTGGGTACGTCGATGAGAATCTACATTCTGTTTATAAATTTTATTACTATTGCTAATTTTTTACTGATCTCTTTATGTAGACTCTTGACATGCTATGCAAATGATTCTGTAGATTTGAAAATCCTGGCATTAATGGGCAGTGGGATAAGATCTATTAGTTTTCTAGGTTGATATCCATGAACTACTTTAAAAGGACTCATGCCAATGGATCTATTAACAGAGCTATTATATGCAAATTCAACTCAGAACAGTAAAAGATCCTAGTTATCCATATGTTCCCCAATGAAGCAATGCAATAAATTTTCAAGACTAGTCCTATTGACCACTTTAGTCTGACCATCTGTTTGCGGGTGAAAAATAGAAAAAATTTTAACTTTTTGCCTAGAAGGTGCCATAGGATTTTCCAAAAGTAGTTCATGAATCTAACATCCCTATCAGACATAATAGATTGGGCAATCCGTGCAATTTAATAATCTCATCAAAGTATATTCTTGCAACTTTCGATGCATCGAACAATGGCAACAGGACAAAAAGTGGGCCAATTTTGAAAATCTATCTACAACCACTAGAATAGAATCATGCTTCCTAACTATCTTAGGTAAGTCTAAAATAAAATTCATGCTAACATCTTGCCAAGGACAGTCTGGTATGAGTAAGAATGTGTATAGGCCGGTGTTCTATTTTTTCTGCTTGGCCATGGCACACATTCTACATTGAGCAATAATTCGAGCGACATCTCTTTTCAAGCTTAGCCAAAAGAACTAAACTTTTACCAACTCTATGGTTTTATTCCTACCAAAGTGTCAAGCTAATCCTCCAGTGTGAAGTTTCCAAATTAGAAAATCTCTTAAAGATATATGGGGAACACACAACCTAGCTTCTCTAAACAAGTAACCATCATGAAGGATATATTCACTATATTCTCTAGATGGTCCTTTTCATAAAGTGATAAGTATGCTGCCAAAATCTAGACACTCCTCGTAATATTTTTTAATCTTATCAAAACCAATAACGTCTACACTAATAGTAGACAACAAAGTATGACGATGACTTAGGACATCAACAATGTGATTCTCTACATTCGCATGGTATTTCAGAATAAAAATATAAGCTTGCAAAAATTCAACCTACCTACCATGTCTATGATTCAGTTTTTTTTGAAAATTTAGGAATCAGAGGGCTTCATGATCTGAGTACAAAATAAATTCTTGCGATAGTAGGTAATATCTCTAGTATCTTAGAGCTTAGACTACTGCATAAAACTTCTTGTCATAGGTAGAATACTTTAGTTTAGAATCATTAAGTTTCTCACTAAAGTATGCTACTGGATGACGTTCTAGACTAAGGACACCACCAATTCCAACTCCTGATGCATCGCATGCTATTTTAAAAATCTTGGAAAAATCAAGTAGATGTAAGACTAGGGCATAGATCATTTTATCCTTAATATCTAGAAATGCTCTATTGGCTGTCTTAGTCTATTCAAAATCTTTCTTTCTAATATAGTCAGTGATGGAAGCGGCTATGGTGCTAAATTCTTTTATGAACCTACGATAAAAAAATTGCTAATCCATGAAAACTCCGCACATCATGCACTCTCTTGGGTATCGGCGACTCAACTATTGCTCTAATCTTTTCAAGATCGGTAGCACACCATTAGGGATAACAATAAAATTAAAGAAGATGACACGGTCCATCATGAAAGCATATTTCTTAGGATTGGCGTACAGGCTTTCTATTCTAAGAATTTGGTACACTTTTCAAACATGATCTAAATGATCCTTCCTAGTTCAACTATAGATCAAAATGTTATCAAAGTACACAACTATAAATTCTTCTATAAATGGTCATAGTATTTAGATCATCAATCATATAAAAGTACTAGAAGCATTGGATAATCCAAATAGCATCACCATCTACTCATATAAACCATCTTTCGTCTTAAACATAATTTTCTACTCATCTTCTGGTCTAATTCTTACTTGATGGTAACCACTTTTGAGATCAATTTTAGAGAAAATAGTAGCTTCGGCCATCATATCTAGCATGTCATCTAACCTAGGGATGAAAAAATGGTACTTAATGGTGATCTTGTTAATAGCATGACTATCTATGTATATCCTCCATGTACCATCCTTCTTTGGAGTCAATAGTATAGGAACCACACAAGGACTTAAACTCTCTCTCATGAATTCCTTTTTCATCAGCTCTCTAACTTGCCTTTGCAGCTCAGCATGCTCGGTGGGGTTTAACCTATAATAGGGCAAATTGGGTAGAGTAGATCCAGGTACCAAATCAATGGTATGCTGAATATTTCTCATCAGCGGTAAGTGATATGAGAGATCCTTAGGAAAGACATCATAAAATTTACTAAGAAGACTAACTACTTCCTTGGGATGACCTATCTTAGGGTCCTCATGAACTTCTCTTGCAGCAAGCATCCAAACTGATGATCCTTTATTCATGGTCATCTTTAATTCCTTAGCACCTATCAAATGAAGGCTTTTCTTTTTGATATTTTTTTTTTGGTCCATCGCCTATTTTTCTATTGGTAGCCTTAGGTGGAGAAGGACTGATCGTGTTCTTCTTACCCTTATAAGTGAAACTATAGGAGTTAGTTCGGCCATATATCATAACATCATTATCAAACAGCCAAGGCCGACCTACTATAATACTTCCAACTTTCATGGTTAAGACATCGCACCAAACATGATCCTGATAAAAATAGAGCTGGACGAAAATATGATATCTAAGTTTGATGAAAATAGAGAAAAAATCTATCTAAGACACATGGTATGGACTAGGATAATCTATAGGAGCTAATCCTAATCGCTTAACCATGTCGATGGAGATGGCATTGATACAGCTACCGCTATCAATGCTTATCTTACAAATTTTATCCCTAAATTTTATGAAGGTATGAAAAATAGAGGTCCTATGCCAGTCTTCACTCTTCTTAGTCTTTGCTAAAACATATCTAATGACTCCAAGCCTAAGATCCAACTCCAGTGCAATAAAACTTAGGATGTTCTTAGTACTTTCAAACTGCTCGACTAAGTCTGGATCAGCTTCATAAATTTTTTTAATATTTTTTAGAGTTTTTTCTTCTAATTTTTTCAGAAATAAAGATCGATTGGGGCATTGTGCAGCAAAATGACCATAACCATGCCACTTAAAATAATAAAATCGAGAACTACTTTTCTTAGATAACTCTTCTATAATTTTTTTTTTATCTTCTTTTCTCACAATAGGATTTATATGTGGAGATCCATTACTAGAAGCCTGGTTAGTATTGGGTCTCGATCCAAAAGGAGTTATTTGGTTAGGTTCAAGATGACAGATAGTTGAATATCTAGAGAATCTCTCAAAGTTTTGGATAAGTTGATAAGCTTATTCTAACATGATTATCTCTCACAAAAAGAGCTCATACTGGATATCCTCTCATAATCCAACTCTAAATTCAGACAAGGTAATAATCCTATCTTCGGTTACTCTACATCTCATGAGGTACTCATCAAATATCGTGATGTACTCAGTGATTGATCTATTTTCTTGAGTAAGTCTCTACCACTGATCTTAAAGTCTTTATTGGTAGAAGATGGGGAGGTACTTTTTTTTGAGTTTTTTCTTTATTTCATCCTAAGTTTCTATCAGATCTTATCTTTTCTGGTTGAGAAGATGCTCAACACTTTTTCAATAAAATTGAGCTTGCCCAACCAACTTCATCCTAGCAAACCTAACTCTCCTCGCTTCAGATATTTTATATCACCTAAAGTAGTGGTCCATGTTCAATTTTCAATCTAGGTACTCTCTTGGATCTAGACAACCATCAAAACTTAGAGCTTCAATCTTCACATTCCTAAGGACATGCTCATCCTGGTCGAACTAGTTATGGTGTGTGTGGGTGTACTGCTATAGGTCGATCTAGGTCTAGATTTTTTCTTCTCTGTCCTATAGATAGTTGGGGAGACTCAGATTCAGATTATCGTTGTCTAACTTTTTTTAGTACTACTATTCTTTCACTTATGATTTTTATAAAATCTTTTATGTCATTAAACTTCTCAGTCAGGATATTAATGATAGCTGCTGTATTGAGATTCATATTGGTATTGGATGATAAAGTAGGATGTTGGTACTGGATACCTGATCTAGTGATCATGCAAGTCTAGGATGCAAGAATAAGATGTAGTAGAAAAAAATTAAAATATTAAAAAATAAATTATAAAATTTAAAATATAAAAATTTAACTTGTAAGAATTTAAATTATAGAATTTAAACTAAAATTCTAATCAACCTAGCTCTGATACCAAATTGATGCGGAACAACCTAAAATAAAAAAAGACCAAGCTTTCTTCCATTCGTTAATAATAAATCACATCCGACCGTAGCAAATTATTTTCAGGATAGATAATATAGTTGTCTATAATCTGCTCAAGAGGCATGATTGATTGACATGGGACCAAAGCAAGATCAATCTAAATAATGCAGATGAATGCTACTTTAGAGATTGTGATAATAAAGCAAATAAATAGATAGTAAAAATTAAACATGCTCATGAATAAATATAAAAAAATATAAATAAAATGAAAGATAGGAAGAAATTAAGTCTGCAAGAAAATTTAAAAAGATAAGAAGAATTCAAATCGTGATAGTTAAAAAACTATCCTGATTAGGGCTCCTAATCTTTTAACTAAGCAGATCTATCGATAACGAACTAGATCTTTGCCAACATCGAATCTAAAAAAAATAAGTGAAAATCAAAGATCAATTAAGAAGAAATGAAGGTCCTTATCAACGTTTGATCTATAGAATAATGGATCACTCTTCCTCTCTTAGCATGATAGATAAAAATTTTGAAGACAGATCTTCTCTTAGTGGAATAGACTTATGTAGGTAGATCGTCAAGATGTTTCGGGATTGTAGGAACATTAGATCTCAAGTAGATAAAGGATAAAGAGATAGAAGAAAGTGGGTCTCACACCCTTCCCTCGTGGGATGATTTTGGATCTCACACCCTCTTCCTCTCAGAGCGATTGATACAAGTATTTATAGATAAAATTATTCATACATGCATTGTCTCATTCATGAAAAATACAAGGATTTATATAGGACCTTAGGAGTTCTATTTCTTTAGGAATCCTCTTTTTTTTATAAGAAAAAAATCAATCCTCCCAATAAAAAGGTAAAATATTATGTTTGATTTCTAAATACAATAATATATCATATCTATCTTTTATGGAATAATGAAAAAGAAATCAGTCTTTCAACAAAATAAGTAAAAAATCAAGTACTCTTAAGAAATCTTAGAAAAAAAAGAAATTTCATGTGGGTGTTTGATGCTTGGCATAACTTGGCATGAGGATCCTTGAGTATGACACATGCTGGCGTGTGTATTTTCTCTCTGGGCTGTGAAAAGTGGTGGCTTCAAAGATGACATGAACCAAACTTGCTTCTTTATGATGGTCTCTTTTCGAATAAGACTTTAATCCAATACAAATTCAAGTATGGTCCTATAGATCCAAAACTAAATGCATCAAAAAAATTAATTAACTAAATTAAAAGAACTGAAACCAAATAACTAAAGTAGAGTTAATCTGATGTGGCTTCTTCCAAATTGAATCTAAATTATGTCGGTGGCTTCTGGTGGCTCTGGTATCTGCACCAACTTTTTTCTCAAGACTCTTAAAAGAATATGGAAGAAGAAGAAGAAGTGAAACCCTAGAGAATAATCCCTTCTCTCTTTCTTTTCTCTCTCAATAGGACACGCAAAAATTTTGTCCCAATGAAACCCCATGCCCAACAAGAGTTTGCACCCAGAATTCCCACACCCAAACCGCTATTTCACAGTGAAATTCTCATACAAATCTCACACCCAACCTCCATTTAAATAGGAAGATATGGTAGAGTCCTAGTCTAGGTTAAATAACTAGTTAGGATATTTTCCAGTGTAGAAAATATGGGGTGCCAACTTTTATGCACCTCCACACTTTTCTTGGGCGTGGGATATCAAGAATTTATGCATAAAACCTTCTCCTTTTTCACCAAGAAAATCATATCAATATCTAATTTATTAGCACCCAGGTTGGATAGAGTTTGTGGATTCACAAACTCTATCAATTAGTGTCCTAGGTCAAAACAAGCAAGTTGTTTTGACCTAGTCAAAACTAATTTCCAACCATAATCAAAGGGAGACGCATGGGGCTCTTTGTGGGTGTGAGAAAGTGCACAAAATATTTTGAATAAGGGGCATGGGCGTGGGGGTTTGGCAAATGAGATGAGTTGACATAAGGAAGAGAGTCCCAGTCAAACTAGGCTCTCACATTTTCATTTATCAAATCAAATTTTAAGCCCAATTAAATTAAGATTGATGCAACCTAATTAAGAATGATCCTAGTCTAAGTAGAAGCCCATTTAAATCAGATTAAGTCATATTTAATTTTAATTTAAATTTTAATCAAATTAGAAATTAGGCACATACAAGTTCTAATTGAATAGAAAATTGATCTTTCTTGTAATTGACTTATCCCATAAATTAATTAGATTTATCCTAATCAAGTTCAAAATAAATCTAATTAAATTTCATTCAATTTAATTTGATCTCAGCTCTAAGACTCAATCAAATTAAGTCAATTAATGATCTAATTGCTAATTAATTCTCCTGCAATATTTGTATTGGATCAAACATCAATCGTATTAATTGTTTGATCTTAGAATGATTCATAATCATTGATTAACCATTTGATCAAATCACAATATCTAATATGTGTGACCCCATAGGTTCGAATCTAAGTCAATAACATAGAAACTAATTTTTGTATGAATCAAAGTGATTATCTAGTAATGATACACGATGGTCAGACAGATCGAATGTATAAAGCAATATTTTAAAAAATATTATTCTAGAATTTATGTGAATATGGTTAAAGTATAATTCATTCCTTTGATTTTGAGTGCTCAAAGGACTACTCAGGATTTAACTGTCAATCCTGAATAAATCATTCACATTGTATTTAAAAATATCAAATTCATCATATGAATTATCCTAACCAAAATTTTGCTAAATTGAAATATAGTAACGCATTATCTCCAAACTCTTGGAGTGGTCAATCACATCTTGATCATGCACCAACTTCATAAGTACTTGACTATACTAAAAATATTTCATCAGTAAATTAGAAATTCAGATAATCCAGCACCAAAGCACGATGAATTACTTGCAAGTCACCATGGTGATCTCTGATCGGAGGGACACTTATACGCATATTCCATCGAAGTAATTCTTAACAGCAAAATATCCTAGAGTTGATCATGTTCGGTGATGATATATTTCTATATCTCACATGTATGCCATGCCAATGTCTCCACACTCCTTGGTTAACAGGACAATCAATTCATATGATACATAATGACCTATACTCGATAAATATTATCATTCTAGATAATAATATATCATTTGATCATAAACATATTTAAGGACTAAATGATAAATCATCTTTTTATCAATTCTAGATAGTCCTAAGAACTTCGTCACAATATAGAAGTTTATAAAGAAGATGTACACTTATGATGAAAAAAGCCAAAATAAATATTTTATTCATTATAAATTATATATAATTATAAAGATAGCTTAACCATCAATAGGCTGATAATTAGCTTTAGGAGAGTGGAGCGGGTGAGATGGAAGGCATGGTTAGGGTTGGCAGGGCAGGTACCCTAGGAGCGAGGCAGGTGGTGTAGGTGATCTGGAGGGAGACAACGATGATTGGAAGGTTGAGGGAGGTACAGAGGTAGGGGTCGAAAAATCGGGGGTGGCGGGGAGGTTGAGGGCGAGGATGGCATAGAGGTTGCCTCGCAGGAGATGGTGGCGGTGTGCCTCACTATTGTCTCTGACAACGACAGTGTGCCTCACTGTCATGTTTGATAGCGGCATCCCCGGTAGGCTAAAAGGAAAAAGATACCCATTACAAAATGCTAGCCATCGTCTAAGCTTCTGTATTCGGCTGCTTCAAGCCTCCCACCCCTTTGGGACTCTTGAGGATGGAAAAAATAGAGGAAAAATGGAGGAAAACATGGGAAAAATCAAAAAAAAACAAGGGGAAGATGGAAAAATACTAAGGGTAAGATCTTTCCCCTACATAGAATGAAGCGATGCTTGGATTAAAAAGAAAAAGAAAATGAACAGTGAGAGAGATGAAAGCAACATTGCCTCTTGCTCCTCCCAAGTTTGGTGGTAGCCCTAGGAAAGATGCTATGAAATGGGGAAGAAAGACAAGATCTTTTTTTGGATTAAGAAGGTAAAGAGGGATGCTACAGATTTGTCCCTTCTGCTCCATTGGAGGCTAATATTAAATCGAAATAAGTTCATAAGAGCACTTTTTTTCTTCTTTTGAAACACCTCTCTTCAACATTAGGTCTAAGAACTCAGAACAGAAGAGGCTTCAATTATTTTTAAGATCATTAGATTATAACCTCATGAGATGCATAGGATGTGAGGCTTGCGGAGGTTAAGAGATCTTAAAACCTTAATTTTGCCGAGGTTTCTTTCTTTTGCAAATTTTTTGAATAAAATTCTCCTTGAAAAAAAAATATTTATTTTGAAAAAAATGATGGAAGAAGAATGAGTTTGATTAAGACTCATCAAAGAGAAGTGGAAGGAGAGATGGAAAAAAAGATTTTTAAAGTTTAGATCTCTAATTTTTTATAAAAGAAAAGAAAGATTTTTAAAATTTAGATCTTCAAAATTTTAATATCAAAAAAAAAATTCTTGATTTCTAAACTTGAGATCTCTTGTGCGTGTGGGAGGAGAGGATCAAAAGAGAAGGAGAAAGAGAGATGGAAGGGTTAATAATTATGGAAGGAGAGGATCGAAAGAGAAGAAGAAAGCAAGATGGAAGGGTTAATAATTAAGGATAAAAATAGTACAAAATTATGGATTAGGAAGAAGCTTCATAGAATCAGAATTGTTGGATCTTCATAAGATTTGTTTGAAAGCTTATAATGAGATCTCTTGTGCATGTGGGAGGAGAGGATCAAAAGGAGAAAGAGTGATGGAAGGGTTAATAATTAAAGATAAAAATAGTAAGAAATGATGGATTAGGAAGAAGCTTCATAGAATCAGGATTGTTGGATCTTCATAAGATTTATTTGATAGCTTATAATAAACCCTATGCACAATATATATATATATATATGTTATTTTAAGTATTTTTAAAATATATATAATAGATATAATAAAATAGATAAATAAAATTAGATATTATTTTAAAAATTGCATACCATGCATGGGGTTATAAGCTAGTTGGATTGTAAATTTATTCAAAGCATCTTTTTCTCAAGTATCTGTCCTGTATTTTTTTTTTGTTTGTTTTTATTTTGGTGATGGATTTAGATCCTATTTGGCTAAGAGAAAGTACTTTCTGACCCTCCAAGCTATTTTGACTTTGCCAAAAAGCTAAAAAAGGTATACTTGAAAAATGCTCCATTTTAAAGCTTTTTCCCAAAAATACTTTTTGGCTAATATTGAAAAGCTATTTTGATTTAAATAAATTTTTTTAATGATCAAAATGCCTACTAATAAATTTCATAATAACATCTTATATCACATCATATTATTATACTATAACTATAATATAATAATAAATTAATATTATAATATATTATAAATATATAACATAATCTATTATAGTATTATTATATTATAAAAATATAATTTGATATAATATTAACTAATAATATAATAATATTATTATATTATTATAATATAATATAATATGTTATATTATAATTTATTATTAGATTAGATTATAATTCATTGTATTATATAACATTATAAATTACATCATAATTATAATAATATTTATCATAGTTACAATATTACATATAAATCATAATTATAATCCATTTTATTATATCATATTATATTGTTCTATTACATTATATGATAATAAACTATATAATAAAATAATATTTTAAAAATATAATATTATATATTACATCATAATTATAATGATTTATATTATAGTTATAATAATATTACATTATAATCATAATTATAATCCATTATATTATATTAAAATATTATATTATATTATATGATAATAATATTATATAATAAATAATATTTAAAAATATAATAATATTTAAGTTATAAATATAATATAATCTATTATAATATTATTATATTATAATAATATAATATAATTTTAATAGTATAATATATTATATTATATTATAATCTATTATTAGATTAGATTATACTAATATATTATATTACATTATAAATTATATTATAATTATAATAATATTATATTATATTATTATGTTACATTATATGATAATAATATTATATAATATAATAATATTTTAATATATAATAATATATTTATTGGTATAGAATTTGGTTGACGTCGAAATGAGCTGAAGTCGAGGAAGACGAGGTCGTCGTCGATGACCTACAAAATAAAGTTTCATCCAGAGTCGATGGTGGTGGCTCCGGTAGGATCCTCCAACGGTCAAGTTAGCTCTGACCAATAGAAATAGAGTGCTCAGTGAGGAGTTCGATAGAGTTTCGAAAAGAAGAAGAAAGCTTAGAGAAAATATATCTGAAGGTTTCTTTTTTATAGATGGAGCTTATTGTAACTATTTTGATAAATGCCCATCATAATCGTTTTGATAAATGCTCATCATAATCGTCCTGATAAATATCGATCATGATTATTTTGATAAATGCCGATCATGATTATCTTGATAAATGATAATCATAATTATCGTGATAATTGTAACCGTTCAATAGTGGGATCGTCTGTAGGAATCCGTCTGAAGAAATAGTCTGTAAGAAGTTCGGCTTCCATAAAAGTCCGACTGAAGGAGGAGTCCGAAAAGAGTTTGGCTAACGTAGGAGCCCGACTACTGAAGAAGGTCGGAAGGAGTTCGGCTATTGGCTTTCATAGAAATCCAAATTCTGGATGAGGTCGGAAGGAGTTCAGCTTCCGCAGAAGCTCGGTTGCTGGAGGAGTTCAGAAGGAGTTCGGCTCCCATAGGAGCCCGACTGCTGGAGAAAGTCGGAAGGAGTTCGACTTTCGTAGAAGCTCGATTGCTGGAGTAGTCTGGAAGGAGTTCGGCTCTCATAGGAGCTCGATTGCTGAAGAAAGTCAGAAGAAGTTTGGCTCCCATAGAAGTCTGACTGCTTGAGAAAGTTCGGCTAGGTTTGGCCACTGGGTAGTTCGACCACTGAATGAATCCAACTGCTAGGGAGAGAATTTTTGATTGAAGCTCTTCCATGATTATCAGCTACATTAGGCTAAGCTTCAGACTCGACTTCGATGGGAGCAAAATTTATCTCCAACAATAGTTCTCCCACTCTCAAGTTCGAGACTCGAAAGAAGAGAGTACAAAAAAATAACTGTCAAAGTCCTCTTCAAGGCTCTACACCTTATCTCCAGCCGAAGTTGAAAGTATAGTTGAAGCTTAACGAAGATCTTATCTCTTATTGTTGTCGAGCACAATGGGACCATCTTCGGGGCCTTCATCCCATCTAAAATGATCGAGGTCTTCGATTTTGCCTACATTAGGATGAGGTTCTCCTCCTATTTCTAACGAACTATGGGGATACATAAGGACCGTTGTCAGGGCCTCTCCCTTCATCTTATCTAAAATGAATGAGGCCTTCGATTTTACTCATGTTAGGATGAGGTTCTCATCCTATTTTTAACGGACTATGGAGGCCTTCGACTTTGCTCATGTTAGGATGAGGTTCTCCTCCTATTCCTAATGGGCTATGGGGGCCTTCGACTTTGCTCATGTTAGGACGATGTTCTTCTCCTATTTCTAACGGATTGTGGGAGCACATAAGGATCATTGTCAGAACTTCTCCCCCCATCTCATCTAAAATGAACGAGGCCTTCGACTTTGCTCATGTTAGAATGAGGTTCTTCCTCCTGTTCCTAACGGGCTGTGGGGGCACATAAGAGCCATTAACAGGGCCTCTCCCCCCATCTCATCCTAAATGAATGAGGCCTTTGAAGCTCGGAAGAGATTTTATCTCTATCCGAGATTGGCCCGGTCGCTTGGGAGAGATCTTATCTTTAGTCGAGGTTGAAGCTCGGGCGCTCGGGAGAGATCTTATCTCTAGCCAAGGTTAACGCGGTCGCTCAGGAGAGATCTTATCTTTAGCTAAGGTTGACTCAATCACTCGAAAGAGATCTTATCTCTAGCTGAGGTTGGCATGATCGCTCGAAAGAGATCTTATCTCTAGCCGAGGTTGACTCGAACACTCGAAAGAGATTCCATCTCTAGTCGAGGTTGGCACGGTCGCTCGGGAGAGATCTTATCTCTAGTCGAGGTTGTCTCGATCGCTCGAAAGAAATCTCATCTTTAGCCAAGATTGAAGGACTTTGATCGACTCATGTTAGGATGAAGTTCTCCTTCTGTTCCTAACATGACCACTATTGATTGTTTCTTTTCTATCATCACATAGTTTTTGTATAGTTTTTTTACATAGTTTTTACATAATTTTCTCTATCATCACATAGTTTTTGCTTCTTCCCTGTCATCACATAATTTAGAGCGAGCTCCTCTTGGCTTTGATGCTGGAGATGATAGATTGCCGAAGTACCAAGCTCCTCCCAAACGTGGCATCGATGATATGAAAGGTGACCGACCTTTTTATTGTTCCTTCATCATTGATGGTTCTGGCTATGGCAGCGCTCTCGATCGATCTTCTCCTACTTCAGACTGGCATCCCTGATGAGCTTCTCGATTTTATCTCGGAGCTGAATGCATTCTTCAGTATCGTGATCGTGGTCGTGATGGTAGAGATAGTATTTACTTCGATCATGCTTGTTTGGAGGAGATCATAATTCTTCTGATCTTAACAGTTGGTTCCTAATTTTCATCAGAACTTGAGTTCGAGGAGCGTTAAGTGAGACGTAGTTATGAAATCTTTCAGAGAGAGGACTTCTTCGCGTCCTTCTGTCGGAGCTTCCTTGATGACAAGCTCGAGGAGCTCGAACTCGCTTGCGCCCAGGGGGAGTCCATGAGCGCGGTCGAACTTCACTCGACCCTCCATCGACGGTGGGCCTATTAGACTCGTCCGTCCACCACTCTCCTGTAACTTCTTCGTTCTTCAATTTGAAGGTTTCTTTCGCATGGGCATATTTCTCGGCTCGGGCTAGCAGATCGATAAAATTTTTAGGGTACTTCTTTTCTAGAAAAAATAGCAAATCATTCTTCTGAAGGCCATCCTTGAGTGCAGCCATTGCAACATACTGATCCAGGTCCCGGACCTCCAATGCCATAGTATTAAATCGGATGACATAAGCCCGGATGGATTCTCCCTCCTACTTGACATTCATCAAAAAATTCAAACTTCGGTGCGGACGTCGGCTGTTGATGAAATGAGCCACGAACTGATGGCTCATCTGATTAAAAAAGAAGATCGTACTCGACTTCAATGCTGAGTATCAGTTTCTTGCTGCATCCCTTAAGATAAATGAAAAAGCTCAGCATAATGTAGCGTCTGATGCACCATGAAGTAGCATCATAGTCCGGAATGCCTTCAGATGATCAATCAGATCAGAAGTTTCATCATAGTTTTCAAGTTGAGGAAGCTTAAAGTTTGACAAAATAGGCTCTTGCATAATTCGGAGAGAAAAAAAAGGATCGGTGCGGACGTCGTCATGGTGAGCTGGGGCGATGCGGCCAAGCTCCTCAATCCGTCGATCCATCTCTCATAGTTTGTGATTGAGGACATCATCTCGATCGCAGATCTTGGAGGGCTTTCGACTATAGATGAGAAAGGTTTCCTTCAGAGGAGAACTATGATGCGAACTTGGATCCTCTACTCTCTGTTTCTCCTTCCTAATAGCGATGGGCATTCTAGCCCAAATGCTCTTCCTTAGGATCAATTTCTAACATCCTAACAATGAATTTCTTGATGGAGTCATCATCGGAGGCTGCCGCATGGCCTGTACCATCTCGATGAAGCCTTGAATCTGCTGCATCAGTAGGTTAAACTGCTCCAGATCCACTATGACTGCAGGCGGAGCTTGAGTTACTGGAGCTGGAGTAGAAACTGATGTATCTAGATGGGATCTGACTATAGAGGCCATTGATCATCGAATCGAAGCTTTCTTGGAAGACATTTTTTTCTAGGAAGAACTCTAGATCGCTGCTGAGCACTCCTTTAAGATCAAGAAAATCTCAGGAATAGAGGGCCCTTTCTCCAACGCCAATTCTGTTGGTGCAGAATTTGATTGATGCCGGATCGAGCTGGAGTCGAGAAAGACGAGGTTGCCATCGATGATCTGTAAAATAAAGTTTCGTCCGGAGTCGGTGGTAGTGGCTCTAGCAGGATCCTCCGACGATCAAGTTAGCTCTGGCCAATAGAAGTAGAGTGCTCAGTGAGGAGTTCGGCAGAGTTTCGAGAAGGAGAAAAAAGTTTAGAGAAAACGTATCTGGAGGTCTCTTTTTATAGACGAAACTTATTATAACTGTCCTGATAAATGCTCATCGTAATCATCCTGATAAATGCCGATCATGATTGCCCTGATAAATGACAATCTAATTATCGTGATAATTATAACCGTTCAGTAGTGGGATCGTCTGTAGGAATCCGTCTGAAAGAATAGTCTATAAGAAGTTCGGCTTTCATAAAAGTCCAACTGGAGGAGGAGTTCGACTAAGTAGGAGCCCGACTACTGGAGGAGGTCGGAAGAAGTTTGGCTATCGGCTCTCGTAGAAATCCGACTGCTGAAGGAGGTCGAAAGAAGTTTGGCTTTCGCAGAAGCTCAATTGCTGGAGGAGTTCGGAAAGAGTTCAGCTTCCATAGAAGCTCGGTTGCTGGAAGAGTCCGGAAGAAGTTCGGCTCCTATAGGAGTCCGACTGCTGAAAAAAATCAGAAGAAGTTTGGCTTCCGTAGGAGCCCGACTGCTTGAAAAAGTTCGGCTAGGTTTGGCCGTTGGGTAGTTCGGCCACTGAATGAATTCAGCTGCTAGGGAGAGAATTTTCGATTGAAGCTCTTCCATGATTACCAGCTGCATTAGGCTAAGCTTCAGATTTAACTTCGACGAGAGCGAGATTTATCCCCAATAATATTATATTATATTATATCATATTTATTATATAATATTATGTAATATCTTTTATTATTATTTTATTATATCGAAAGTATTTTTTATTTTAGTTGCCAAATATATGTTAAAATTTTAAAATATTTTATAAATATGATTACTAAATAGTAAATAATTTTTTTAAAATTTTTATTTTCGAAAATTTTATTTTTTAAAAATTTTACTTTCAAAAATTTTGAAAGCTCTACTGTCAGCAGCAATCTCAAACAGGATCTTAATCGCCATCTATCAAGTGAATTTGTAGAATGCCAACCGAATGAATCTTCCATGTAGTACTATAATTTTTATTGTATCAAGTTTTTTTTAAAAGAAACATGGTTCGAGTATTGAATTGGTCAAGTTATGCAGGAACTCATTTTAAAATGTGACCTTGGTTTGAAAACTTGCTCTTTCTGGTACCATCCAGCAAAGAATGACGGTAACTGCCAATCAAAGAATGGTAAGATATTGCCGCTGCCATTTAGTCCAGCTCGCGTAGTCTCTTCTTGATGTTTCCATGTGTGATAAGGTGATGTACATGAAACAAGTTCAAAGCCCTCCCCATGGTGACATATGGCATATGTTTAGAGAGGGTTCGGAACACCTCCGTGTACAGTGGAAAAATTATTTATACAGTGGACAAGGGGGTTCAAACTTCCTCGTGTACAGTGAAAAAATTATATATACGGTGAACATGATTTTTATAAGTTCCTTTGAAAAATACGAAATACTTTAAAGCACGATATTCTACGCCACATCAAGAATATCGCATCAACATAACATGTCAGGATGGATGTCATGCCGGAGTGGATATATCATCATCATCGCCATGTCAGCCTCTCCCATTGGAGCAACACGAGTGTCATGCCACCTACCCCACCACACCATCGTCCGCATCATCGTTCATCTCAGCAACCCGTCAAATCAACAAAAGAGGCAAAGAGGGAATGGGTGCCGATGGGTTGGGGATGGAAAGGAAAAAGTGCTCGTTGCCTCTTTATTAAAGGATGGAGTCCCATCAGATTTTGTTTAAATGAAAAAAAAATATTTCGGTCTTTAATAAGACAGTATAACATGAAGAAGTCAGTGAATAGATAATTTATATCGTGGATGGATCTTATTATGCATCATATCATCTCAGACACATTCTTGAATATTACTACTCAATATTATATTTTTTAAAAATTTTTGATTGAATGCGATCATCGGCTAAAGATTGAAACTTATCAATTGATCTCGACCACAATCTTCATTCAAAGGTCCTACAACTTCTATGAGAGAACTCTCAACTAAACTACACTCTACTTAGAGGCATAATCCTCGCTTCCGAGTTGAAAAATTCATCGTCCAGCTCCTGACCAAAAAATTAAATATTCATCGATCCAAAAATTGGGATCTCATCAATGATAGAAATAAAATTCTACAATCAACACTGATGCAGATATATATAGGATAACACCTCGATTTTAAGCCAACCTCAATCCACTAGCCCATTCAGTCACATGTATAATTAGCTAGAATCTCCCAATAAACTCTCAAAACATAAGCACAATTGCAATAAATACCCAAGTATTTATTGCGATGACGATGTTGTGAGGATAATAATCTAGATTCTCTATCTTGATAGCCTACTAGATTCAAGCATAACAAACTACGGCATCCTTCTATATAAAGAGATAATAAGAGAACTCTCAAGAAAAGCTATGCTAAACTAAGCTAAGCATAATTATGCAACGCGGTGCAATATTCACTCTCTCTCTACTATGCTGCAAGCTCCGATTGACTTAAGCATCGAAGGATCTCCCACCGAAGAACTTCTGGCATGCGTGGACTTCTTTTGCTGGTTTCCTTTGGTATCCTAATTTCTGGATTGGCAATCATCCTTAGCCATATTAGCGATCTCCGGAGTCTTGACATAATAGTTTGGCACTAGAAGAAGGATCCAACAATCCAATTGAAGAGAAAGAGAGAATATTGCGGTGCACCTACTCTGCTACTTCTCATCGACAGTCCTTTTAGTGAAGCTATAGGGTGAAGCCATCCAATCATCTGCTTTGAACGAGCCTGCATACTCTGTGCAGCCACCCATAGCAGTAGATCCATAGTACTTTAGTGACCTGGTCCATTAGGTCCAAGCACTGACTAATGCCATCCAGTATTTGCAAACAAATTATGGAGCAGTGACAACTTCCATAGCTTGCTCTCCAATTTATGCCTTCTCGGTACAGTCACCAAAATCATTCCTCGGTTCCAAATGATGCCCCTTAGAGCATGCACCAGTCAGGCTCTGTCAACCGATTATCACCTGCTCACCTAAGCTCCCACCATAAGATCCGACGTCAATGCTTCGCGACCTCCTCCAGCGGAGATTCAACTTTGACTTATTCTTTGCACCACCAAGAGGAGGACCTTGAGTGCAAAGTTCGAAAGATTGAGCATCGCCTGGTTGAGATCTAGATGAATGGCAAAGAAAACAACGAGACCCTTGGTTTTGGCTCCCAACTACCTTTCTCCCACACCATCCTCTAGGAACCAATCCCAAGTTGGTTCAAGATGCTGCCGGTAGAGCCATATAATAACTCTACAGATTTGTTGGATTACTTAATGGGCTATAAAACCCTCATGAAGCTTTAGGGCACCTCAGACGTCCTCCGCTACCTTGCCTTCCCTGCAACCTTAAAGAAGGTGGCAAGAATTTTGTACTATGGTCTCCAACCAGGGTAGATCTACTCCTTTGAGCAACTTGGATGTTACTTCATTGCTCATTTTGAAAACAACCAAGTCTAGCCACGGACTTCGGATAACCTTTTCTCCATCCATCAAGAAGAAGGTAAATCTTTATGGAACTACGTGGCATGCTTCAACACAGCCATGTTAGAAATCTGCAACTTTAATAAAGCCATCCTATATCAGCTCTAAAGCAAGGCCTTCGCAACGAGTGTCTTATCTATTCCCTCGATAAGACATTTTCAAAGGACTACACCGATCTTTTGGCCTAGGCCCGCAAGTATATGCAGGCTGAAAAAGGCCAGATTGCACGTCGGTAAGAGGAAGGAAGAGCTTCCAACAAGAAGAAGCATGCTTGGGAGGACATGCGCCTGAGCCTGGCAAAAGAGAAATCCTCCAGATCCTTGAAGACCCCTAGCCAAGGAGTCCATCTCGGCGCTACAAAAATTATGCTCCACTAACCGCTCCTCGATCTCAAATCTTTATGGAGATCTAGGAATAAAGATACCTATGCTGACCTCCACCAATGAAATCTTCAACAGTGCAGAGGGACAAACAAAAGATTGCCGCTTTTATCATAACCATAGTCACAATACTGAGGAGTACATTCAGCTAAAGGATGAGATCAAGTGCCTCATCCGATGAGGCTACCTCAGCAAATATGTTTGGGAGCAGCATAATTGAGCATCCAAGGAGCCACCTCAACATCAATCTGCTAAGGAGAATAACAACAACCAACTGATGGTTGATGTGATCATCATGATCTCGAGCCTCGAAGGTGACAAGGGGGCAGAAGATCGTGCTGAAGGTTCCAACCAGCAATGGACCAATGGCATGATCTTTTTTCTGATGATAATGTACGAGGAGTCCAAAATCCTCATGATGATATTATCGTCATCTCAAGGATAATAGTAAGTTATGATGTAAAAAGATTTCTTATTGATAATGAAAGTTCAGCTAATATCTTATTTTATGATGCATTCTAATGCATGAAATTACCACTTGATTGGCTAAGGTGAGTAAATACTCCTTTGATTGGATTTTTAGGAGATTTTGTAATAGTAGAAAGAGAAATCACTCTGCCAATAACTACTGGAATAGAATCTTATTAGAAGATCGTGCAACTAATCTTCCTTATCGTTTGAGTAACTTCTGCTTACACAATGCAATCCTTGAGTGATCAAGACTTAATGCCTTTCGAGCAATCATCTCTACCTATCATTTATTGGTCTAATTCCTGACTTGAAATGAAGTCCACAAGATTCATAGAGATCAGAAGCTAGCTCCACAATGCTTCCTTGCAACCATCAAGAGAGAAGCTAATAGAGGTCCTGCCAATTAAAGATTATAGAGAAGACTTGGAAGAATTCTGAGGAGAGCCAGCTAAAGAGCTCATCGCCATCCCCTTCAGAAATGATCCAAACTGAACAATCCAATCGGATCCCAGTTGACAATCGACTGTTGACCTTCCTGCAGGCCAATAAGAACATCATCACCCGATCAACAGCGGACATGCCAATTATTCCATCTGATGTCATTGTTCATAATTAAATGTGAATCTAGATCATTGACTAGTGCATTAAAAAAAAGAAAAAAAGGAGTTTTGTCTCGAAGCGACAACGAGCAATCGATGAGAAAGTGGATAAGCTAATGATAGCGGAATTCATCCTGAAAGCATAGTATCCAAAATGAATCTCCAACATCATTATAGTCAAAAAAGCTAACGGCAAGTAGAGGATCTATGTCGACTATAACGATCTCAACAAAACTTACCCAAAGGATAGCTTCCTACTTTCAAGGATCGATCAACTGATCGATGCCATCTCTGGATACTAACTAATGAGCTTCATGGATACCTTTTCAGGATACAACTAAATATGGATGGCATCCGAGGATGAGGAGAAGACCGCTTTCATAACTAATAAAGATTTGTATTATTATAAAATAATGTCTTTCAGTTTAAAAAATGTAGATGCAATGTATCAGTACCTTATCAATAAGATATTCAAATGTCAGATTGAGGTCTATGTTGACAAGATGCTCGTTGAAAGTATAGAAGTAGATTGGCACATTGCCGATCTAGAAGAAGGTTTCGGGAAGCTACGACGATACCAAATAAAATTAAATGTGCATAAATATCTTTGGGATAACGTTAGGCAAATTTCTCGACTTCATGGTGATCCAGTGAAGAATTGAGAGTAATGTAGAGAAGATCCGAGCACTTCTCGATATGAAGCATCCGACTACCAAGCAAGAAATCTAGAGCTTATCAGGTCAGGTTGTGGCCCTCAATCAATTCATCTCCAGGTCAGCTGAGAAGTAACTTGCCTTCTCCAAGATGATAAGACAAATGAAGACTTTCAAGTCATCGAAAGAGTGTCAAACCACTTTTGAAGACTTAAAGCAGTACCTTAGAGCCCCTCCGCTTCTCACCAAGCTAGTGGAAGATTGTAATTATTGATGTATTTAGCTATTTCACCTAATACTATTAGCTCAATTCTGGACCAAGAAGATGTAGAAATCCAAAAGCCAATCTATTACATGAGCAAAATCCTTTGAGATGTAAAAATGAGGTATTCCAAAGCTAAAATGATGATTTACACACTCGTCACTTTCCCATGACGTCTCCAGCCTTACTTCTAAGCTCATTTAGTGATCATCCTAATCGATCAGCATTTGAAGGCGATCCTCCGAAGGACCAACACTTTTGGGTGCATAGTAAAATGAATAATCGAGTTCAAAGAATTCGACATCAGCTATCAACCTCGGCCCATGATGAAGGTCCAATTATTGGCGAACTTTCTCATGGAATGTACTATCCCACATGAAGAACCATCCTCGCTAAGATCCAAAGATGCTGGAGGTTCATCCTCGATAAGATCCAAGAATATTGAAGAATTTTTGCATTGAATCCTGCATATCGATAGAGCTTTGAATGTATAAGAATGTGAAGTCGAGCTCATCTTATTAGCCCGAATAGAGTTGTAATAGAGTACGTCCTCTAATTTGACTTCAGAGCCTCCAACAATGAGGTTGTATACAAAGTTCTTGATCATTGAACTTCATCCCACGAAAGAACTCAAGATAAAAGATTCGAAGGTCTTCTCCGACTCATAACTTATAATCAAACAAGTTCGGGATGAGCATCAAGCATAATATACTATAATAACAAAGTACATGCAAAAGTAGTTATTGTCTATAGGGCTCTTAATATCTTGTTATCTCTCAGCCAAGAAAAAATGTCTTGGTCGGACGTGATTGTACACAGGGCTCTTACTTATCTATCGAGACTGCATCTAAAGTCCCCTCACAAGTAGTAATTCATCTTCACAGTAACAATATTGCTCTAAGTCCAAAGTTGTTTACCAGACGTATGGTATGTGATAAGGTGACATCTATACAATACATGAAGAGAAAGTATCACAGTCCTCCCCCATGGCGATACATGGCATTGTTTAGAGGGGGTTTGGAACTCTCCCATGCGCAGGGAAAAATTATTTATACAGTGGATGAGAGGGTTCAAAACTCCATCACGTATAGTGAAAAAATTTTATATATAGGGAACGTGATTTTTTTAAATCCCTTTGGAAAGTACAAAATACGATAATTGGAGCAGTCGCATCAGCATAACATGTTAGGACGGATGTTATGTCGGAGTTGATATGTCGTCATCATCATCATGTCAGCCCCAAGCAACACGTCATAGTCTCATGCCACCCACACCATCATCGGCGTCATCGTTCATGTCTGCAACCTATCAAATCAACAAAAAAACGCAAGGTGGGGGAATGGTTGCATATGGGTCGGGGATGGATAGGACAAAGCACTCATTACCTCGTTATTAAAGGTGGAGTCCCATCAAATTTTATTTGAATGAAAAGTAGGACGTTTTGGCCTTAGCAAGATAGTATAACACGAAGAAGCTAATGAACAGAGTACTTTACACAAATAATATAGGCAGAAATTTTTTTTAATCAAAATGGTACACAATTAAATTTATTTATCAAATTAATATAAAAATTAAAAATATTATTTTAAATAATATTTTTTGTCTAGTCGACCTATCCTCAAAACCAAAAAAAAAAAATTGGGTCTGTGCCATACTATCCATGCCACGCTTCTTTTTTGCCGGTGGCTATTGTGCTTTATTCTTTTGGCTTTAGAGTTGACTCAAGTCCAGCAGAAACTGACTCTCTAAAAAAAATAAAAAATAAAAAAATTAAATTTTTTTGGTTAAAATTGATCCCAATAGAATTGGAGTCGATCCCAATGGCCATGCCGGCTCCAGCAATAAGTAAACCGGCTCTCTTAAGAAAATATAGAATACATAATTTTTGGACCTTGAGGTGGAGTCGACTCTTTGATCATCCAAGTCGATTAGAGAAACATTAAAGTCGACCCTCATGTAATTAGAGTTGACCTCAATAGCATAATGACTAGTTTTTTGCAACCTTTCAAATGGCTATTTGTCTACTCCAATAACTATTTCAAAACTTTCAATGGCTAGAATTGCTGTTCTAGTCATCTCTAAGGATATTTAAGATGCTGAATAAAATGAGATTAAAATTTCTATATTACCCCTGCTAGGTAATTCAGAATTTTTATCTGATTTGCTGCAATCTTCAAGGGCTCCTACTAAGTTTTTAAGCAATGTTTGACTTCAAAAAAATCTAAAATTTTCTCTAAATGATCCAAAATCTTTTCTAATATTCTTGAGGACAGGATAATGAGAGGTGGAGAAAATATAGCAAATTTCAGAGGTAGATATTTTTTTGTTGGAGCATGTCCCCTCAACTAGCATGTTAATGTGATATATTTTTTCCATATATTAGAGAAGTGGAGCTAACTTATATAAGCTTGTTGCTTGCTATTTCAAAAAATATAATTAAATTATTTGATATATTATTATTATTTATATTTTAATTTATATGACCGTTTTAGCATAGTTTTTGCTTCTTCAACCTTCCGAGATACACCTAAAGACCTGTATCCATATCCAAAAATTTTATAGCATCCTAACAGTTGAAATTAATAAGCAAAATATTTAAACAAACCTTTGATAAAAAATAGTAAATAATAATATAAGATAGAATAAAAATATTAAGTTTACAAAAAAAAATTCTACATTACTACAAGTCTATAAAATACTAAGTCTCATAAGGATGTCATGGTACCCATGGTTGCTTAGACTTTCTCAGAAAGGTCGCTTAGATAGAGCACAATGAGTGTCCAACATAAGATCCAAAAGACGTTCAGTCTATATAACAAAAATAAAATTAGCAATACATTATAGAATATAAAACAAAGATATAACAGAACTATAAAAAATATTATGCATTAAACATGGGCTTACCACAATTTGTATCATCTCTCCCTATCCCCGGTATCCAAGCTTTAAATAATTTGACTTTTTTGCTACTAAATAGGTAATCTATCGATACCAGTCTATATACTCTCAATGAATGCCCCCAAGAATTAGCTTACCAGAAACAACATAATATCGACGATCATGCCATTTGTCGATATAGGTGGCATGTGTAGTATCCCAAATAATGTTGAATCTACCTCATCAGTCTATACCATGAAGAGCAAGTTCTATGTCACACATTTATGGTTTTGGCTGATGTAGGCCAAACTATTTGAGTACACGGTCTAGAAAATGCCACTCCATGACATCAAAGCAAATAAGAGGTACCCATGCCATCCAAATATCTTGCCCATTAGTGCACATGCGTGGCAAACATGCCATAACATCTAGTGTGTAAGGCTCCCAGACGAATTGATAAAAAAATAAATATATCTTCATTAATAATTATAAGTTGAATATTATTATAAGAATTTTTAAAATTATAGAACATAAATATGAAATAAGTTACCCATCTTTTAGTATCATCTAAGCAGTCTAACTGATCTCTATAAGCATGTACGACATGGACAGACACATCCTTCACACAAAATGAAACATTCCACCTGTAGATTAATTTGATTGTAACTAATTATAAAAGTAAAAATATAATGCTTATAATATGAACTTTTTTACCTAAATCCCCATGGTGCACCTAAGATGAATGGCATATTATCGTCCATCCCTACTGGCCTCATCTCTAAAAACTGCAATCTCTCTGGATGGAAAATAGGAAACCTCTCCCATGCCCATATCCAAAAATATCCATAAATAAATCATGTAACTAAATTATATAAGTATATATATATATATATATATATATATATATATATATATATATATATATATATATAAACTTGAAGAAAATATGTACCTATAATAAAACTAAGAACTGATGTCTGACTGTGTAGACCTAGTGGCTCTACACAAAATCCGATAAAAAAATGCCAAGACCGCACTCCCCCAACTCATGCAGGCCAACTGCTGAAGATCCTCCAATAGAGGTAAATACGTCAGCTTCACTGAAGCTGATGATGTATCGGGTAAAAGGGATCCTCCAAGCATACACCAAATCTAGCCCCGAGTGTACTGCTAAACCATCTCATTGAGAGCATCATCCAATAACTGAAAGTCTGCATAATAATCTGATAGGCATCTCAGCCTACTCCCCTCAAAAGCTTTAGTCAGAGGTGCAACCCCTAATAATCGCTCACAAAGTGATTGCCACTGTGGTATTGTAAAAAATGAATCATGATAAGTAACTAGCAAACCATCGATGTGAAAATCAGTCAGGATGCTGATATCCTATAATATGATGGTAGTCTCTCCAAAAGGTGGATAAAATATATAAGTCTCTATACACCACCTCTCAATGAATACAGTAATCAAACCTACATCCATCTGTATCCATCTAATATGATGAATGCCGTAAAAATTCAACTACTACAAAAGCTGTAAGACTCTATCCAAAAAGATGGGGTGTGTGTCCAAAATGCATAGTCTAATCATCGACATCTGATTTGCTGCATCTCCTGAAACAACAACATCAATTAAATTCAATCATCTTTAGCTCATCTTTACTCTCAAACATCATATCTATAAAAAAATTCAGTCATCAAGAAGTCCCAAAACTGATGGGGCACAACAGGCGGATGTTGGATGGGGAGAGGGGCACAGAGGCGGGCATCGATTAGGAGGGAGAGAGGGGTGGGCAGGGTGCGGCGGTCGGGCATCGGATGGGGAGGGGCATGGTGCGCAGGCATCAGATGGGGGAGAGGGGGGCTTGACAGGCAGACATTGGTTGGGAGGGAGGGGGTAGGCAGGTGTCGAATGGGAAGAGGGCAAGCATCGAATGGGAGAACAGGGGGCATCGGGTGGAAGGAGAAGATGGGGAAGGGGGCCGTCGGGTGGGAAGGAGAAGATGAGGCATCGAGGAGGGGTTTTAAGGCTCGATTAAACCAATGAAATCGGCAATTGGAATGGCACTTTTAGAAGCGCCATTTGAAATGGGGCTTTATGAAGTGCTATGTGAAATGGTGCTTTCTTTTCAAAAGCACCATTCAAAGTGGTGCTTTCATTTTTTTTTGGAGGAGTTTCACATAGGCCACTGAGGGATATGCTGACTAGGCAAAAAGTGCCATTTGGAATGGCATTTTCTTCCTGAGAAAATATCATTCCAAATAGCATTTTTAGCTTTTGCATTAGTTTTAGTAAATAAGTTCAATTATGCATTATTTTGATAAAAAAGTTTCCTATCCCTATTATTTGGATAAAGTACTCCCAATGAATAGATCATTTATGTTAGGGATCGGTCTATACAAGGATGGTTGTACTGTGGGACATAATCGGATTACGAGAACTTGGTGAAAAGGATATGTTTAAAATATTTTTTTATTTTTTCTCAAAAATTTTGCTCCATTATTTGTTTATTAGGAGGTTGTTGCTAAAGATGCCACAGTCTTCCAGTCCTTTAGGCCATCGCATGAGAGAAAATTTCTCATCAATGGATGGAAGTATATCATCTCAAGGAGTGTTTTGGGAGGGTTGCTATTGCACATGCAGCAACCTTCTACTCATAGAAAGAGATCGTCCAAGAGGTTTGGGAGGATTGTTGTTGCGGATGCAGCAACCTTCCACTCCCATTTAGAAGTAGTTAGGAACAGGACATCGTAATATACGAGAATGAGGGTTGCTGCTGCGGATGTCGCAGCCTTCCATTCTCATTTAGAGATTAAGAATAGAGAAATGAGGAGGATTTTGATAGAAAAAAGAGAAGAAAAAAGTTAGGCGATCTAGGTCAATGGATTAGGGTTACTGAATCAATGGTTTATACTAATGGGCTTGGGTTGATGGGTTAATGTATCTGGGTCAATAGGTTAACAGATCTAGGTTAATGGGTTAACAAATCCATGTTAATGGGTTTCGGGTTATCAGGTTGCTAAGTAGGGCTATGAGTTATGGTTTAATGGGTTATGGGTTAGTAGTTTACAAGTTGTGGATTGTAGGTTAACAGGTTAATAGGTTCGATTATTAGGTTTTGGGTTAATGGGTTAATGGATAATACTAGTGGATTATTGGTTATGGTTAGGGTCCATGGTTAGGATTAGGTTGGCCTTAGGATTAGGGTTAGGATTAGGGTACAGGTCAGGGCTTCAGAGAAGGTTATGAAGATGGAGATAATGAAAAAATATAAAAAAAAAGTAGAATAAAGGACTAGATCAGGAAAACAAAAACAAAACCTAAAAAACTCATTTGAAACTAGTCAATTTATAGGAAAGAAATTGGACGGAGAAACACAATCTCGGTTCATGCATTTCCAAAGCCTCCATTAGTAAGATCTCTTAAAATTCAGACGTTGGCATAATGCAAGATGCAAGTGATGAAGGGGATCGGCAAGAGGTGCATAAGCTTGGTCAGAGGGGTCAGCAAGTGAAGGGGATAGTTGGAACAAATATTGAGGGTAGGAAATTGGAAAAGAGGGGGCAGACCACATGAGGGGAGAGAGGGGGGAATGAGATTGGCATAAAGGTAATGAATTGGAGGGGATGGGAGTAGGGTATGGGAGGGGTGAAGGGGTCGGCAAAGAAGAGGTGAATGGAGGTATAGGGGAGGGTTAGGAATTTTTTAAAAGAGTAGACCGTATAAAAAAATTATGAGGTTAGCTGCACAAAAAAATTGTTTCTTTCGATGCGGATGTCTCCATTACTTTTATAAGGATATCCACATGTAGACAAATTTATTGGTCTTTGTATGAATATCTGCATATTTTTTCATACATGAATTATTTGGCTAACAGTACTTGTTCCCCTTTTAAAAATTCATCTATATGTTTTTATTCAATTTAGATTTTAAAAAATATTTTAGAAAAAAGTCTCTCCCTTTATTTTTTGGGTAGATATTTTTCGTAATATTATATGATAATTAATTTTACATATAGTTTTATTTTTTTTTTTTCAGGAAAGAATATACTAGCCACTGTTGATTTCTACACATATTTTTGAATATAGATATAAATTTATATTGATATTTATAAATTTATAATGGTATTTATAAATTAATTAACCAATCTATTTTACTACTATATACGTTAATTTTATTATTGAAGATATTATTATTATGAAAATTAATATTCATACATATTTTTGGAACAAAATTATATAATATATCTTCTTTGGTTGATTAAAAAAGAAAAAACTTTGTAGTTTATAGTTGTTTTTCTTTCATATTTTAGACAGCCTCGCCACGCAGCATGGGTCCATACTAGTTTTCGATGGTAACATTAAAACTAGTTTCTTATACACCTGAACACTTAAAAAATGAACTTACTACAAAGCTAAACACATACTAATTGCAGACTATAGATGATGTTATATTCCATTATGATGCATTTGTATGGAGAAGGGGATGTTTATTGAAATGTTAGCGATTTTTTTTGTTAATTCAAACTTGTTCGAATTTTTGTTACTTAAGGATGGTAGTTTATCCTTTTCGGCTTGAACATCCTCCCCAAACATATAATAAAAATATTCGGAGCCAAAAAATGCAAAACTATTCGAAACCGTTCGATTCAAAATGTTCCGAGCCATGCTGGTGACGAAACTATATGGTTCAATGAGAAATCGGTGAAGGAGAAGAAAAAAAAAAAAGGGTGGCGGAGGATGCGAAGGGCTGGAGGAGGATCTCTGTCCTCTCGGACGATCGAAACAGGGGACCATCAGCCCCTGTTTTTTTATTTCAAATCAGCAATGGAACCCTCCCTCGCTCCCTCTCTCTCTCTTCCTCTTTCCCATTCTCCCTCTCCTCCGTCCTCTTTGTTGTATTGTTACGACGCCGGCAAGAAAGGGATGTACCGATCCATGCTGTTGACCGACTGATCCGACTCCTGGTACCGGCACAACAAGCCTTGTTCGGAGCCAAGCCAAGGTTTGCAATATGCTTTAAACAAACCCCAATCTTCGCAATCTATAAATCTGGCAAACTCATCCTGCCCCATGCCAGCATTGTCCAGCACTGGAACCTAGAAAACTTGTGGCTAGGAATCTGCCAGATTTCATCAGCAGGACCGATGGTAAGTTCCTTTCCTTTGAATGGCCAATGAATGGAGAATAGAGGGTAGTGGTGAAGTAATGGGGTAGGCAAAGAGAGAGGAAAATGGGATCTATATGCTATATTGCAGTGTGCCATATAAAATTGGTGTTACTACTTGGTTTAATATAAAAAGAACTTCTTTCGAGACGTGTTGCCTTCGGCTTCCTTTCACGTGGATACTTGTCTTGATGTGGGGACGGGGGTCGTGCCCTTTGGGGTTTAGACGGTCAAAAAGGTAGGCTCCGAGAACATGGCCGCATGCATTGAAGAAGATTGAATTATTGCCGAGCTGGAGTGAATGGAAGTGCCTTTATGTTTTCTAAGGTGTTGTCTTGGGTGGAGGGGTGGGAGACAAATGAACCGTTGTTTTCTCTGCAACACCTACACCATCCGTTCTCTCACCCGGTCCCCTGGTGGCACTGGCACTGGCACTGCGTGGGATCTCTTATCCGGGCCCTTTTCTTTCTACAATAGTAGCAGATATAGCAAATTGGAGTTCGACGGGGACCCCTATTTTATATTTATCAGATAATCTTATTGGATGGGGAATTATGCAAAATGACCCATCGTCAGAATCCTAGTCCCGAAACCTCTGGGCTTTTCGAATGCTTCAGTTTCTATTGATAAACAAACATTACCATTGGACTGATATCAATGATGAACAGGTAATCTAACATATTTTTAATCATTCATATCTATATATATCTAGTTCCATCGAGCTGGAATCAAGTAAGCAACTCAGCTCATCTTTAAGGCCGTAAATAGATCAGGTTGACCGGTGATCCGATCCATGTAGATCTGATCCAAACCATTTTAAAAAATCCATGGATCTAGATCAGATTCTGAAATTGGGCATATTTTATTTTTCGGATCGGATCTAGATTTACTGAATTTTAATCCGACTCAATCCGATTCGACCCATAAAAACTTTTAGATTAATTTAAATTTTAATATAAATGATCTGACGCAATCCAAATTCAATATGAAACCTAAATTAGAATTATTATATCTATTCGACTAACATTACAAAAGTGATAGAAGAATACTAACTTAAAAAATAAATAAAATAGAACTTTCTGACTTCCTTCTATCTTCATTCGTCTAGATTTTACACACGGATTGGAAAAGAATCAAAATTTTATTGATAAAAAATTATTAGTTGTCATCACTAACTTTTGAAATAATGTCAAACATCTTGATACTTATTTTTACATATTTTCATTAGTTAGATCTTGATACTCATTTTAGCTTCACAAATTTTATTCAAAATATCAACAAGAATAAGAACATAAGTAGAACTAGATATATGTCAAGGATAACCAATAAATTTAGTATCTACTTAATAGGTACATAAATCAATAATTATAATTTAGATCCAAACTAATTCGGATCAGAATTGATCCTGTATTTCATATAATCAGGTTATACATAGATCCGACCCGACTCGAATAATCAATAAATTTGATCATGAACCTGATCAGATCCGACTCGATCTTCTATTGGATTGGATTTGAATCCAATATTTAGATTTGATCAAAAAATTGGATCGGATTGGGATTACTCATGATTCGATCCAATCCGACCCATTTGCATCCTTATTCATTTTAAAATATTTAGCATTCAGTCCGAAGGCCGAAGTTGTAATCAGCCTAGTAATTGATCTTAGACTATCATGCTTGATCAAGCCAAAACCAAGCTGCTCTTGAAACAGCTTTGCTTACTTCAAACAGCGAATACCACTTGTAAGGTGTTTTGAGTAATGACCTGCAGACCAGCATCCAAATTAAAATGCCTAAGAAAGAACTGAAACAGCTATGCCTTACACGGTACCATCAACAATATTGGGACACTCCTTTGTAACCTGTTTGGATTAGGGGTACAAGTTCATAAGAGGAGAGAGGAGGGGAGGGAAAGAAAGGGTAATGAAATTAATGAACCTTATTTAAAAAAAGAGAAGAAAGATAATACATATCATATATAGATTGAGGAGTTAAAAAAAAAATAAAAAAATTTTATATATATTTTAATAAATATATCCTTTCTTATTAAGCATTATATATAATAATCTAATTATAATTTTAAAATTTTATTAAAAATAAATTAAAAAAATAAAACTTAAACATAAATCTTTTCTTTTATTACATCATTTGAAGGTAAATAAAATTGAATAAATAAGAGGTAAAAAAAATGTTGAAAGAATCCTTCTCTATCTTTCTTATTTTTCAAAAAAATTTATCAAATAAAAATTCATTCTCCACCCTCTCCTTATGAATCCTCATGTATCCCCAATCCAAACAAACTATTAAGAAAATCTTTTAACTCACAATCAAAATTAAAATACATTAAAATCAAAATCAAAATGACATTTAGTTCGTGATCAAAATTAAAATCAAAATCAAAATCAAAATTTAAATCCTTAAAAAAAAAAATTTAAATAGATTAGATCATTTTCTTATTCCACCTTGGAATTGGATTGAAACTCTTTCAACCAAATGATTGGAGTAAAAGTCACCCGATTCCAGACCCCAACCAAACACCTGAAAATTCTCATGGGTCTATCAGAACAGAACCCTCATGGACCGGTCATTGAAGGACCTCCAATAGACACGTGGAAACATAATCACCAGGATAAACAGATCTCTAGATTAATGAACACAACCCAATTACAATAACTGTTAATAATCTGTACATCTAGCATCTGCAAGTAATAACAAATCTGGACAATCATACTACCATGCTGCACAGCTAATCCTCCTAATAGGCGGGCACTGAGCATAGACGAACATGGAAGAGAGGATGCGCCATAGATGGATAATTCGTGCTACCGGTAGTACTTTTATTATGAAACGAATCGATGCATTTCTGCAGCCATTTAAACACACGGGGAGTAGCCAGGTCCAACTCAGAAAGAGTGGTGCTCTTTTGTACAATTCCCGATACAAATTCAACAAAACTACTGAAAGCATACAGCTGCCTATGTCACTGCTCAGTCACCTTGCCATCTTTCTCCAACCTGAAAAATAGCAATTTTGAGCAATCAGCATGCATCCACATCAACACATGCACAATAAGCCCCCAGAGTTGTATTTTGCTGGTTTCTTAAGAAAAACAAGACTTCAATCTTGATAACAAACAATGGAAGCAAATATATTTGCTAAGCCACTGCAGCCGTGTATAACCTAACCTAGGAAAACATGCCATTAGTCCAAGTCAATCATATTGCTATCTGCACACTAACAGCATTAGTTTAAATTTGGATTTGATGTGCGTTTTAAATTCATAAATAATGCTCATCATAACTTGAAAGTATTCTGATCTGAATCAACCCCACAACCAAATGACTCCAAAATCAGCTCAGATATAGACCTTGAGAACAAAATTTAACATAATTAAGAACTTATAATTGTGAATTGTACCAACAGTTTACCTTAGCAGTGAAATGATGTCCAATATATAACATTAAATGCATATGCAAGAAATTATCAAATTTAAATACTGGTTTTTTAAGTGTTCTCAAATTATAAAATCATGATGTCTTGTACAAGATCTTGGTTTATATAACCTACCATTAATGGGAAAATTTGATGCCAATCTAATGCAAAGTACTTATCTGGTCATTAAAAATTGTCCATTTCATCACTCAAGCAAAAATAAAATTTCAAAAACATTTAATTTATGACTTTTTTTCAGCATTGAAAATCTTGCAAGAAATATGAATTCTCAATAAAGATGAGTTACAATTACTATCAGGAGTTGGAATTCTCAACTAAATGACCAAAAAAGATATTCTTACTACCCATACGACATTAGGACCTCATATTTCATGCTTAAAACATAAATAAACATTTTTATTAAGAAAAGCAAGGTAGTGGCAATTTCCTATATTAAAATAGGTCATCACGTAAACAACATTAGCAGGGGAAAACCAAAGGTCCCAGGTGTCATTGCTGAAAACCATGAAAATTTGGTACTCCAGTGATGGCATTCCAACATTAAAATAAGAAACATTAATGTGACAAATGATTGTTTAAGTACTAACACAACAGAAATCAAGCACAAAGAAAACTTTAGATGTGAGTCATATTCATGATTTATTCGACAAAATCTCCATCACTTACAACTTATCATATGCTCAATCCACAAAAAGTAGAAATAAATGTAATGGTGACCAAGATTTGTCATACTGCTCCATACCATCCGGTATCAGTACTGAACCGAATCAACACTACCATACCATACCGAACCGCATACCAACACTGTAATAGAATTTTACTAATACAGGGTCCGGTATCAAGACAGTGAACTTTAATGATGACACTTATATTATTCATGTTATCTCCAATGATTGGAGATGAAATATCCTGGCGCCAAACAGCCAAGCAGTTCCTTACAAGTTCAGAAAGTCCCAGTTGTGTAGAATTTCTTCAAGCAGAATTAACATATTTAAAACAAAAGTGGACCAAAAAGAAATGTGTTGACATGAGGATCTAAGGGCTTTTCTAGCAAAATCTGGAGAGAGAATATAAGGGTTTTTTTTCCTGAATAAAGAATATATTGATTTTATCCAAGAAAGATTAGATGGAAATTGATTTTTGGTCTGAGAATGTACACGCATACTCCCTGTACAGGAGTTTTATTTTCCTTGATTTTTTTCCAGTGGCTTTTCCTCTCCTATCTTTTGTTCTCCTTGGGGCTTCCATCACCATATCATCTTCATAAAAAATTTTAAAAAAAAATCATACTCTCTTCCCATCTCTCTGATTATGAATGTATTTTACTTATCAAATCTTGAAAGATGTTATTCAGCATAACTGGGTGGATTGGAGTTTTACCTGTTGGAGCTTTGTCTGAAGACCGAAAGCAACAGAGACCCCACATAAATTCCTGCTCCCCACCTTATGTTAGCAATAATAATTGAATATTTAACAAATTCACTGTCAGATAAAACAAACATATGGCAATTAATAGAGTGTATAATAAATCCAGAGATTAAGATGGGAAAAAAAAAATCATACAATTCCACTTACCTCTTTGGGAAAGGTTAGAACACACAAGCTTCATGTCAGAGAACCTACATACTGAAGGTCTTTATACACTCTAATTGATCAGTACCAGTCTGGTTCATCCCAGATCACATATACTCTGATCCTGGGTATGAACAAGAGCCAATAGAACAACCTATAAAGAGAAATAGAAAAGTTAAAATGCAAAATTAGCATCAGCTATAGCAGTTGACTTCCAAATATATAAAACAGCTTCGTCATTTTTATAGCTTAAAGACAGGAAAAAGAATAAGATACTCAAATTCTGAAAACATTACATACCATGACAAGACACAGTAGTTTGTACTCAGCTTTGTGGCATTTTAAACAAGGTTGATATTGGGTATTTCATGGCAGACAGAGCTTAATGGAAAATAATTCATGCATGCACCACTTCCCCACCATGCTTTCACTGTCACAGAAATTTTGAATCCACTACAAAGCGAGTGAAGCAACCTTGTCTATAGCAGTATCTCCATCTTGTTGCTGAGGCAGGGTAATGAGAAATGCATTACACCTGTCAACTCTCTATAATTGATGGGGCAAGGGACAAAAAATAAGCCCTTCTCCATGCCTAAAGCATCACAGGCCACAAAATATTTTACAAGGACTGCAAGCTGATCTTTCTGTACACGTTCTACAGGAAGTGAGGCTGAGATCTAATCCCTTCTGTAAGAAGAACATCCCATCATAGAAGTGAGATCGAAACCAATCTAGCATTTTCACCCCATTATAACCAGCATAGCAGAGGATAACGCAGAACATGATCTCTTGTTTCTATTCACAGGGACAATGTCTGCTCTATCTTTGAACACCTAACGACCAATAGACTCCATTGATAGCCGTACAAGTCGCAGTAGTCCTTCTACATTGTGAAAGTTGAAATTGAGAACATTTCTTACAGAAGACATGCCATCAGCCCTGTCCTTTTCCAGGCTGACACAGGCAGCTGCAATAGCAATCTGTGATTTCCTAGTCGCTTCAAATGCACCATTTAGATCGTTTGTCTGCAGTCAAATTTATTTAGGACACCTTTAGATACCATGCCAAAGCCACTAACAATTAAAGATAAACATCATTCACATCTTTTATATGACAAAACAGCAGAACACATGCTCATATGTATTAATACTAACAAAAAGCCTGACCACACTATCCACATTCACTTAAGCCAATTTAGGCAGTATTCTTCTTGCTGATTTCACAAAATCCTAAAATTAGATGAATTTTCTTCATGAATACACAAAACACACCAAGCATATACATACATATATCCTATGAAAGGCATGGAAATGGATATAGACATGGATATGGATATCATGAATATGGCAAATCCCATAGGAGGATACAATACAGCTGGGATATGGTACCAAATAAATATACAACCTCTGAATACATGTACAAAATCATTCATAAAGCATAACAAGTTATCGTGGTAGGATAATTCAAACTCAATATAATAACATCAAAATCCACAAGTTCCGTTGTTTAGTCACCATACATATCCATAGAACAATCCATAACACATACAGTAACATCAGAATTGCAAACTCTAAAGTTAACTGTCCATTATTAGGAAATAAATATTGATCCCAAAATAAATAAATAAAGGACTCCCTCTCTTCCTTGGAGGTCAACAAAGTATACCAACATCAATGTCCAATACATATGAGGAAACAGCATGCAATTCAAAGTATCAACACATCCTAACATAAATAAATAAATAAATAATGGCACTCCCCTTCTTCCCTGTAGGTATCTACAAAGTACTCCAACATCAGTATCCAACCCATATCGGATAAGGCAGCAGCTTGCAATTCAAGGTATCAATGCAGCCAAACATATATCAAAATTGTAAGGTCTCATCCAACTTATTGTAGCAAGACAGAATGTCAGAAATGAATCAACCACTTGCACAAAGATACACCTACTAACAGTCAACCATAAGATGCTGCTAATTTCCTAAAATGTATAACTGGTGAGTTAATAAGTTTGTATTCTCAGGCTATAGGTGTTTGTGTGTGCATTGTTGCCATTGTCCTTTTTTTTTTCCCTTTATTTATTTATTTATTTATTTGGTATGTTTGTGTTGGTTTTGGCTGGTGGGGGTGGGGGGGAGGACAGGGCTAGTATGATTTAATAACATATTACCAAGTAGCAGTTATATGCCTATTTCTCATCCATCAAAACTTGATGAAAAATCAAAATTAGCAAAACTTACATAGCTGAGCAACCGCATAACGTGTGGATGATTGCGAGCAGCTACAAGATGGGTGCCAGCAACCTGAGGAGAACTAACACCCCTGACTGATGTAGCCTTACCTAATGTACCCTGATTGTTTAGATTATCAACATCTGAAGCAGAAGAGGATGGCGACTCTCCTACGACCAAAAATGGACAGTTGTCAACATCCTAGCAATGACTCTTCATTAACCACATATAACAGGCATAAATGGAAATAATGTTTGGTAATGGTTGTATGGAACAAATGCAGTAGGAAAACCTTGACAAGCAATCATATGGTACCACCAAACTATATCTAAGAGGGAAAAGAATGCACATTCATACAAGCAACAATCTGATAGCATGCATGACAATTTTTTATTGATAATTTTTTTAGAAAAAGAGGATTAAACAGTCAACAAAAGAATATATCCTCTTAAAAACTGGATCTTTGGCAAATTAATGGATTCTTTTATCCAATACACTCGAAGGAACTAAGCATTGATTAGGACTGAGCTTTGTCAAATTCATTATGTATTCCATGAAATCAGTAAGAACCAACAGCTCACTACCCCTCTCCGAGCAGGTTTATGCATCCATTTCCACCGAAGCAGATTTCACCTACATTTAAATTACATTAGCATGACCCAATTCACAAACACCTAGACACTATTATCTCCATCAGCAAAAAAAACTACTTAAAACTATATGATAAACATAATTCCACTGGCCTATAATTGGAGACAGTGAAAAGGTTCTCCCAGTTCCCCAGAAAGGGTCCAACAAATAATGATTCTATTCATGAAGGAGACTGACAGTATGATCATTCCCTCAAGATAAGAGCATTGGTCAACGGAACTTCACAAATGAACCCTCAAGGTCAACAGTAGATCAAATGTAAGACATCTTACATTTTCCACTTTTCGTTCAAGCAGAGGAGATCCTCATAGCACAATCTACTCATTCACTCTAGTTTTTTGCACAACTCCAATAAAGCTCCAGTAAATGGTTTGTTAAAAGCATTAACTGGAATGATCAGTATTTAAGTCTATAGTTTAGGCAACAACTGCTATTAAGTATTAATCTATGTAGTATTTGCCAAACAAAACATAGGACAAATACAGTAAATATTGAAACCTTTAGACCCAAATCCCAGCAATTGCTGTGAATCTACTAACCTGGCTGAAGAATCTGAAGAGCTGTTTGTAATTCATGTTGATCTCTGCTTGCACTGGGAAACTTGAAGTATGCAGATTTCAAATATGCCACTTCCACACACTTGTATGCTAAAGCAGCTGCTGCCATTTCTTTGCATCTCTCATATTCATGGGCACAAAATCTGATAAAACAAGCATCAGCCAAATAAAATAATATACTGAAGATAAACATTTATGTTTCTTTATTCACATGGGAAGTTTGGATTTCAGCAAAAGAGTACACAGATTATGATAGTCCGGTTCTTCAACTTGATAAGTATAGTCCAATACTTCAACTTGAATAGAGACATGGTTGAACGTCATGAAGCCATAGGTGTTTTATTTTCTATTATCTGCTAAGTTAAAATTTTTCCATTATTGTGAACATCAACGTTCCAAACCTGGCCTATTTGACCAGCTCAACCCCCACCCATCACCCATAAGCCAAATTGGGTTGGACCCGCAAAATAAAAGCCCATATGAACAGCCTTTTGAATCACCATCCCAAGCAGTCCAAACATGAGAACCACCCAGTCCTAATGGCTGATGCCCACACAGGGCTAGTGACAGACTCGTGGAGACAAGCTATGTAAAAGAAAAGGAAATGGCTTACCTTTTTGATGCCCCCTTTTCCCCATTCCCAGTTATAGCGCTTGTTCACATCCCACACTAAAGCACAACCCCTAGGTTTTCTAATGTCTCAATTAAGGGTTTCAAGTGGGGGTTATTTGTCTTGATGCCAGGGTAATACACTAAGAAGATAACTAGAGTTGCTTCTAGAATCAACAAAAGTTCCAAGCTAGTCATGGTAGATTTGAGGTTTCTCCACGAGTTCTCCAACGGCTTTAGGTATTAAAGATGACGATGGTGGTGGATTGGAACAACTCTAGAGATTGGAGGGGATACTTGGGCCCTATCCAATTGATCCTCTTCTAATTGGCTGATCAGACAGGGATAATCTCCAGTCCAAATTTCATTGGTAGAGATCTGGGAGTAGCTGGCTAGGGGATAGCTCTTCTCCTTTCCTCCTCAAGTGAATGCAAGGTTTGGCTCTCTTCTGGATTGAGACAAGATGAGGTGAGTGGCAAACAAAGGACAGGGAGAGATGGAAGGGACTAGGCTTAAGAAGAGGATAATGCCATCCAAATGCAGATTGGTCACTGACACAATCAAATCAATGACCCACGAAGTGGCCATCAAAGTGGTTCAGTCTGGATCGCTGGGTTCAAAATATTGGTCCACATGCACCAGGGAATATCCATTTCATACATCCTTGATATCAAAAAGGTTAAGAAAATGTCACATGTTATCAAACCAGTCCCCATCTCCTGCCAAAAGCTTGATCTGTCTCATACTCCTGTCTTCATCAACTACAACTGGCTATGTGAACAACTTCTCTTTATATCAGCAGGAACATTATGATGTTAGACATCACTAAACCAACTATCAAATAAAAAACCAATTCTCATGGCTCACATTTCCATTTGAAAAGTTATTGGCCTTTTGTCCTATCAAATTAGAAAAAGAGGCCAAGGTATAAGCTTCAATGTAGCGCATGATGATGCCATAAAAAATATGAACCTACTTTCAATGATGATGGTGGTCATAAGATTAGCTGATCATCTTTTTTATACTCAAAAGGTACTGATGGTTCTTGTGCAATAGGAGCAAAAAAAAAAAAAAAAAGAAAAGAAAGAAAGAAATTCGAGATCATGTCTTGCTTCATGTTCTTGTCAACAAAAAACCAAATGTGCACACACCCACATTGAGATTTCTATGTTAGGCACTCCAAGTATGCCAAAACCATAACCATCAAGCACTTCTCAACATTTTTTTGTTTTTCAAAAAAAAAAAAAAAAAATCTTTAATTGCTAGTAATATTTATTAAGGGCCACATAGTACATCCAATGTCATTTCAGGTTTTTCTAAAATCTTCACACAACATCCATCCATGTTATCTCCAAAGTTCCCTCCTCTTACTAAATATTTCAATGCAACTTCAGATACCTTTTCCAGTCAAGCTTCCTTTGATCTTTATGGCAACCCCTTTACTCCTTTCCTCCTTTCACATGTCTCTGAATATTTCAATGCAAATTCAGATATTTTTTCTAATCCAGCTTCCTTCCATCTTCATGCCCACCCCTTTACTCCTTTCCTCCTTTTAAATGTCCACCACTTAGCCCAAAACCACCATGACTCTTTTCCTCCTCAAATGCACTCAATCCTCACCCCAATCATTTCTGGACTTCCAAGATTACCTTATCATATCTGCAACACTCATCTTGCAAGCTTGAAGCCCTGGACCCCCTTTTATTCCTGATCTACACAACATTCCTAGCCCTATTGTCATTTTATTGAAAAGCCATTGGGCTGCCATCCACATCCTTCTACATAATGGATCTTAGAAAACAGAATTAACATTACATCATTTTCAATTAGGGCCTCAATTATATTTTCATTTCCAGCAAACTTGCATTTTATATAATATATTTTCTTTCACTTAATCTTTAGATCCTAAACTTCCAAGGGATTCCATAACAATTGCAAATACTTATAAACAACCTATTCTCATCAAATCAATTTCTGTTATGTTGTCAGCAGATAATATATAACATGGGCTTAGAACCAAACTTTGGTGTACGCAGACTGCATCAATAAATTCAGCAGAATTACTTCTGTTCTAAGCCATACATTTCAAGCATATTCAGAATAAGAAGTTGCTACTTGAAATCAAGAGTCTAAATAGTCCATATATGGACAAATTTCTTGCTCCCAAGCATTTGACACATCATGGATTAACATTTGAATCACAAACAATATCAAGCAAATAATTACACCTCTCCTGACATTGTCCACACTTAGACAAATATGGAAAACAGGTGGCACCAGCAAGGCATACCTTGTCAAACCCTGACTTTATTATGAAAAGATTATTTTTCCCTTAATGCATTTCCCATAACTTCAAAATCCCATCTTGTCTAACTGATCATAACAGTGAACAATGTCTTCATGATCAGGTCATGACAACACATTCAAAATCAGGAGCTTCTTCACATTTGATGCATGTAATATACTGATCCTCATGATGCATGAGTATTCTTATCGTTACCTTTAAGCACTGGTATAGCAAAATTAATGAGGTATTCCAAAAGTCCTTGCACATGTGCAATCACATTGGAATAATGAATATTAAATTTATTTGGGATGTTGAAACAGGTTTGGTGCTGACTATGAAATGGTTGTGCGCAAATATTGTTCTGTTAGTTTTTTTCAAAGGTTCAAAAGTTACAAATCAAGGACGTTGACCCTTTGTAGATGTTTGATCCGGAGAAAAAATTGAAGACCCCATACAAGTTGCTAGTGCAACCAAAATGGAAGACAAGCAATCTAAATTCAAATCAAATATGCTGATTTGCCATCCAAAGAAGCACTTTCTGCTAAAGAAGAGGAGACTGAAAAATCAGCATAAATAGATAAAGGCATGTAACACCATGAGATTAAAAGTTAAAACAGCTCACAGAAGGTGCAGCTAGCAACTAGAGTCAAAAAGAAAAGAGGCTGGCATGCAATACTGAAGTTTACAAACAATATGATTTATGGGCTTTATAACAATAAAGTCACTTTGTTAATTGCCTAGTAACAAAATAGTGTAGCCTCAAAAGTGATTTAACATGAAATTTTATCTTACTCGCAGAGTTTTGCTGTTTCAAAATACATCTGCATTGCACGTGATGCATCCCCTTGTTTTGCACTATCAAAATTGAAAGGCTCCAAAAGAGAGGCATAATGAAGAAACTTCAAGGCTGCCTGAAAGTATAGGCCTGTGCTTTCAAGTTCTAATCCCTCACTCTGCACAAATGAAACATTTACAAGAACAATTGTAAAGAAACAACAAGATCGGTAAACTTCGAAGATGATCAAATTAAATGAAATGATTATGCTAACCTTTAAACGATTAGCTGTATGCTTTAAATCTCTTGCTTCTTTCATGACAATATATGCAGCAGAATGACTATCCTTTCGAATTGGACTAGCAGTGTCAGGACCATTTGGGATGCCTTGCCTCAAACTATTGTGGTGCACCCCATTCTGGATATCAGGTTGTCTGGACTCTTTGCCCGCCTTTGATGCATCAGCATTTACTGCATCATTGAAGGGTACTTCTGACCTGCTTCCTTTGACAGGTGAAGAGACTTTTTGAGGGCGCTGACTATGTGTTTCCTGTTTATCTCCAGAAGACAAAATTGAATGTGCTTTCCCTATTCTAACTGGCAGTTCCCGTTGATCAATTAGATCAGAAATATTGTGATCTGATGACTTTCCATCATTGTCAGAAGATGCTGGTTGTAGGTCGTCGTATATATTGGACTTACCACATCTACCTCCGACAACTGCAACTCTTGAGCCAAGATCTTTATGCTGATTAGAAAGCATGGAAGGACCATGAGTATCCAAATGTTCTTGTATTCCATCATCTCTTCTACCTGTAGAACATCTTGTGGCAGAGTCACTCTTCCCCAAAAAATCTTTCTCATCCTTCTGAAAATTGTAATTTCCATCCCTCAAATCTTCAAGATAAGTAGAATGCTGATGTGAACTCGGGTCAACCTTCTGTTGGCAGCTGCTTTCATTCTTCATAGAATATGAATCCTTGTTTTCAGTAGACAAACCAGAAACCTTAAGCTTACCTTTGTCTAAATCTGATTTAGAGCTCCTCGGTCTCTCTTTGAACCGTGAAAAAGAGTTCTTGCCAGACTTCTGTTGACCAGAACCATTTACCTTGTGGTGTTTATCCAACATACCTAAATCTTCAATATGGTCTTTACGATGTTCATGAGGATATTTGTAATCCGTAACACTCCTATCACCACTCACCACATTAATCTCTTCCAAGTCAATGAGTGACAGATCATCATGGCTAACCCCTTTCAAATGAATTCCATCTTCGGCTTTGCCACAAGATAACTGATTTGATTCTCTATCCTGATGATCAAATGATGCTCTCGTAAGATTTAAAACTCCTGACTCTGCTTCCCTATGATTTTCTGTAAGTCGTTGTTGGACAGAACGAGCTATCTCTCTCCTTCCTTTTCCAGAGCGGTCACTTCCACCATCAGCTTCACTATCTGAATATCTTCTTGGGCTCCCCAGGACAGAGGAACCAACATGTAAAGCATCATCCTTTACCACTGACTTTCTTCTGTTAAAGAGCTTTTCAGCATTTGAATACCTCAATGGAGATGAAGAAACTGACTCTACTGGAGAGCCCTTTGTTTCCTGAAAGTTGGCTTTACTTTTTCGGGAGCTTGATACCTTTGAAGAACTTGAAGTAGCTGCTGTAGAAGCCTGTGCATAGGCCATGTCCCTCTTCAAGGGATCAACAAAGTCCAATGCCTGTCTAGATGTTTCATTCGCTTGGAAAGGCCCCAACTGATGCTCTTTTCCAGTGACATATCTGCCCTCATCCATTCCATCAGGTAGATGCTCTCTGCTAGCAGCCAAGACAATTCTGGTCAAGGAACCATTTTTATCAATCCTGCCTGTACCGGACCCCTTTCCCTCAGACTTTGAAACCCTACCCTTCTTTAACTTTAACATCTCAGGTCTTAAAACTTCATTAACAGTAGCCTGGATCTCCTGATTGTGCGGATCATCTCGCCACTCCTTCCGTTTTCTCTTCGTGGAAGCAAAGTCCAGTTTTTCAGATTTTTCCACATCTGATGCGTTGGTTTGTTTTTTAATATCCCCATTTGGAAGATACTGGCTTTCATCGTTTAACCTCTTAGATGATGCAGATAAACTGCCTTTCATCTCAGACTTCAAGTCCTTTGACAAAGAAACATCTGTGTGTCTCTGAGGATTTTTTGCAATTATCTTAGTTGACAGACCATTAGCCATGTCAGAACCTGATTTTCCAGCTAAGTCATGGTCAGAATAACAATCTCTGACAGGATGACATGATCCTTCTTTCTTGAATTTCTTAGATGCTCTAAACTCATTTAGATCAACCTCTCTCTTGCCCTTTGGTTTTGAATTTTTCTCACTTTTTCCAATAAAATCACCTGCAGTGAAGTATAAGACAAACAATATATTAACGCTACCAAACCAAGTTTGCCTATTACAAAGAAATAAACATTGGTGCAAATAATGGTTGCCTGGTAGGTCAAATGCCTTGAAGAATAAGAAGAGCTCAAATTGTACAGGGCGGTACCTCCATTTGAATAGCAGCCAAGATTCTTATGCTTCTCCTTTTGTTTGTGTTTTTGCTTCCCTGCAGAGAAGTCAGTTGATTTGCCTGAATGGTCAAGGCCAACTTTGTCTGATGAGTTTGTTTCAAAAGGATACTGGTTCGCATCATTCAAATTTTTACTTCTGTTAGAGGCCTGTAGGTTCCTATTCACAGCATTTGAAAACTGAATTGAACGATTAGGTACATTAGATGCATCCTTGGGTCCATTTTTTCTCTTCCCAATAACAGGCATACTTTGCATATTACTTTCAAATTTTTGATTGAGATGCAGAGCATTGGTTGAAGTAATGCTTGATGCAGCAACATTATGATGCCCTTCCAAATTAGCACCACTCTCAGGGACAGGAATCATGTACAGTGCATGTAGAGCTTTTGTTGTTTCCTCCTCACTGAAATCACAACTATTCATTCCAGGCCTATATGAGAGTTCCAGATGGTAATCAGTTAGAGAACAACATAAATCTAGAAGAATGAATGCAAAAAACACCAGATGTTAGTTCCCAAACTTAAGAAAAAGGAACATTGGAAAAGTAATAATAATTAGAATATCATAGTAAATACTTAATATATATATTCATGCATAACAAAACAAGAAAATGGTAAACAAAACTAACTTGACAATGCATTCAGAGAAAAACTTACAGCCAATCAAGCAGGCTACATTGCCAGTTCTTGGGGAGGTGATCAGGATTGGTACCATACGGTAAGAGGCGCCATTGCTGGCAAATATCACAACATACCCAATGTTCATTTATAACAACAGAAGCATGGGTGGCAGCAGCTACACCTGAATCTGGGGCATTGCCCATCAAAGGCATAGTTGTGGGCTCATTAACAGAAACATCAGAGGTTGGAGCATTATCAACCTTTTTATCACCTGACCTCCCCTTTGATGCCTCAATAGATGTAAAGGGATCTTTCTCCTGTTCATACTTCAGAACCTTGAGCTTATCTTTGTAATGTAAATCTGGCAAACCAGCTCCATTCTCAAGCTGTTCGGCATTTACATCGCCCATAACATCACCACAAGATTCTTTAGATGAGCCCTTACTCAATCCTTTATGGGATTTCAAAACTTTGTACTTCTTTTCAAAATGGTTAGCTTTTGCATCCGAGCTTTTCTTCTTTTCTTTTAATGATGCAGAAGAATGACCACTCAGGTTGTCCTTTGATAACTCCATGAGTGGTGCTGCATCAGTTTGGCTTCCCTTCAGTTTTCTTTTTCCCTCAAATAACTGGTCCTTCCCCCGGAATATCTTCTCTCCTTCTTCACAAGAAGTAGCTTTCTGAGAAGAAATCTGTTTAGCTGGATTTGCCAGTCCAGCCATGTGCTCCCTCTTTCCCCTGAACATATTAGGATTGCCATTAACTAGATCATAATCTTTCTCAACTTTTCTGCTGTCTTCTGTTTGCAAATCAGATGAAGTGCCCTTACTGCTACTTGTAATTCGTTCTTCCAATGCCTTCTCTGCAATCATTGCTTTTGAGTTAAGTTTTCCTTTTGCATGTGTTGCTTCATTCTCTAAATTGCCAACTACATTATTTTCCATGCTTTCCATTGACTCCAAGTGTTTATCCTTAACTATATCAGGCACAGGCATTCTCTCCTTTGCCGTTATATTCTCATGTTCCTTTGAGTGATCCAACATTCTAGTGACACCTTTCACTGACTCCCTAACTATCTGCCTTTTTGCTTTTCTATCAGCATTCTTCGAACCTACTAACAGTGGTATATTCAAGGCATCAGAAACAAGCTTTTGTCCTGTTGCAGTTTCAATATCAATATCCCTATTCAAAATTGTGCTTATGTCATCTTCGCTTTTTAAATTCTTTTCTTCCATGGACTTCCCTTTCTTTTCATCAGACTTCATTTTCTTTTCATTGTAAACTTTGACATCTTTCACAGGCAGTACCGAATCACTTAGGACTGCACACCTGTCAGGAGTGCCCTTGAACAGCATGCCAGTTTTACATTTTTTAATGAAAGAACTATCTTTCTCCGTCAACTGGAATATACTATCTGGAAGAGGTGAAAGCAAGACACCCCCAGGAAATGGAGAGCATGTCATCACCTGCTCCATCAAATTTATGAACATAAAAATCATTAGCTGATGCCAACTCTATGGCTCTGTTCTCTTTAATGGAAGATAAGTGGAAGGTTGTAGCAAATTTACCTGGAGAATGGTCCATGGAGACTCTGGGGAGAGCCCTCCACTCACATCAGGGCTATCCTCCAATGATGAAGATGGAGACATGTCAAGGCCCAGACCACTGTAGATAGCAGCATTATTTCTTGCCAAGATGTTATCAGGGCCAACTTTTATGCGGACCTTTAATGTCTTCTGGTCACTTCCATTAACTGGTTCATTCAAGGAATCATGCTGGGGAATAGACTCATTATTTTGTGCTCTTGTACCCATGTCTTTTTTGCTCGAGTTCTCACATGGTGTTGTTAAGGCAGTGCTCTTTTTAGAGAGTGACGCCCCCATTTTGATGGAGGGATTCTGATATGTACCCTGTAGAGATACATAATGTTATTATCAAGTAAAAGCTAGTCTACTGAACTATTATATGTTTTCTTCTTCCTATAGAAACCATAACTGGCACATAAATTAGTGCATGCTGAATTAGAATAATGTACCTCGAAGGAAGGAGTGTAGGGAGATCTTGTGGCATTGTGGTTTGGTACCCTCGGTGGACTTTTAGGTTGAGACAAAATGGTTGGAGAACGCTGATAAGTGGGCAAAAAAGACCCATATCCCCCAAACTTTGTCCCTGTTATTCAATCAATTTTTCAGAACCTCATCTATGGTTACAACCACCATAAACTGGAAAATTGATACCATAGTGGAGGCTATATATAATCTGACTTACCCAAGTTTTCCGCAGACACTCCACCTTCAAAATCTTTTTGGAAATGCCCCAATACATCTTGAATTTTTTCATCCTGGAATGAAATGAAAGCCGGTTATGTAAAGAACCATACAAATGCACATAGAAAAGAAGAGCACCACCACATTCTCAGTGAGCGCTATAAATGTGAAATACATGAGTATTCTGCATGCTTAAATTCGCATGATCTTAAATTCAACAAGCAAAAGGCATAACTTTAGAGCTTCATGACTAGGCAGTTTTCAGATCCTGAATTCAGTCAAAAAAATATTGTTACAGTTCAACTATAACACGAAGCAATTCTTCAACATGTGCAGCAGAACTTAAGGAGTTCTAAAAACGAATTCTGACTGCAATTTGTGTTGCTAGATAGATGGAAATGTGACATTCAATGGAATTTGGAAAATATCGCAAATTTTTTCCATAGCGCAATGTTGTAATTCCACTGATTCCCAAAATTATGCTCCAGAAAATGACATGAGCAACAAATTTCAAGTACTTAAATAGCCAGCTCACACAGAAATATCGAAGCAAGAAACAAGAAAACTGGAAAGTGGCAACTTTTCTATTACAAACTTGGGCCAAACCTTATCAAAGCCATGAAATTGTCAGTCCTAACAAAACGATAGATCCAAACTTTCTTCCAAAAACCAAATAAAACACGACAGGGAGACCAATCGAAGGCCTTACGATGTACGAGAGGGCGATGTCGGGGTCGACGCAGGAGTCGTCCTCCCCCTCCTCCTGCCCAGAGCACGCCTCTCCTTCTTCGAGCTCGTTTTCCTCCATCCCCCCAAACCCTAAGCCTACCCCCTTCCTCTCTTCATCCCTCCTCCTCACCGACAGGCATCCAATCAACCCTCCCCCCAATCTGCACCCACCCCGCCCCACCACCCAACTCGAGAAACCCAGCTCAAATCCCTCTCCCTCCGCCACCTCCCGGAACCCCACTACCAGATTCCAAAACCTAGAATCCCTCCCCGATGGGGGCGAGTCCGGTGGGCCAAATCAACACGTCGCTCCGCCCCCAAACTCCTGCGGCGAAGGAGCAGAGATTCGGCGATCGAGAGATCTTCGTGGGGGAACAAAAGACGGCAGCGAGATCACGAACGCGAGAAGCCCCGGAGGTTTTTTTTCCGATATTTTTCTTCCTTGGCGTTCCGCTGAGAGAGAAGCGCTCTCTCTTCTTCCAGAGAGGAGGGGAAGAAATAAAAATAAAATAAAAAATGCTTTTCTCTCTCTTTCGTTTTCTTTTATTTAAGGCAGTCGGGAGACGCAGCACACGCAGCGATGTAACCAGAAGACCATTGGGGCTGAAACGGTCCCGACTCAGGTGGAGCGCAGCTTAACAGCGAACAGAAGAGCGACATGTCAGCGCGCAGCACTCTTCGGGTTCGTGACCTCGGTCGGGAACGGTCTTGATCGCCGGGCGGAAGGCAACGTCGCGTAAAATGGTTCCGTGCCCGACCATGAGCAAAGGCATCTACGTGTTAACGTATGATTGGTAAGTTGCTCCAAACCCCACTGAATTAAACTAATTAGTTCGATCCGTAGAGCTACGGTGGGTTATCGAAGGTTTGTATAGGCTTCGCTCAGCTGTGCGAGAATTTCACGGTTAACCGCCGCGTTTTCTTGGTCAGTCCAGCTTGTTGTTCTACAGGTACTCAGAAAAGTGACCCCAATCAGTAACTTGGAATTTCTGGAATAAATAAAAGAGTTTCGGGACTCTGACGCAGAAAGTTTCGCGAAGAGATTTAAATGACGGAAACGCCCACGGAGGTGGGCATGCTGACTTAAGCATCAGGGGTAAAAATGTCATTTTGGTGCGAAGCGGCGTGCTTAGGTGGATCGGTGTTCCGGTTTTGACTCACACCACGTGGGGATATGCCGGACGTCATCCGCTGATTAAAATAAAACAAAAAAAAGAAGAGGCTATGTCAAGGGTGCCAGTTTTAGAAGGGATGCTGACCAAAAAAAATGTTGACTTTCACCGAGTTGCTTACTTGCTTGTCATATATGGATAGTTAGGAACAAGGAGACTCATTGAGAATGCTAATAAAAATCCGAGTTGGGATGAACTTTATACCATGCATTAGAGTTTATATGGACTAAGATCACAGGAATTGATGATAATTAGGAAAATCAAGGATTTTCCTTCTGCAGTTTCTCTACATTCCAAATTAATAGTTTACTACACTTGAGAACCCCATCTTCTAATTATCTAAAAATCAACTCTAATGGCAGCATGTAAACTAATGGCTAATTTGATGGACCAGGAATTCTTATACGAGACACCATAGCAGTTGTTGTTGCGACGCTTTGATTGATTGAAATGAGGATATTATGGAGGAACGTAATATATATCATTACTGTTCTAAGGATGGAGAATATTACATTGGAAGAGAACTTGGAAATGATCATCTCCTACATTCTTGTAGGAACCTAGCATTATGAGCCTTTTCATCCATTGATGATGGATATTTGGAGACTTACATCCAGTATCAGGTCATGTGTAATTGAACATGTTTTCAAAGAAGCTCACGTGGCGGCTTTTGAAATTTGGGATATTTTATCAGCTTTACCGATTAATCTCTAGGATGTATTGATGGCGATGCGACTGAATGTATTTATATAAGGACTTTTTAAAATAAATGGATTTAATAAATAAATAAAGAAATAGCATTCTAGTTGATGACATGTGGCGTTGTGATCCTACCATCGCCAGCTATTGGCTGGTGAGCGAAGGTAATTCGCAGAGGCTAGCTCGAGTATATTCAATGTAAAACTGGGCGTTGCCGCTAAAACTTCAGCGAGATAATCTATGATGCCCCAGCCCAATCAAATCTAAACCAATTGATCCAAATTTCATCACCATATCAAAGTAGTCAAATCCAAAAAAAAATTTAGGCCAGCATATGCTGGATGAAAATTGGACTCCCAGTGGAAGTCCTCTTTCATAAGTCATCGCCATAAAGATGGAAGTCAGACTCAAACTCCTCTAACCAGCCATCGAGAGGGGCCAAAGCCTCCCTCCAAAACCCGTAGTCCAATTGCCGCTGATCATAAAAAGAACTTCATTCTCCTCCTCTTCTTCTGGGATTTCATCAACTTTACCAAAAACCGCATGCCATCAAACCACCGAAATAAAGGTAAAAATTTATTGATTTCCTAGTTGACCTTTAACACCATCTTTCTGAGTCCGAAAACCATGATTTTGATTGAAAAATCATTGGATTTGATAGGAAACAAGAAGCCCTTTTGATTCCCCTATTTTTTCATGAGTTATTTGAATCTTTTTGGTGCCGTTTGATCGTCGCCGAACTTGATCGACCGTTGCCACCGTGGCCTTCTCTTCCAGCCATGACTAGTGCCGGCCAGGAGGGGATCTCCCTACCTCAAGAATAAGGGAGCAAGCAAAGCTCATGTTATGCGATATACGAAGAGGGCTATGTCCTCTATTTTGCCATGAAAGAAGAAGAAAAATAAAAGAAAAAAAAGAGAAAAAAAGAAGAAAGAGAAAAAGAAAAGAAAGAAAAAGAGAAAAAAAAGAAAAAAAAAATTTCTCTTCCCTCTCTCTCATATCGATGATTATTTTTCTCTAGCAAATTTATTTTCTCTCTCTTATTTTCTCTATCTAATATGATTATTGAATTTTGAAAAAAAAGAAAGAGAAAACAAGGAAAGAAAAAAAAGAAAGAAGGAGATTTTGCCTCTTCTTTCTCTTTTTCTCTCTATTTTCTCTCTCTAAAATTTTTTCTCTCTAAAATTCTCTCTTTAGATTGCTTGTATTCCTTGTAATATCTCTCTCCTAGAATTTTTATAGATATTTGAAAAGATTGATAATGATTTTGAATGATCCTAATGAAGGAATCTTGATCCATAATTGCCGGACATGTACCAGCATCCACCTCAACTGGACTAGATATCATTAGATTTTATCGTCTATAATTTTATTGAATTATATGTGGGATAACTTCATTATGATTTGATTGAAATTATTTTGATCTGATTGATCGGATTTTCAGACTATATTACCTAATTAGTTCTGATTTATCTTCATAGTTTCTCTCTTCTGACTTTTTCTTCCTACTTGATTTATGAACATAATAAAAGATTTTTAATCATATCATTTTGAATCTAATTTAATTCAGATAAATAGATTTGAACCATCTATCTCCTAGTCTAATTTTGATTAATGAGATTAGGATGATCAGACTTATCCAAATCATAAGACATGACTATCGTTAATCTATCTTTTTATATTAGTTGTACTCTTTTTAATTATTAAAATCGATCATTTATAGGATTATAGATGTTTAATAGTAGGATACTACGACAAGATCTATGAGTAGAAGAATTTGAAAAAAAATTGCAAAAATAATATGGATTTATTAGAATACGTACGAGATAAGTAATGTTTCATTTTTTCTAAATTTATCGATAAATTATAATGTATTTTCTTAACTTGATTTATGAAATGATGCATGAGTTTGATGAATGATACTTTGTTATTGAAAGCATCTTATTTTTGAAATATAATTATTGGTACAGAATCTGGTTGATGCCGGATCGAGCTAGAGCTAAGGAAGAGATCACTGTCGGTGATCTGCAAAATAAAGTTTCGTTTAAAGTCGGTGGTGGTAGCTTCGATAGAACCCTCCGATAATCAAGTCAGCTCTTCTAGCCAACAGAAATGGAGTGCTTAGGAAAGAGTTCGGCAGAATTTCAAGAAGAAGAAGAGAGCTTAGAGAAAACGTATCTAAGGATTCTTTTTTATAGACAGAGCCTATAGTAGACTGATAGTGACAGCCATAATCATTCGGTAGTGGGCTGCTCAAGACTGCATGGAATTTGGTACGGAGAGAGAGGTATCGCTAGACTGATAGTGACAATCATAACCATCTGATAGTGGGCTGCTCGGAGCCGCATGGGATTTACTACGGAGAGAGGGATGTCGTTAGACTGATAATGACCGTTCATCGATATTTAATAGCCGTAGTTCGAAGGAAGCAGGAGTTGGTTGGTGAAGAACTTTGATATATATCAATTTTAGAGGAGTTCGAACTCCTGAAGGGATTACATCTAGAGAGGATCATCTGGGAGGAATACTACTTGAAATTTGGAAGTAATCCGCTAGAAAAATTTAGATAAAATTTGACTGAAGAAAAAGTCTGAAAGGAGTTCGACTCCTGAAGGAATTCGACTGAAGGAGAGGTCCGAAAGGAGTTCAGCTGATGGAGAAGTCTGAATGGAGTTTGACCGCTGTAGGAGTTTGACTGGGGTCCGATCGCTGAAGGAGTTTAATTGGGATCCGGCCGCTGGAGGAGCTCGGTTGGGATTCGATCATTGGAGGAAGAATTTTCGATCAAAGCTCTTTCATGATTATCAGTTGCATTAGGCTAAGTATTAGACTGGACTTCGACGGAAGCAGAGTTTATCTCCAACAATAGTCTCCCCACTCTCAAGTTCGAAATTCGAAGGAAGGGAGTACAAGAAAGACGACTGTCGAAGTCTTTTTTCGGGCTCTGCACGCATTCAGATTAAAGCTCGAGGGAGATCTTATCTCCAGTCGAGGTTGAAGAAGATCTTATCTCCTATTGACATTGAAGCTTGAGGGAGATCTTATCTCCAATCGAGGTTGAAAGAGATCTTATCTCTTGCTGACGTTAAAGTTGAAGCTTGGGGAAGATCTTATCTTCAGTCGAGGTTGGAGGAGATCTTATCTCCTGTTGACGTTGACGTTGAAG
>QRFJ01000146.1:751381-896839 GCA_006176705.1 Cocos nucifera | reverse complement strand
GTTATCAAACTCATGAATCATTTCATAAATTAAGTCAAGAAAATACAGTATATAAATTGATCGATAACTCTAGAAAAGTGAAATATTACTTACCTCATTACGCATTTCATTAAATCAAATCATTTTGCAATTTTATCTTTCCCTATAGGCTTCTTCCATCTCTTATAGAATCAGATTGTCGCATTAGTTTGACTATAAATATTACTCGATAGCCTTCCTACCCATAGGAACCCCTGAGTGTAATTAATTTGAGGCCCCACTTATCAAAAACATTCAGTGAGTACTTACTTATGTAATTCAATAGTTTAGTTCCAAGTGGTCACATCTTTAATTAGAGAGAGAGTCATTGAGTACATGCAAATCAAAAAATAGATAGGTGTAACAGTATACATTCAGACAAAATATACCAGGTTCAGCTGCTGAGTTATCCTAAAGTCATCATTAAATCGAACGAATGCGCAGCTAGGATATTGATTGAGAATCAAAGTTTCACAAATTAAAGTGATTTATTCCTGGATTAGAAATAAAGCGTGGATCTAATCCTAATAAGTATAGGATCAAAAATCTTTATTTATGTTCACAAATCAAGTAGAATGAAATCAAAGAAGAGGAGTAAACGAATGAAGATAAATTAAACAAATCATACAGAAGATATAGTCCTGTTTCTATTCAGATCCGATTCAGATCAGAAAAGAATAACTTTAAATCAAATTGTATAAAGAAGTTATCCCACATATAATTAATAAAAATCAGTGGTAGTACGAAAAATCTGAATGATTATCTCGTTCCAGTCGGATGAATGGAGCGGTGCCGATACTATTGTCCGCGATTCACCGCATTCAAATCCCTGCGTCGAACTAGGAGTTTCAAATTCATTAAAGAATCATCACATGCTATTAATCTTTTCAAATACTCTAAAAAAATTCTAGAAAAAAGATATTAATAGAAATAACAAGCCAATCTATGAGAGAATTTATAAGAGGAGAAAGTTTAGAGAAAGTAGAGAAGTAGAAGGAAAGAGAGAGAGAGGCAAAATCTCTTCTTTCTTTTCTTTTTCTTTTCTTGTTTCTCTTTCTTTTTTTCAAAATATCAATAATCATATAGATAGAGAAAAATATAGGAGAGAGAAAATAAATTGTGTATATGAGAAAAATTCAAGAGTCGAGATGAGAGAGAGGGAAGAGAGAAGAATTTTTTTTTTTCTTTCTTTTCTCTTTTTCTTTCTTTTTTTTCTCTTCTTTCTTTTTTCTCTTTTTTTCTTTTATTTCTTCTTCTTCTTCCCATGGCAAAATAGGAGGACAGCTGAGCCCATCTTCATTTTCGTAGAACATGGAGCTTGCTGCTCCTTATTTGAGGAGGAGATCCCCTCTGTTAGATATATGTGCCCTAGAAGCTAGAATTGGCTGACACTTGTAATTACACTTCTGGGGTAAAATTATAATTTTGACTATATATCAATAAAATGGATTATTTTCTATCACATATGTGTATTTAGTGTCTGTGATACATTCTTTGAGTTAATGGTAATGATAAATTCATATTCAAAGTTGAAAATTTAAGACGATAATAATCATTATTTACTCATAAAAATGCTCACATGACCATAGGATCATCACGAGGATGGTGATTGACATCCAGAAGGTTAGGTGTACAATCACTTCTCTTAGTAGAAGTTTGAGTCTTCGATCTACCGGTTATGGCATCTTGAAGACCCTGCGCTTTCATATTATTTCACTTGCCATGGCAGGATTCTGGGACATGATTCTCATGAATTATCATTACGGCTGCTCCTCATCACCGAGGTAGATAATTCCAATCTTGATGCGATATCCAGTTCCTACAATGAACATCATTAGCCCAATATACACCAATAGGTTCATATGAGCTAAGGAGATCAGTTAATATTATAGTCACTATAACACCCTTAGGTGAACTGCCGAGATGTACCTCAGGTCAAAAGAACCACACACCACTGCAGCATCGAGTCAGTCATCCGAGTGAGAGGTTGACTTCCTAATGAACTACTCGAGGGTGGTTCCAACGCTCACAGTTGACGAGACCAATCGTAGTGCGCGGTATCTACTCGGAGCCAACCTATACTCTCGCTCTGGTGTTCTCCACACCATTAGACTCAAGACTTCATTCTTACTAATGGAGGAATGCGATTTGTACACCCAAACCTTCTGGATCAATCACCATCCTCGTTGATGATCCTATGGTCGGCGAGCATTTTATGAGTTATATGATTATTCCATGTTTTATCTTAAATCTTTCAACTTCTTTGAAAATATGAGTTAATTCATTACCATTTAACTCAAACGATCGTATCATGACACCACCTACAGAGATATCAAGTCCATAATTTAGAAATAGAAAATAACCTCTTACTTTCTGCGTCTCTATTGAATGACTATAGTACCCATCAATTGTTTGACATTTTGCCCTAGAAGTTATACAAGTGTCAGCCAATTGCTCCTAGCTGTAGGGCCACAATATCTAACCAGCGATGTCCTGTCTGTTATAGAATCATGATGCTTCATAGCACCTCACACCTCAGCCCTCTGCTTGAAGCACATTAGATACGCTGTTCTCATGTTTCAAAATTCAGCCCACCTTCGGTCCCAGAAGCTGCGTGCTGATGTCTGCTGGTAAAATGATACTTTGTTATTAAAAATATCTTATTTTTGGAATGTTATGATGAAGCATGATTTAAAAGTACTGATCTTACTATGTATTACACTTGATTGATTTAGATACCACATGATTATATGCATTTTTAACGAACTAAAATAAGAAACATAAATTATGAAAAGAATAATGAATTAAGATGATTTGAATTCTCAGCCTGACTATGTGGAGAACCTCGCCAATGGGGCTAATATGTTGGTAAAGATTTTATTATGAGGATTTATGTCGTCAACAGACCAGCGACTAACTGCCAGCAGACCAGCAATTCTGAAGGACTTTGCTGTCAGATGATTCGCAGCTCACCATAAGAAGATACATGGTGTTTTATGACCCTACTGCAGAGATAATATATATGGTCATAGCTCATGGCTAATAAAAATGATAAGAATAATAAAAATGATAAGAATGATAAAAATGATAAGAATGATAAGAATGACAAGAATGATTGATAAGAATTTGATGATTAAAAAAAATTTAAAAAAAACTCAATAGGATAGAATTTGGCATGATAAATATTTTGATAATACTACATATTAAAATTAATTTCGAACTGATGACTTCTATATGCTTTTTTTTCTATATATGATTATTTATTTTTTTATCTAATAAAATCTAATTAAAGTGATCATTGCTTACTGGGCTGTCTAGTTCATTATCTTTATTTTATTATTTTTATAGATCTTGAGAATCTTGATGATACGAGAATATATATGGGAGAGTGATGAAGTAGAATCCTGATAATTGTATTTTAGATTGAGAATTTGGTTGAAGCTGATATAAAATTTTTTGAATATTATTGAATTTTATGAGACATTGAAATTATATTTTAAATAGTTAAATTTTAAAATTTAATTTATTGATTAATTATTTTGCTGTTGCTTTGTGATAGCATGATGAGATGTCTTGCATACTTGTGGAAAGAGTTTTCTATGAGTGTGCGACGGTTGCCATGACCTTTGGCTCGTAAATTTTGGATTGGAGGCATGCCATAATCGATTGGTGAAGTCATGCAAATTTACCAAAGGAGAACCTACAAAATGAAGTCCTCTTATCGGTGGTTACCGACGAGGAACCCTTCGATATTTAATTCAATCGGAGATTTAGGAAACAATTGAGAAAAATTAGAAAGCGAGAGCTTAGGATTGATCAAAAAAGACTTACCCTGATCTCCATTTACTTACCCTTTTATAAGAGCAGAATTAGCCGTTATTGTCTAACCCCCGCTAACGTGGAAGTTATTGATCATGGGCCACGATAGAGCAGTTATTCTGGATCAACGTTCGATCAATTATGAGCAATTAATGCCCATGTTTGGTAACTATTTCAGCCCTTAAATTTTTGGGTGGCCCATAACCATATTTTGTAGGTATCTAGTTTGATAAGTTACTCGATCTATAATCTAGTAATGTAATCAGTCGAGCATCCAATCAATGATCGTATGTGTTCGAGTAATTATCGATTCTCATCTAATGATGTTAATCAGTCTTTATTTGATCATTAAAATAAATGGTGATACCACTAACATAGCCAGTAATACTCCTATCGTAAAATACCGGGTATCCTCCACTAATAGTAGGCATGCCGATAGAGAATTTATGTTAAGCTTGCATCCATGATAATAATTAGAATGATAATAAGTAGGACTGAAACCAGATCGAATATGGATCGGATACCAATATATCCATATCCATATTTGTTTTATCTAACCAGTACAAATATATATATGGATATTATTCAGATGTAAAAATTCATATCCATATTTATTTCAAACAGATACGGATACTATTCGAATACTGAAAATATGGATATAATTATATATATAACTTAGATAATTAAATTTTATGATCACAAAATCAAAGATATTACTAAATAGATAATAAATTAAGTTAATAATATATTTATATGGTCGTATATTTTTATTAATATTTAGTAAATATTATATAAAATTATATAAAATTACATGTGGATTCGGATATTTAGATATGGATCGGATAGTTATCTATCCATATCCATATTCTTTTCTTTTTACGGATATGGATATAGATATGGATACTAGTCGGATTCTCAAATTTCTATCCATATTCGGATTGATTCGAATACGAAAATGGATCCGAACGGATAATATTCATACTACTTTCATCCCTAATAATAAGAGTTTTTAATTTTCATGAAGGTCTTTATGGGTCCCATAGTGAATGTTGAAGCTGTGCTCCACGGAAGCGATTGGGGAATTAGTGTGATCCACATGAAATCGACATCAAACAGTTGAGAGTATGATAAGTTGTTAGGGAATTTTTATTATGATACATTGAAAATGAGAGAGCTAATAAATTTGATGTATTGCACTCAGTTGTCAATAAATGTGTATAATTATATTAAAAAAATTGAATTGAATTCATAAGTACATATTTTATTTAATTTAAAACAAACTTAGATAATTTTTTCTTCTATTTGGAACTTTAGGTACATGATTACATATTGAGTGTTAAACATATGATTGGTATCAACTTTTTCTTTATGATTTCCAATCAGAAATGGGTGATTAATTGAAAATTAGAATGCTTTGATGCATGAGGTAAAAAATAAATTGTTAAGCATTGTCAAATGCCAATCTTTGTTTTGCTGGAGTCTATGATGGCGGTCTTGTACAGGCAAAATAATTTGTGTCCAGCCATCATTTTATATATTGTCGCATGCTAAGAACTTTGATCTGCAAATGTAGTGCACTAAAATCAAATGGATGTAAGCCATTTTTTTTTTTTTTGCTTTTTTTTGGGGGGGGGGGGGGGGGGGTGAATAGCTATTTTGGACAATTATGCTTAACTTTAAGGCTCTTTTTGGGAAGTCCCAGCGGGATAGGTTGAGATTTCAACTCAAAGGGCGGGGAGAATACGAGCAGGCCATGGGACTCCCCCATGCTATTCCTTCTCCCTGTTCCACTCCCTACCGCTCCTCATGCCCCGCTCTGATCTAATCCCAGCCTATGCCACCCCAAGTTTCCAAACAAGACTTAAATGATAATTCTAACATGGTGTTTTTTTTTTTTTTTTATATTGGTCCTGAACTTTCAATTTGCACACTTGATTTAGAAAAGAACCAATACGCATACATAATATATATATATATATATATATATAGAGAGAGAGAGAGAGAGAGAGAGAGAGAGAGAGAGGTCCTTAAAGTTAAGCGTACCAAGAGTCCTTGTTTGCCGGATATCCTATTCCTGTACAAAATGATTAATTACCTTCCACTTTAAAGGATTCACATTATAGATTACCAAATAATTATTATAACATACAGTATCTAGATCTTGCTGATGAGCCGACTAGATATAATTAATTGAAGTCAATTAAAGATAAATTATGGATGAAATATGCATCATATACAGCATTGGAGGATATATCACAATAATTGCCGATAGATAGTTATACAATGACTCTTGACCAAGAATAGAAAATGTTAAATCGGGGCAAAGACTTGTTATCATGGATTTCCGAAAAGCAAGCTTTTGCTTATCAAATTTCTTAGTGATAGCTAAATTTGTGAAATAATGTTTATTGTGAATTGAACTTAATTTCTATAATCACGTCTTAGCCTTTTAAGAAACATGGATAGAATGGGCTATCAACTCTACATTCCTTGAAAGACCCCAAAAATATTTTGTCCATTAATCTAGAAATATCATTTCAAAGGTCCACTTTAATATGGTATCTTAATTGTTACAAAGAAGCACTCTATATTTGGAAAGCTATGGATACTATGTGACCATTAATGCTATAATTAAGTAAAAGATAATTGAGTATGAAAACATATTTTTTAATGAAATATATTACAAAAATGACCTAAAGGTTTATTTAAAAAAGAAGTGAAATTCATCAGGCATTGGAGCATAAAATGTTGGTGATTTTAAACAAAAGATAAGAGGAAAAGATAATATTATTGTTTGTCCTTATATTAAGATGTGTCAAGAATTTTATTGGGCGGAAAGAGTTATAAGTTAAATGGCTATAATATGAGTGTATGGACGTGCCACCAACATTAGATCGGCCGAAAAGATGGTGATCATAAGGAAGATAGAGAATAGCGTGTGTCTAGATACTTTGATCTTCCAGTACTTTCACAACCATCGCACACTATTTAAAGAAGATGGATTTGAATAGTGATCTATGATATTAAAATTTATAAGTTACAAATCTATTATTTATACTAAAATGTATTGATTTGAATTATCGAATGATTCTTCACACAAAATTCATTATTTATATTAAAATATAATAATTATCAGCTCTAACAATTGCCATCTATGTTTGGTTCCACTCTTAATGGTTTTGCTAATTGATGCCGATTATCATCTTCTATGCATATTTGTTAACATGATTGCTCTACATCAACTGTTAGATTGATTATTGATCATAATTTATATTACTTATATCTTTTAACTCAGCCCATAATATAATACTGTACTTGAAAGTATCTTTAAGGCCACTTCAGTCACCTTGATCTATTCCAATATGTTGTGGTTGATCATGACCAAATTCCGAGCTTTTGGCTTGCTTATCAATGACCCAACTATCCCATTTTGGTTTATGCCTTCATATGGTGAAGTTTATCATGGCCAAACTCCTTCAAATCTCGCAAGAATTATATAACTTTTATCTATTTTAACTTAATCTAATATTAATCTATATGGCATTTGATGGTTATCAACTGAGCTATTGAGATGGGGTGTAAATACTGCTTCTATATCTTGTTAGACAATGATAAAGAGGTTGATAGAATATATATCATCATCCCTTTAGTATCTATAGAATAAAATATTGTCCTTTACTAAAGCATCACTTTTATATTTGATAATCTACTCGCATCTTTTTCAATTCCGCTAAACTCTTTGCTTTACCATATGTTTTTCTTCATGAAATACTCTTGCATGCTAGAATGACACTACACATTGCTCAAAGGGTCTTTTACATTCATGGGGATCCAATGTTGTCTTCTACATTAATAGAATTTAGCTTGATCTTCTAGTAAGGCACACCTATTCTCTATAAATGGGTTATGCATCCTCTTCTTCGATGCTCATTCCTCTTATTCTTTTTGACTATGCATGTCTCCTGTGATTTTTCAACTCACTTATTATGGCAAAACTGGCTAAGTATTGGCTGGAACAAATGTCTATTTTCATCTACTGAAATCTAATTTGTTTGATAAATTAAAATATTATCATAAATTGAGATATCATCATAATTGCAATGCCCATTTGGAATACCATCGCTAGCCACTTGTTATTTGATTGAGAGTTTCTAAATCAGCAAGTCAATATCTTTTTATCTAACTTTCATCTAATTCAGAAATCTGACCTTTTTTTTGGCTAGTTTGAGCGGATCTTTTCTCAGTTCTACTCCTATCAATTGGATCCACATCTATGTTTATTATACTTTATCGATCTCTATTATTGAATGACATGAGTACGCTATTAGATTATCCAAAAGCTCTAGTGAGTTGATGATGGCAAAGAATTTATTAGCTTGACAAGGGTGAAGTAAGAACCTTGAGATTGTTAATATATTTAGTCTAATATCCATGCTTGTAATTATATTAGCTAAAAGTAATAAATAGTATAATCCTTTCTTATTTTATATTTTCTTGCATACTCCTCATGATGAAGAATAGCAACCCTCATGTGGACTTTATTATACTACTATTTAAGTTTATTTATAATTCTTACTTTTGGATTTGCCGAACCATTCGTAAACACTAATATATGATAAAGAATTATCTCATCCATAATCCACATATGGTTCTTTGGCTATCCATACAATCAAGTACCAATTGGAGTCGACTTTTGCCCTATTATGTGGTCCACTAGCGCGCGCGCGCGCACACACATATATGGTGGAGATGGCTATTGATGATGATGAGCTGATGGTACCTACTAAGTGATTATCCTCTAAACTTCAAGGTTTAGATAAGCTGCTTTATGGGTAGCTTGAATTCCTACCCTCCATTCATTGTCCCAAAGGAATGATTGGTTCCAATGACAAAGCCACATAGTGATGTAGTTTTATTGATATTCTCCTAAGCAATCATCTATAAACCAAGATGATCAAAGCCCATCTTGGACTTAAAGACCTGCCTAATACTGACCAAACCATCATTGATTGTCTATTCAATCTTATCTTCTCCATTATTTATCCATAGGATATCTTCCTCATTGTCTCGGCTTGTAGATTCTGAGGCACCATGAAGTAGACCTTGGCTTTATTTTTTAGGTGGGCTAAAAAATGGAAGTCAAGTTTCTTAAGGATCCCAACATCCTCACACAGTGTAACTTCATAAGCTAATTCATCCAACAAAGTAGTAGGATCCATTGATTTTACAAGTATGTGCACTGGAATACAATATGGCATATAATAAAATTCAATATATTTACCTATTTCAACATCGAAGTCTACTTACCTGTTTATACGATTTTTTCTATAGTTGTTTTCTTGTCTTCCTTGATTAATAGCATGATGGTAGTCATGTAAAAACTCATCAAGTATGCCACAAAACTTGCTTGCCCTTCTTATCTCAATTGGATGTGCAAAGGAATTTACTAGTTGAAAAAAAGAGTAACAAGTTAAAGGGCTATGATGGACAAGTACATGGATATACTTTTGGCATTAGATCAGCCAAAAAGATATTAATCGAAGGAAGAATAGAGAGTAACATGGATCTAGGTGCCTTGACTTTTATAAGTATCTTCTACCACCACACAATTATTCAAAGAAGATGAATTTAGATAAGGGGTGCAGCACAAAACCATGATAATAGAAATTTTAAGATACAGTTACCCCTCGGATAGAAACTATTGGTAAATTAAGAACTAAGATAAAATAAAATATATTGATTTGAATTATCGAAGGATTCTTCACAGGGAGTACCTATGCATTATTTATTCTACAATATAATAATTGCCCACTTTGATAACTGCCATCCATATTTGATTTCACTTTTGGTAATTTTAGTAACTGATGTTAGTTATCTTCCACTATGCATGTTCATTAGTATGATTTCCTATCAATTATCGGATCAGTAATCATATCTCATTGGTGATAGCTTATATTGGTCATTTTTTTTACCTCAGCCTATAATACAATAGTATACTTTGGAGTATCTTTGAGACTGCTTTAATTATCTTGGTCTAGCCCTACATATTATGGTTGACCATGGCTAGGTCTTAAGTTTTTGGCTTGCTTATCAATGATTGAACTCTTCTCTTTTGGTCCATGCCTTCACACAATGAAATTTATCATGACCGAACTCTGCAAAATCCAATAAGGATTATATGACTTTCATCCATTTTGACTAAATCAAATATTAGTCTACATGGTGCTTACTCATGGCTGCCAATTCGGTTGTTGAGATGGGGTATAAATAGTCATATTATTAATATGTGTGCGCGTGTATGCATGTATTGTTTTCTTATACAAGATTAGCAAATATATATCCAAAAGCTAATAACTAGAAATATAATCCTTATTTTCTATTACCATAAAAGTTGTCAATTTTCTTACTAGATTATGATTTCAAGGGCTTCCAAAATAAACATATTCTACTCATTTCCTATATCCTTTTGACTAATTTTATACACCCAATTATCACTATCCATGTATCGTGTAACTGCATAGAGCCCATGCAATCATAGCAATCATACAATGCATACATGGTTATGGGTTGAACTACTTTAGTTTAATCTAGAAATAGAGAGGATCTAAACTCTCCCAAAATTCAAGAGAGAGGTCCCTAGTTTAAATCTAAGTTATAGCATCTTAGAGACCTTATTTTCTAAGAATATCATATAAAAATAGAGTGTTTAGGAAGGCTCCAATGAATTTCTTGGGATCATGTTAATTCATAAACTTTGCGGTAAGTTCATGGCATGACTGACAACGACATGATGCCAAAAAGAATAAGTAAAATTGCTATCATCAGAGAATGTTTAATTTTTTTTCTTTTTTATTACATATATAGGTAAAATCTTAGCAGGATATCAAAACTCTCATAGGTTGACATATTAGGATACATAAAGGTATGTTATAGCAAAATAATATAGCAAGCATGGAATAAGATTGTTTTTTTTTTTTTTGAGAAATCACTATTAATATGTATATCACATGCATAATAGGATCGATAGATATATACCTACTAAAATACACTGAGATTATAAAAATGCATGATCCTCTAAGAATTAGTACCCTCGATTATTTTATACTATATACCTATCTAGAGCTTTGCCCAGCTCTGAGTCTCCATCAATTATAAGCCAAAGAGATACTTTGCAAGAAAAGCTTGTCTCATTGGTTTTTCTTTTCTAACTCTTGTGAATGAAAAAAATATCTTCTTATATGCTTCTCTCTCTCTCTCTCTCTCTCACAACTTCTTAGCATAAGATCTAAAACATGAGAACCACTAGGATTCCTATCCTTTTTATGAAAAAAATAAGGAATCAAGAAAATCGGGTCTACCTTAGATAAGATGCACCCTAGAGTCCTAGTCAGATTCTACCATAGAGTCCTAATAAGAAGGGTGAGGTGGCATCATTAGAGATGCCCCTCCAGACTCCCATATGAACTCCAAATAGGAGAGCTAATTAAGAGGATGCTGGCCATTAAAGTGGCTACCCTACCTCTTCTAGATGTACATATTACTAATGAGAGTATACAATTTAGGAGGTACTCACTTGGCAAAGACACCAGCCACCTTTCTTGCTTGACTGGGTGTAAGCAAGATCCCATCTAAGTAGCCTAGGGTTGATTTTAGGTTTAGCTTAACTTGATCTAACCTAGCATAGTCTCTATATCTAGACTATTTCTCTAATCCATTCTTATCTCCAATGAAATCTGTATCTATCTTGATCCAACTTATGAGAGAATAATAAATTTGAATATTATTTTAAATGACCTGAAAATAGATGGGATATGTTGGAAGTGTTATTGTTAGTACAGCCAATCACCACCAGCCACATGGGAGCATAAGAAAAGATTACTAAACCGATGAGCTACTGATAACATGGTAATTGATAGTTATCGAATCCAGGTTGGTAAAATTGTTGGGTTTGGTGTGCAGAGCAGAAGTAGGAATTTTAAAGCAAAATTATGAAATTATAAAATCAAACCTAAAACCTAGGACCATTTTATTAAAATTTAAATCATATAATATGTATTTATAACATTAATGAAGGTATTGGAATATACCTCTGATCGCTAAACTTGAACTTGACCTTGATCACCAGTAACAGTTCATTAAGGATTCTACTAGGTGTCCACTTGTTCACCCTCCAATGTTGATCCACACGAAAACTTGATCAAGATACTAGCACCTTTGTTTATTTTAATTAAAATTTTTACGATAAGAACTTTAATTATTTGGACAGAACCTTTCCTACTCTTTGCTGTCATCCTTCTTTTCTACCCTTTCTTATCTTTCTTTTTTTCTTATCTTCTTTTGCAATCTTCCTAATCCTTTATCCTAAAGAAAACCTTTTATCCTTAATTAGACTTATCTTAACAAGGGAAGAAAGAAAGAAATTTAACAACTATGGAGAGTAGTAAGAAAGAAAGAAGAGTTCTCAAATTCTCTTTGACACTATGGAGTGCACCCCTATTTATAATGTACGTAGGGGTGCCTCCTCATTTTTCTCATGCTTATTCTCATTTAAAATCTCACGCCCATCAGCCTATCTCACGCCCCTTTAAAAGAAAATATCATGTGGAATACATAGAATTAATATGAAGAGGTGCCTTAAAGTAGAAGGACTCTTCATAAAATTTCTACGCAAGTTTCTTCCGAAGAGTTACAAGACTTCAATATGTGATGCCATAAAATAAGAGATGAGATCAGATGAGATGGCCATCCAATGGCTAAGAAAGGGGATGCCTCATCTAAATTTTAGTGTGGAGACAATTGGCGTGGAAGAGTAAAAGTTTCAAAAGCTTTGACTTGGACCAAGGGACGCCTACAAGCAAGGGGGTGGCAAAAACTCTTTGGTTATCCAAAAACCTGATAACCAATGAAGAGAATAACTAGCAGAAGGACTCTTCCGCACCCTCTTTTCATCTGAAATCACGTAACAAAATTTACGTGAAAAGCTAAGAAAGATTTTAGCATCAAAACATATCCATGTGCCACATGTCCCTAGCACATGGACCAAATCCCACATGCCAAAGAAAGAGAGTCTCTAGCATGTGAGTGGTTTATTTATAAAACCTAATCCCTTGGTCAGCAAGCCAAGGATCAACCTAATTAATTAGCCAAATTTGATTTGACTCAAATTTGATTTAATTAGACAAATTGAAACCTGATTCGAATTTGATTCAAATCTAGGTGCTAGAATTTGTAATATGTGCATGCATATTCAACCTATAAATATGATCTAATCCAATTAGATCCTTAATCAATTCTCTTTGTGTATGACCCATTGGGTTCCACATCTAGCCAACAGTGAGTTCGGATGCGATTTGATCTAATCTAGTTAGAACTCAACCAAATCAATTTAGGTCAAAACTAGCTAACCCGATTTAACCAATTAGAATACTTTCTAATTAATGATCAAATTAAACTCTTTAATTCAATTAAACTCATAAGATAAGATTGACGTCTAGCAACGAATCATGTCTACCTGAAAGATATAGAATTTTAATGAAAATATCAAAAATATCCTTCAGTAAAAAGTTATCGTACAACAAGATCTTTCGATCATCCTGCATCTCGAATATGACTCTGGATATGAAAATATATTAAACCCAATATCCATATTTCTTTCAATCTTATGATGATGATTCAATTAATGAAATATTAAAAATTATTTCTAATTTTCATTATGCTTTGATCAAAGACTTTTTGAATCATCATTTGATTGAATCAGATAGGATGCAATCTTTTTTTACCAGGAGTGATCGATTCCATGTTGACCTACTCATAATCTTTATATATAATCCACCATATCCAGAACACCCCATACATGACTAAGTCATGAATGAGTATAAACCAAAATATGGATTCATACATATAAGGTTCTATGGTAGTCTCAGGTCAAAGGATTACATGCACAACTTCCACTATGAGAACCATCTATTGACATATAGATAAGACTCCATTAGATGTTCTCGAGTTAGATTAATTCAATGAACTCATTCTTTAATAAACACACACATCCTTGTATTAGTATCATACACAAGTGATAGTGAGATCAATTATTTTTTCATCAAGCATACATAGAATATGCCAGTCTTTCCAAAAATATTGATCCCTAACTCAATATTTCATCGACTAGAAATATTTTAAATTAGAATTTTAAGATTTTAGATCTCACAGGTATAATCTCATCATAACACTAAAACTATAATCCTAATTTAAGGGATTCATCATAATCTTAAATAAATAATTAAGATGCAGCATATAATGAAATAAATGTCTTTATTTATTTGAAAATATCATTATATGAGTTTGAAAGATAAAGAATAGCCCATCAAAATATAAATTTTGATTGACTTGAGGGCATATTTCTTTCAATCTTTCACTTGCACTAAAGTCAATTGCCTTTATATTTTAATCCCATACAATCATGATGGCAATCGAATTGCTATTGTGGTAAAGTCTTAGTGAACGGATCTACTATGTTGTTCTTTATATCTATTCGTTCAATGACAACATCTTATCTTTCAATAATTTCACCAACGAGATGGAAGCATCTCAAAATATACTTGGATTTATGATGAGACCTTGACTTCTTTGCTTGAGTAACTGCTCCAATATTATTACAATAAAGTGGTATTAGATTCTTAATTTTAGGAACAACATCTAATTCAGTGATGAACTTCTTCATCTAGACAACTTTCTTGATGGCTTCACTTATAGCTATGTACTCTGCCTTAGTGGTTGAGTCAGTTATAGTTGGCTGCTTGGTACTCTTCTAACTCACTGCTTTTCTATTCAGAGTAAAAAATTATCCTAAAATGGATTTGCTATCATCTGAATCTGATTGAAAACTAGAGTTAGAATATCCTTTTAGTTTAAGATAAGATCCATCATATAGTAGAAAAATATTCTTAGTCCTTCTCAAGTATTTAAGAATATTTTTCACAGCTTTCCAATGATCCTCTCCTGGATCAGCCTGAAATCTACTAGCTATATCTAAGGTATAAGCAACATCAGACCTGGTACATAACATGACATACATTATTGATCCTTCAGCTGAAGTATAAGAAATAGAATTCATTTTATTTCTCTCTTCAGGTGTCTTAGGAGACATCTTCTTAGAGAGATGTATGCCTTGACTCATGGGTAAGTAACCTCTTTTACTCACATCTATACTGAATTTGTTTAGTATTAAGTCAATGTACCTAGACTAGGATATGCTTAGCATCCTCTTAGATATATCTCTATAGATCTTTATTTCAAGTATATATAATGCTTATTCCAAGTCTTTCATGGAAAACTTAGTTGATAGCCATAACTTGACCGATTGCAACATTGGGATATCATTCTCAATGAGTATGTCATCTACATACAGAATCAAGAAAATTATGATACTTTCACTAGTCTTTTTGTATACACATGATTTATCCACATTCTTGATGAAGCCAAACTTTTTGACTATAACATCAAAGTAGATATTCCAACTTCTTGATGCTTGCTTTAATCCATAAATGGATCTTTTAAGCTTGCATACCTGATTTGGTCTCTCATTTGAGATAAATCCCTCTGGCTGTGACATGTAGATCTCCTCTTCAAGAAAATCATTAAGGAAGATGGTCTTCACATTCATTTGTCATATTTCATAATCATGGTATGCTGCTATTATAAGCATAATCCGAATAAATTTGAGCATGGCAACAGGTGAAAATATTTCATCATAATCAATATCCTATTTTTGCCTGAAATTCTTAGCCACTAATCTGGCCTTATAGATTTCAACTTGACTATCTACTCCAATCTTTTTCTTATAGACCCATTTGCACCTAATAGGATTCATACCCTCTAGTGTATCTACCAAAGTTCATACTTTGTTGGTGTACATGAAGTCCATTTCAGATTGCATGACAGTGAGCCATTTATCAGAGTTCCTACTCATGACTACTTTCGTATAGATTAGAGGTTCATCATTCTCAATGACTTGGGCTTTATTATTCTCAATAATGAACCCATACCTCACAGGTGCATGTCGCACTCTATCAGAACTATGGATAGGAGTTGTGTGTTCTGGTTCTTCCATATTTATGTATTTATTTGCTTGAGGAATATCTATTTATTTTTTTTGAACTTCAGTAAGTTTAATGTTTCTCCCACTGCCTCTTTCTAGAATAAATTTTTTTTCATGAAAGTGGCATGCCTACTAACAAACATCTTTTATTCAGTAGGATGGTAGAATAGATATCCCATACTATCTTTAAGATATCTTACAAATAGACATCTGTTTGCTCTAACATCTAGCTTATGTTCAAAATTTTTTTATATATATGCTAGATAATCCTATATCTTAAGATACTTAAGATTAAGTTTCTTTCTTCTCCATATCTCATATGGAGTGCTAGATATAGACTTAGAAGATACTCTATTTAAGATATATACTACGATTTTCAAGACATAACCTCAGAAGAAAATAGATAATTCTGTGAAGCACATCATGGTCCGTACCATATCTAATAAAGTATGATTTCTCTTTTCAGCTACACCATTTAATTATGGTATATAAGGAGGGGTCCATTCAGAGAGAATGCCCTTTACTTTAAGATAGTCTAGAAATTCACTGGACAAGCATTCTTCTTTTCGATCAGATCGAAGGATTTTTATACTCTTTTCAGTTTGTTTCTCGATCATACTTTGATATTCTTTAAATTTATCAAAGGCTTCAGATTTGTATTTTATAAGATACACATATCCAAACCTAAATAAATCATCAGTGAACATTATAAAATAAGAGTATCTGTCTCTAGCCTGAGTTGTCATAGAACCACATATATCTGTATGTATAAGTTCTAATAACTCACTTATCCTTTCTTCATGTTCACTAAATGGAGTCTTGGTTATTTTACCCATGAGACATGATTCACAAGTTCTTAATGATTCATAATTATAAGGATCAAAGAACTTTTCTTTGTATAGCTTGTTAATCCTAGTCTCACTAATATGATCAAATCGATAATGCTAAAATAAAGTATTATTTATATCTTTTCTCTTACATTTTCTATTTTCATCGATCTAAAAAATATTATCATCCAAACATGGAGTCAATAAGCCATTGTTAAAAATACCAGAACATATTATTTTATTAGAATATTTAGTTGAGCAACCATTGCTCATTACATCAAGACTATAATCTTATTTTAATAACAAGAGTATAGATATAATATTTCTAATGACTTTAGGCATATAATAATAATTTATCAGCTTTAAGATCTTTCTAGAAGAAAACTTCAATATATTTATCCCTACAGCTTTCGCTTGGATGGACTCTCCTCCAGTGTCATAGAGCTCGAAGTCATCTTTATTCAAACTCCTAATTTTCTGCAGCCCCTGCAATGATTTGTAGATATAAAAAATCATAGTCGGTATCTAATACCCAAGAGTTTGAAATGAAAAAATTTAATGATAAAATTATATGTGTCTCATACATATCTTTTGATGCAACATTTGCATTAGTCTTCATAGTTGCAAGATAAGCCTTGCAATTCCTCTTCCAATGATCTGCTTTACCGTAGTGAAAATAGGTCATTTGTCCGGAGGCTTTCTTCCCCTTCTTCTTCTTATTTATGCAACCTTTAGAGTTCAGCCTCCTCTTAAAATTCCTTCTACCTATCTTCTTCTTAGAGATCCCATCTACAAGAAGAAGAGGAGCCTTATCCTTCTTGATATGACTCTCTATTATTTTAAGCATATTTAATTGCTCAGGTAAGAAAGTATTCAGTTTGTTCATATGATAGTTCATAACAAACTGAGAAAATGATTCTGAGAGTGATTTTAGGATTAGATCCTAACTCAACTTTCCATCCATGATAAAATCTAATTAACTTAATCGAGTGATTAGGTCAATTACCATCAGAACATAGTTTTGCATGGATGAACCCTCCACCATCCTGGCATGAAATAACTGCTTAGATATCTTATATCTAGCAGTCCTACTCTACTCTTCATAAAGTTCTTTTAGATTGAGCAATATGGATTGAGTATTCATGCCATTATGTTGCCTCTGTAACTCGTTACTCATGGAGGCAATTATGATGCACTTAACAGTAAGAGAATCATTTTGCCACATCTTGTATGTGGACTTTTCTTTCTCGGTAGCATCTTTTCCTAATGGCTCAAGATTAGGAGCATCAAGAATATAGGAGAGTTTTTTTTGATTGAGTACTATTTTTAGATTTTTCAGTCAATCTACATAGTTAGGATCGGTCAACTTATTTGAATCCAAAATTGAACGTAGTGAAAGTGAAGAAGTCATTTATTCTATATAATAAAGAACATTACATAAACAAATAACTCATGATGACGAACATAATTAAATTAAAACTTTAATTTAATTGTGTCTTCCATAATTTTATCGAATATCATAATCCTTAAATATGATAATCGTGAAAACCTAATTATTTTTCTTAGTGAGATTGAGATCCTAATTTCTTATAAAAAAGTCTTGTGGTTGCACAACAAATATTTTTATAAGTTCAAAGGTAGCAAACTCTTTCCAATTGCATCTCATACAATTCTCAATATATTCTTGGCCTTTAAAATATTAATAGCCTTGTGTTAGCATAACAAATTATAATATTTTAGTTAAGCAAGATCCTTCATTTCTATACAATCATAATGAAATATAACCGTCCTTGTGGTTACACAATAAAGTAGTATATCCAAAATGCTGTAAGCATCATTATGCACTAGATCAATACTACATCAGTTCCATAATCGATTTTATGGTTGCACAACAAACCTAATATGGTTTATGACATAATAATGAACTAGCATGAAGGAAGGTCTTTAATGTAGTGAATCAAAAGAATCCATCCGTCGAGCTGGCTCGATCCACAGTCGAGTCGGCTCGACAACATCTTGCCTGAGCATCGCTTTCTGTCCGTCTGAGAGAGCTAGCTCGAATTTGCCTCAAGCCAGCTCAACTACGTATCCGAACCCGCTCGATTACGTATCGGATCCAAATTTCAACAGTAAAATCTAAGCACCCAATCTAGAATTAAATCAATCAAATCGATCAGGTAAGTGGAAGAGAGATGGAGTCCTTCCATTGCTTTCTTTAGATACCAATGAATTGGCCAGATCAGAGAACAAAATTAATTAAAAATCACATTCTCTTTATCAATCATGAACCACTTTTTTAGACACCGATTGATCAATTTTACATCTAGATTGGTTCTGCTATCGGTTGATTGCACTACAACTTAATATAATTTTTATAGAGGGCTTTAAATGGTCTCTTTACACATTCTAATTTAAAAACATACTGAATACAAGAATATATATCAATCATGATATATAACAAACATAATAGCATGTATAATCATTCTAGGACAACCATCATCACATAGTGAATATTTGTCACTATGCCAAGGCAACCTTATAGAATGATGTACATCATAATCTAATTATGAATAATTAAACAAGATCTTATCACATTAAAAATATACTAAAATTTTAAATATGATCATATCATATTGACAATTTTGTCATTAAAGCATAAACATAACAACATATGATTTAGTCTAATAAGGTTTGCTTTGATACCACTGTTGGGTTTGGTGTGCAGAGTGGAAGCAGGGATTTCAAAGCAAAATTATGATATTATAAAACCAAATCCAAAACCTAGGATCATATTATTGAAATTTAAATCATATAATATATATTTATAACATAAATGAATGTATTGCAATATACCTCTGATCGCTAAACTCTAACTTGACCTTGATCACCAGTAACAGCTCATTAGGGGTTCCACCAGGTGCCCACGTGTTCATCCTCCAATGTTAATCCATATGAAAACTTGATCAAGACACCAGCATCTTTGTTTATTTTAATTAAAATTTTTATAATAAGAACTTTAATTCTTTGGACAGAACCTTTCCTAGCCTTTGCTGTCACCCTTCTTTCCTACCATTTCTTTTTTTTCTTTTTTTTTCTTGTCTTTCTTTGCAATCTTCCTAAGCCCTTATCCTAAAGCAGACCTTTTGTCCTTAATTAGGACTTATCTTAACAAGAAAAGGAAGAAAAAAATTGGACAACTATGGAGAGTGGTAAGAAAGAAAGAAGAGTTCTCAAATCCTCTTGACACTACGGAGTGCATCCCTATTTATAATATACGTAGGGGTATCTCCTCATTTTTCTCACATCTATTCTCATTTAAAATCTCACATCCGTCAGCCTATCTCATGCTCCTTCAAAGAAAAATGCCACGTAGAATACATAGAATTAATACGAAGAGGTGCCTTAAAGTAGGACTCTTCTTAAAATTTCTACGTAAGTTTCTCCCGAAGAGCCGCAAGACTTCAATATGTGGTGCTATAAAATAAGGGATGGGATCAGATGAGATGGCCATCTAATGGTCAAGAAAGGGGATGCCTCATCTAAATTTTAGCGTGGAGAAAATTGGTGTGGAAGAGTCAAAGTTTCAAAAGCTTTGACTTGGTCTAAGGGGTGTCTACAAGCAAGGGGGCGGCAAAGACTCTTTGGTTATCCAAAAACTTGATAACCAATGAAGAGAATAACTAGCAGAAGGATTATTCTATGCCCTCTCTTCATCTAAAATCATGTAACAAAATTTATGTGAAAAGCTAAGAAAGACTTTGGCATCAAAACATATCCATGCACCACATGTCCCTAGCGCATGGACCAAATCCCACATGCCAAAAAAAGAGAGTCTCTGGTGCATGGGTGGCTTATTTATGATACCCATTCCTTTGGTCAGCAAGCCAAGGGTCAACCCAATTAATTAACCAAATTTGATTTGACTCAAATTGGATTTAATTAGCCTAAATTGGAATCCAATTAGAATCTAATTTGAATCTAGGTGCTAAGATTTGCAATATGTGCTAGGATATTCAACTTGCAAACATGATCTAATTCAATTAGACCCTTGATCGATTTTCTTTGTGTATGACCCATTAGGTTCCACATCTAGCCAGTAGTGGGGTCGGATGCGATTTGATCTAATCTGGTTAGAACTCAACCAAACCGATTTAGGTCAAAACTAGCTAACCCGATTCAACCAATTAGAATACTTTCTAATTAATGATCAAATTAAACTCTTTAATTCGATCGAACCTACAAGATAAGATTGACATCTAGCAACATATCATGTCTACCCGAAAGATATAAAATTTTGATAAAAATATCAAAAATATCCTTAAGTGAAAAGTTACCATGCAATAAGATCCTTCGATCATTCTGCATCTCGAATTTGACTCTGGGTATGAAAATATGTTAAATCCAATATCATATTCATATTTTTTTCAATCTTATAATGATGATTCGATTAATGAAATATTAAAAATTACTTTTAATTTTTATCATATTTTGATCAAAGACTTTCTGAATCATCATTCAATTGAAGCAAGTAGGATGCGATCTTCTCTTACCAGGAGTAATCGATTCCATGTTGACCTACTCACAACCTTCATACATAATCCATCATATCCAGAATGCCCCATACATGACTAAGTCATGAATGAGTATGAACTAAAATATGGATTCATACATATAAGATTCTATGGTAGTCTCGGGTCAAAGAATTACATGCACAACTCTCACTATGAGAACCATCTATTAACATGTGATAAGACTCCATTATATGTTCTCAAGTTGGATCAATTCAGTGAACTCATTCTCTAATGAACATCCACATTCTTGTATTAGTGTCATATACAAGTGATAGTGAGATCAATCATCCTTTCATCAAGCATAAATAGAATGTGCTAGTCTTTCCAAAAATATTGATCCTTAACTCAATGTTCTATCGACTAAAAAAATTTTAAATTAGGATTTTAAGATTTTAGGTCTCACATGTATGATCTCATCATAACCCTAAAATCATAGCTCTAATTTATAAAATTCATCATAATCTTAAATAAATAATTAAGATGCAGTATACGATAAAATAAATATTTTTATTTATTTAAAAATATCATTATATGAGTTTTGAAGATAAAGAATAGTCCATCAAAATATAAGTTTTGATTGGCTTGAGGGCATATTCATTTAAAAAATATCAACCTAATGTGAGCTCAGAAGTGGCACTCTCAAGTCTTGAAAATATGAGAAGATAGATCATGAAAAGATGGGAGCGAGCTGAAAGAGAAATCAACTCTTCTAGCAAAGTTCAGAAATTGGGCCGATTCATCCTGAGACTGAGCTGGCTAAGTTGGAAACTAGGCCGACTCAGTTCAGGACTGGGTCAGCTAGATCTCAGAGGAAAATTCAGATAGAAAGCGGCATTTTTAGACTATTGGCATGGTACACAACTAGATCGGCTCAGTCTGGGACTGAACCGACCCAGTCACATAGACTGAGCCGACCTAATCACAGGTTAGCCAGCTCAATCTGAAACTGGACCGACTCAGTTTTTATGGATTATTATTTTGTGTACGTGGATTGTTTAGATTTGGAGAGTTTTTCTATGAGTTTAGACTTGATCCTTTGTAAAGTATATATACTGAAAATAGATCAAGATTGAAAGAATGCTGAAATATACTGAATAAAAGCTCTTTTCTTTTGAAAATCTTTTCTTCTCTATTTTTTGAATTATTTGATCGTGCTTCTACATTAATCTCTGATAAGTACTTTTTTATTGCTTGACTAATCAACGGCGGCCACGTCGATCCGTGTGAGAAGAGCACGCTTTTCAACATTTAGTATCAGAGCGGTATTGCATGAAAGGAAGGTAGACACTTAGGTTTACTATATCCAAGATCTGTTGCACCAGATTTTATCCTAAAACTTTTAGTTTGCTTCGTGGTTATCTTTACATTGAGATGGAGATTGTTTACACGAAGGAATGGTGATACAGAAGTTTGGAAAGAGAATTTAGGGCTAGTTAGATCTTCTTTGAAGGATTTTATTGATGTGTGAGATCATGAAGGGTGTTAAAAATTTGTTCTTGACTTGTTTGAAGTCATGGGATCAAGTAGATTCAAGATGGATTTTGAGAAGTTCGATGGCAAGGAGAACTTTACTCTATGGCAGCAAAGAGTAAAGGACTTGTTGGTTCAGTAGAGGATCTACAAGGTCTTGATAAAAGAAATATAAAAAAAAGATCAGTATTGAGGATTGAAAAGAGTTGGAGAAAATTGCTTTTAGCATAATTCGAATATGCTTGGCCGATCAAGTTTTACCTAAGGTTTGCATAGAAACTATGGCAAAGGGGCTCTAGGAGAAACTGGAGAACACATACATAGGAAAGAACATGACGAACAAGCTGTGGTTGAAGAAATAGCTATATAGTTTGAAGATGCTCGAAGGTGGAGATCTTATTGCATATATCCAAAGATTTAATCAGGTGTGTTCTGAGGTGATGAGTTTGGATGTGAAGATCGACGAGAAAGATCGGGCATTGCTGCTATTATATTCTCTCCCAGGTTCGTATGATGGTCTCATAACAATTTTAGTTTATGGAAAGAAGATCCTAAACTATGAAGAGGTTGTTAATATGCTCAGATCAAATGAGCAAAGAAAAAATATCTATAAGAGTGATCCTAAGTCTAAGATCTTGGCTATGAACGAAAGATAGGAAAGATCAAAGAAGAAGATAAGAAAAAAATCCAAAGGTAGGTCAAAGTCTCGCGATCAAAGGAAGATGACATTGAAATATTATAAATGTTATTAGCCTGGACATCTGAGGAGAGATCGTCTTCTTTTGAGATCAAAAAAAGGAAAGGTCAGCAAGGAAGATGATACAGCTTCTATGAGTAGTGGAGAAGACCTGCTAGTTATATCAGATGGATCCACAGAGTATGATACTATGTGGATATTGGATTCAGCATGCTCACACCACTATACTTCTCATTGAAAGTAGTTTGCTACTTACCAGAAGGTTGATGGTAGAAGTGTCAACCTTGGAGATGATCATCCATGCAAAGTAGCTAGAATTGGCTCTATCAGGATGAGGATGTATGATGGGATCATTCGTATATTATCAAATATCAGACATGTACCGAAGTTGAAAAAATATTTGATTTCTTTGGGCTACTTGGAGGAGCAGGATTATGCTTTTAGTAGCCAGGCTGGGAGTGGATGTCTAAAAATTTTTAAGAAAGCTTTGGTGGTGATGAGAGATAGAAGACTAAGCAACAATCTTTACAGAATGAAAGGCTCGATGGTAAATGATAGTGCAGAGGTGCTAGCAGTGGCACAGGAGGAGCAAATTTTATATCAGCTGTGGTACTATGGAATGGATCATATGAGTGACCGTGGGCTCACTGAACTAAGTAGAAGAGGTATGATCCCAGCCCTGAAGAAAGAGGGCACAAATCTTTATGAGCTGTGCATCTTTGGCAAATAGCATAGAGTAAAGTTTGCTAGAAGTACCAAGCGCAGCGAGGGAGTGCTGGATTTAGCGCACTCAAATATGTGGAGACCAGCTCCTGTATCAGTTAGAGATGGGGCAAAATACTTTATCACTTTCATTGATGATTTCTCAAGGAAGGTGTGAGTTTATCTGATAAAAAAAAATCAAAGATGTTTGCCCGGTTCAGAGCCTAAAGAGCTGAAGTAGAAAAGAAGTCAGGAAGACAGGTGAAGTGTCTAAGGTTAGACAATGGAGGAGCATATATAAGCCTAGAATTCAGAAGGTACTATGAGAAAAATGGCATCAAACGCCATTACACGGTGAAGATGACTCCCTAGCAGAATGGTGTCATGGAAAGGATGAATCGGACACTGACCGAGAAGGCATGGAGTTTGAGGCTGCAGACATCACTTCCAAAGTTCTTTTGGGGTGATGCTCTAACTTTTTCTTATTTTCTTGTGAACAGATCTTCTTATTATAAGCTGAATGGAGGCATTCTAAAGGAGGTCTGGAGTGGAAAGAAGGTGGAGCTTGGCTACCTGAAAGTCTTTGGTTGCACAACCTATGCATATGTGGAGGCAACCGAGAGGAGCAAATTGGATCCAAAATCTCAAAAAATGACATTTATAGGATATCCACAAAGAGTCAAGGGGTACCTACTGTGGAACTCTCAGGAACAGAAGTCAGTGATCAGCAGAGACGTTATCTTTGATGAGAAGAGCATCTTGAGGAGGTTTAGAAAAGATGAAACTAAAAAAATAGAGATAAACAGTGGTGGCCAGTCAGAGAATGATGGCATGCAGGTTACATCTACTTACAGAAGTATTCCTATTGAGGTGGAGCTAGGCAAAAAAGTATTGTCTTAAATTAAAAATCAGCATGGAGGGCTGATAGTTCAGACAGATGTGCAGGAGCAACCACAGACATCAAGTACAGATGTGCCAGTGGGAGTGGCTTTGTACAAGCCCTAGTGTACTATTAGGAGACTAGTCAGATATGGCATTGATGAGGTTATCTCCTATGCACTCATCACTGCTAATGGAGATCCAAAGACTTATGCAGAAGCCATGGAGAGTGAGGATCATGATTCATAGATGTAGGCCATAATGGAGAAGATGGAATCACTTAAGAAGAATCAGATATGACAGCTGGTGGATCTTCCAGAGGGTGCTTGACCTATTGGCTCAAAATGGGTGTTCACAAAGAAAGAAGCACCTTTAGAGTAAGGTGGAGTCAGATTCAAAGCAAGATTGATAGTAAAGGGATACTCACGAAGGAAAGAAATTGACTACATAAAAATTTTTTCTTCTGTGGTGCATCATACATCTATTTGAGTTTTGCTGTCACTAGTGGCACAATATAATATGAAATTGGAACAGATATACGTGAAGACGACCTTCCTTCGTGGGACTTTGGAGGAAAGAATCTACATAAAACAGTTAGATGGTTTTATGAAGATGGGATAGGAAGAAAAGGTATATTTACTCAGAAAATCTTTGTATGGCTTGAAATAATTTCCTCGTCAGTGGTATCGAAGGTTTGATAGCTTTGTCTTGAGCCTGGATTTTAGCAAATGTAAACATGATTATTGTATCTACGTTAAAAATGTAGATGAGGAGGATATCCTGTACCTATTATTTATGTAGATGATATGCTTATAGCCAGTAGAAGCATGGATGTTGTGAAAAGGTTGAAAATGGTATTATCATCTAAGTTTGAGATGAAAAATTTGGATCCAATTGAGAAAATTCTTAGAATGAAGATTTGTAAAGATATGTACAAAGAAGTGCTCTATTTGTCACAAGAAAAGTATGTCCAAAAGATTTTGGAGAGGTTTGGGATAGAGAAGGCCAAACCTGCAGAGACGCCATTGACGAGCCATATGTCTCTCTCCATGTTATAGAGCCTCCAATTAGAAGAGGAGAGAGAGTATATGGAACGAGTCTCTTATGCAAATACTATAGGCAGTGTAATGTATACTATGGTGTGCTGTAGACCAGATATAGCACATGCAGTGAGCACAGTTAGTAGATACATGGCTAACCCTGGGAAGGAATACTAGAAAGCATTGAAATGGATATTGAGATATTTGCATGGAACAAGAAATTATGATTTGGTGTTTGGTGGATAGCCGAGAGGATTTGGAGAACAATCTGTGAATATGTGTGAAGGTTCAAGTCCTCTGAAAGAATTTATTGATGTAAATTATGTTGGTGATCTTGATACAAGGATGTCTAATACTGGATACCTCTTCTGCGTATATGGTGGACTGGTGTCTTGGAGATCAATCCTTCAATCAATCACGACTTTGTCTACTATAGAGGTTGAGTACATTGGGATAATGGAGGCTCCAAAGAAAGCCCTTTGGCTTAGGAGGCTGATTGATGAGTTGGGGGTAGAGCAGAGCAAGGTTACACTATTCAGTGATAGTCAAAGTGCTCTGCTGTTGGTACAAAATCCAATCTATCATACGTGCATAAAGTATATAGACGTGAGATACCATAGGATCAGAGAGTTGGTGGAGGAAGATGAAGTAGAACTGATGAAGATCCATACCAAGGAGAATGCATTCATGAAGGTACTTCCTAGTGACAGCTTTTAGAGATGTATGGTACGGATGGGTCTGTTGAGAAGAGATGAGTTCACAAAAACTTAGAAGCATCAAGGTGGAGAATGTGAGCTCAGAAGTGGCACTTCCAAGTCTTGAAAATATGAGAAGATAGGTCATGAAAAGATGGAAGCGAGCCGAAAGAAAAATCAGCTCTCCTAATAAAGTTCAAAAATTAGGTCGGCTCACCCTGAGATTAAGCTGACTAAGTTGGGAACTGGGCCGGCTTAGTCCAGGATTGGGTCAGCTAGGTCTTAGAGAAAAATTCAGATATAAAACAATATTTTTGGGATATTGGCATGGTACACAACTGGGTCGGCTTAGTCTGGGGCTGAGCCAACCTAGTCGTAGGTTAGTCGACTCAGTCTGAAACTAGGCCTGCTCAGTTTTCAGGGGTTATTATTTTATGTACGTTGGTTGTTTGGGTTTGAAGAGTTTTCTATGAGCTCGGACTTGACCCTTTATAAAGTTTATATACTGAAAACATGTCAAGATTGAAAGAGTGCTGAAATATACTGAATAAAAGCTCTTTTCTTCCAAAAATCTCTTCTTCTATATTCCTTGAATTATTTGATCATGCTTCCGCATTAATCTTTAAGAAGTACTTTCTTATTGCTTGGCTAATCACCGATGGCCACGCTGATCCATGTGGAAAGAGCATGCATTTTCGACACCTAAAAACTTCAACCAATTCATATCAGGATCAAGTATGGCAGCCATTGTTTCACTGGTACCCAAAATAGTAATATACCATGCAGATGAGCTAGACCAAAAAATTACCGCCCTTAAGATTGTGTCAGTGGGCCTAAAAACTTGTATAAGAAAGCAAAGATAGATAATTCACTAACCTAAAGATAGGACACCTTTATGCCAAGATCGGGTTATGACCGACTGAAGAAATCAGATATAGGGTTTCAGGACTAGATCTTGAAATTTTTTCTAAATCAGCAACGGAAGACTCAAAATTAATCTAATTAATTCTAAATATCAGATAATTCTTAGATCTAAGATTATATTATATAATTATTGCATGGCATTTAAATCTAAAATCAAAAATAAATAAGAAGGAAAGGTTGATCACATCAACCTAGATCTACACTACATCTCATGCATGTATGAAAAAAATAATAGATCATATCTATTACCTGAGCAAGTTAGATGTTCTAACTTGCTAATCCAGGCTTGAGGATAAAATTGCAAGCCGTACACATGTTTGGCCTCTAGGAGTCATCCACACGAGCCCACGAACATGATCAGAAATTCAGATGCTGGAAATCAGCACAGTATGCTAGTACTACGCTGATCTTTCTTCGACGATTGATCAGATGCCTCCTTTCTTCTAGATTGGACTCTTCCAAAGAGAAGAAAGAGGAGAAGAGGTTTTAGATGTGAGACACTCTTAGAAAATCCAAGGAAGAAGGAAGGGAAGAGATGAACATAGCAAACCTAGAAGAAGACCCTCTTCTTCTTCCCTTTGCTCTCACCTAGATATCTAGTTTTGTGTCTATTGAATCTCAATGCCCAGAGGTTTTCTCTCTCTGATTTTCACACACCTCAAAGTCCACTCAAAGGTTTATAACCTACGAAAATTTCAAGCCAAAATTTATTCAAAATATATAGAAAAAGAAGAGTCCTTATCTAAGTCAAATATTAGACAAGGAAAGGTCAAACAGGGCAAGTCAAGGGGCACCCAACTCTTGGGCGCTCCCTCCATAATTTTTGGCATGTACCAGCAAGAAAAGGCGCACAAGAAAAAGGGTTTCTCACATGAAATAAGAGAGAAATTAATTGGGAGAGGGGGCAGCACCTTTTGCAAAGAGTTTGGATTTGTTAGGATTCTATCTCATAGAATCCAATATCAAAACAAACTCCTTCTTTGACTTGGTCTTCTATCCAATTACCATATGAGAAAGAGAGGGAGAGAGGGGGCGTACGTGAAGATCAGGAAGAAAAGGATTTTTCATGAAAAATACCAAAAAAATAGGCATGGAGGGCGTTGGGACTAAGGTAGCGCAAGGAGGAATCCTAGTCTTACTAGGATTCTATCTATGACTTGGTCAAAGTAGTTTCTTAAATCAAATTAAATTAAAACCAACTTAACTAAATTAAATTAGGTTCTAACTCAATTAATGGTTCAATTAAATTAAATTTAATTCTAATTTAATTTTTTAATCAAATTAAAAAATTGGGTTGACCTAAGTCCTAGTTAGACTAGGACTAGTTTTTTCTTGCACTTGACTTATCCAATAAGTCAATTGGACTTGATCCAATCAAGATCAAACTAAATTTAATTAAATTATATTTAATTAGATTTAATCTCAATCCTTTGATTTAATTAAATTAAGCTAATTAATAATCGAATTACTAATCAATCCTTCTGCAACACTTGCACTAGGTTAAACATCAATCGTATTCATCGTTTAACTCTAGAATGATTCTCAATCGTTGATTAACCATTTGATCAGATCGTGAGCTCTAATATGTGTGATCTTATAGGTCCAAATCTAAGCTAGTAGTATAAAAATAAATTTTTATACTAATCGAAGTGACCATCTAGCAATGATATCTGACGATCGGATAGGTCGAATGTGTAGAACACCATCCTTAGAATCCATACGGATATAATTTTCATATAATTTATCTTCTTGACCAAAATGCTTGTAGGACACCTCAGAGTTCCACTATCAATTCTGATCAAATTGTCCATATTGTATTTCAAAATATTAAATCCATATGATGGATTGTCCTGGCTAAGATTTTGCTATATTGAAATACAATGATATATTCTTCTCCAACTCTTGGAGTAGTTAATTCTATTTTGATCATACACCGACTTCGCAAGTACTTGACTGTGCCTAGAAGCTTTCTTTTACTGAATTAAAAATTCAGTTAGTCCGGTACCAAAGCACAGTGAGTTGCTTGCAAGTTACTGAGATGGTCTCAGGTCTAAGGGACACTTATACTTATATTCCATCAGAGATATTCTCGACAGCAAAATGCACTGAAGTTGGTCACGTTCAATAATGATGTATCCATACATCTCACCTATATGTCATACTAGTGTTTCTACACTCTTTGGTTAAGATGACAATTAACCTATATGGCATACAGCGACCTATGCTCGATAGATGTTGTCGTCCTATTTAACAGTCTATCATTTGATCGTAAACTGATTTAAGGACTAATCGATAAATTCTTTTTTTATCAAAACTAAATAGTCCTAAGGACTTCATCACAAAAATGAAGTTCGTTAGAAGATGAAGACTGGTGATGAAAAACATGCCAAAGTATTTTATTTATCAATGATCAATTACATATACAAAGTAGCTCAACCGTTAACAAGCTAACAATTGACTTTTGGGATACAATTCTCAACACCGACCTTACAGACAATTACTGTCAACAATACCCTAAGGCGAGACCAGTCGAAAGTCGATATGCTAGTATGGTATTCGGCTTAGTATCAAGAAGGATCCAAAATCTTTTAATCTTGACATAGCTATCTTCTAGCTACTCTACAGCTGGATCTTCTAAAGGCTAATGGCCCACAGTTACAATCTAGCTATCTATTTTGTTAAAACAAACTAACGATTTAATACATTTTTTTTTAGACCTAAGCAAATCTCTCTATAAATAGAGGAATAGGGCACCCTTTCGGAGGTAAGTTTTTAGCATAAGATTCATAGAGTCAACACTCTTCAGAAATCTGCTCTTGACTTCCTCACTGAAGAAAGATCGAACCCTTCTCTACTCAAATCCTTTTTTATAGCCTTCTAGCCTTTTATTTTTACTATATGTTCTCAGAGCTTTAGCTGACTTAGGCATCGGAGGATCCTAAATCGAAGGGTATCCCATCGGTTCTTGAGACTTTTTTGTAGATTGGTCCATAATCTACATTAATCTAATCCAATCCAGCTCTCCAGTGTAGGTTCTCTCTGATGATTTAAAGCCTTGCTGCAACAGTTACTAAGATAGAGCAACTCAAATTCCTACTCAACAATTACCTATATCGTCATGTTCACTTACTCATGTATTAGCTATGTGGTTCAGCATGGGGATATGGAGCCCATATCCTCTTAGTAGATAAGATAAAACTAGTTGATCTTACTACTTTTGCATAAGCTACATCTTGCAGTTCAGTCCTATCATCCCAGTATTCGCACATGATCATTAAATATTACACTATTAGACCTTTGGCCATATAATTTCATGGTGATATTAGAACCTTGGATCATGTTAAACTTTCTTTCATGTGACCGTTCATACAAAAGCTTTTGAAAATAATTAATTATGAATTATAATAATTTATGGGAATAGTTATTTTCAAAATCTTTCTAGTAACTATTTGATATCTCTATTCCAATATGTATGCCATGTCATTATAATGGTTTTCATGTTGAAAAGCTTAACCATTACTTGCGTTTAGATCCTGTAAATCATTGTACTCCCTATCAAAAATATATCCTATTCTTCATGTCCCAAAATCAATTGCAAGCTGGTGCACATGGTTCATACCTCAACCCTGACAGTCTTTCAAACATAAAATTGTTAACTCTATAACCAGCCACAAAGAGTAATTGATAATAGGAATCTGTGAATAGTGATTCTTAGTATCAAACTCATTGCATTAGCTCCCATTGAAAGCAATATTATAAGTACAAAATAAAAGTGAATTGTCTAAGAGATGGTCAGATTGTTGTGAATACCACCGAAGTACTCAAGCTCTAGTTCCACCATCACGCATAAAATTGCTCATAATACCCAAGAAAGTCTATAAATGAACGAATGGTACCAAATAAATGGATGGATAGGATTCCTTGTGAGCCCATGGGTGTTTTCCTAGATATCTTTCCATATGAGTGAAGACAACTGAGTGTATGAACGCAGTGATGATATAAATCCACAATAAATTACATATAGGTGGTAATACTCGAAAAATAGCGAATCCGAATTGCGAAGACATCACCGACCATGATTGTAAAATACAAATATGCAATTTGCTTATCCACATGGATAAATTCTTCCAAATTGCATATGACATTGAAGTTTTTACAAATATATACGCACGTCCTTACGCATATATGTAGCATAGTCCAATAATGATGGCTAGAATGCTATGTACATCAATGATATTATCAAGATTCTGGTTTCTCCTTTTATCTTAAAATCGCTCCAATAACATGATGGCTGAACAAACTAGCTAAAAAAACAATGTCATGCAAGAACTCATCCTTTAGAAGAAAAATAACCTAAATTTTTTTTTTTAAAATAAATATTTTTTAAATAATATTTAGATAGAAAAATAATTTATTTATTTTTTTATATACTGTAAAACAGCTCCAGAATCTGTTGCGCATGCTTTTATATTGTTACTTTCCCAGATATATTACTAACATCTATCCATATTGCCATAATACCAAGAGCTCACATGAAAGCGATGGCCTGGATGTCCTGATAGGCTCTAATTATTGTCACTATAATTTATCAGGCTAAAATTCCAGTAATGTCCATAAAAAAATATTTTTTATTAGACCAAGATCCTAGTAATGTCCATGGATTGCTTGCCTTACTTGCAACATCGAAATGTTTCACTTATAGTCTCGTTGCAGCAACTACGAGGACTCCAAAATTGAGCCGTGAGTCCAACTCTGGTACAGCCCAGTACATGATGTGCCCACGAGGTGCCAGAAAAATTGAGCCCACGCTGTCTCCTTACATCAGAGCACACCAAACAGTCCCTGTATTTCTTTGTGTTAACACAAATTAACATCAAGGCGTTAATATCCTATCTAACAATCCAGGCATGATCTCTAATACCATGTTAAGATCCTATCTAAAAATCCATATGTTTAGATAGATGGGTCTAAACGCATATAAGCACAACAAAAATTCTTAACCTATCTAATATGGGACTATTATTCCTAAACAATTTGATCTAATATGGGACTATTATTCCTAAACAATTTGATCTAGCTCACCCACCACCCAAATCTATCACCTCTTAAAGTAGATCAAAATCCCAGACTTAGGATTGAAACCCCAGTAACCATCTCTTTAATGACAATTTTGTGGTAGTTAAATATTTATGTGACTATACATCCCTATCAACTTTACGGTCCCCTTAAAAGAAAACCTCCTGTCTCCTTTTACCATTTATTTTATTTTTTCTTTACCTATTTATTTTCTTCTTTCTTGGTCAAGCATTAGCATCGGTCAATGTTCCTGGCCAATCAAAAGCGTGACCAAGAACGAAATTTGATGATCAACACGTCTGGGAGCAGTTTAGACATCACTTCAGTTGGCTGCCTTTCCTATCACCAGGTCCACTAGATGTCATGCCGGTGGTCCAGCAATGTTTTAGGCACCCTTACACACTATTGGGCTTTCTTACGGCCCAAGTTGCCTTGACCACATCTACATCAATCTCTACTCTCCGGAATCAAATTTTGTTGACATTGAACTACTGATAAAGTCATTTGACAGTAACAACTTAATTAGACAGGATCTCCCAACTGTTTGATCTGTGTGACCATGGGGACAACATCATGATGAGACTTTTTGGAGTACAGGAAAAGCAAGCCAATGACTAATTTTTGTGCACCTAGCTGTTACCTTGGTCATTGTTAAACTTCAACGATCTCAGTCAGGTGTCAGCACAACCCCTACAGCCAAAACCCTAGGTGGCAGTTTGATCGGCATTGGGCCTCCACGGGTTAGTTGGAAGATATACTCGAAACTGAACCGATTCAAATCAGTTTTTAAAAATTGAAACTGGCACCAACAATAATCCAGCCATCGATAAAAACCGCTTGAAACTTAATTGAGGAATATAAAAAACTCTATTATATATATCAAAGATAACATAAGGAAACAAATTCAGAAATAAATGCAAGTATGTAGGCATACTTATGCTAAGTTGGTTCAGTTTGAATTGATTGTTGAAAAACAAATCAAAACTGAATAATTTTTTTCTGATTCAAATCTTTTTTGAACCGACACCATGTTAGTTTAATAAAAAAATAATATAAACCGAACCAACGAGACAAGTTTGATTGCATTTGTGATTTGGCCCATTTTTTGTACACCTTTACTAATGATCATAGTCGAGATATCTCGATAGCAAATATCAATTCATCTATGTGGATTTCTTTATCAAACCAAGATCATTGTTAAACTTCAACCACTCTCAGTCATCGGCACCATCCTCTGCAGCCAAATCCCTAGATAGCAATTTGATCGGGCATGAGCCTCCAGCGTGTAGAGTTCAAGTTAATTAGGAGACATGAACCAATTCAAATTAGTTTTCTAAAATCAAAACCAAAATCAACACCAAAAACAAACCAGCCATCTATGAAAACCACTTGAAACCGAATCAATAAACACAAAAATTTTATTGTATATGTAAAAGATAATATAAGAAAAAAAATTTAGAGGTAAATGCAAGTATATATGTATGTATGCTAGTTCTGCTCAGTTTGAATTGATTTTTAGAAAACTCAAATCGAAACCGAACCAAAATTTTCTAGTTCAAATCTTTTCTCGAAATGACTCCGTTTTAGGATATAAATTAAACCAAAGAGACCAGTCCGGTCGGGCTGATTTTTTTGCAGGTCCTTACCAATAACCATGGTAGAGAAACCCCGATGGTAAATAACTAAATGCCTACATGAGTTTATTTGTCAAACTGTCACCATAGTAATTTTACCAAAAAAAAAAAAAAAAAAACTGTCACCATAGTAAGGTCGGTGGATGTATATCCAGACAATGTCAGACCCAACCTGGACTGCTCCCATGTGCACCTTTACCTAGCTGACCAAGATATCTGCAATTGCCGGTCCCATGACGAAGACTACTAGATGAAATGCATTCATATAAACAAATTGTTGGGCAATAACAAATAACTACTTGACAAACAAATACTATAATTTACCTGATAAACCTGTCTAAATGACAAAAAAAAGGAAAAAAAAAAAAAAGAAAAGAAACTGAGATACAGCCATATTCCAGATAAGGATGGATCTGCAACTTATCCTCACACTTCCCAGGATAGTTCAATGAATCCCGTAAGGGAATTGGCAATATATATTCTAGAAGCAGTCGTAGAGGAAAGATTTGCAATTCAGCGACAAACTGTGTTTGTTTGTAAACGGCCTCCACATCGAGGGAGCTACAAGAATTCTAGTAACTTAATAAAATGAAACTTGTACATACCTTTTACAAGTCACTTCTTGACTCCAAAATCTCAGCCCAACTCTTTATTCAAGTAAAAAATATTGGTGCAACGTCGCGCTCCAGTCATTTTCATCTGAGAATCTTCCAAACTGGAGATTTTTCTAAATGCGTATGTGAATGAAAGAAGAATATAACCTTGAACCGAATAATTTGAATCAACTAAAGGTTCGACAGATACATGTTAGGTCTTCTAAGCAGATAAGAAAGCAGACATTTTGACAAGGTTTCCCCCTGAGGAAACCCAAGCCCTGATGCCCGTCAACGTTGCAGTAAAAACTTTTTCACTTCATATCAACACCTGGAATGCATGGAATCTAAGTTATTAGGCTAGTCAAAATTACAATGTCTTGCAACATGCTGATCACTCGGGAAACAAAATGGAAAATCTGCTCTCAGCCTGCCCCTCTCATCTCGCAGTATATCTATCCAGACCCAGGAAAATGATCATTATTTCAAGCATCATAAAAGTTTTATCTTCGAGATAACCTGGCAGAGGGGTGTCCTGATGGACAAGCCTACATAGAGAGGAAGAGAAACAAAATGGGAATCCAAGAACAAGACCTCATGGTGATGTGTTTTAGGTGTTTGATCATTGGAGTGCAGAAGAAGAGATGCATGAGCTGTATTTCACTGAAATCCCTATATCCACGATACCCAACCAACCATGGTGGCACTGAGTGATAATAATAATAATTAAATAGGCCCAAACCAGAGTAAGCGCCAAAAATGGGGGGAAAAAAATCATGCTTCCATGTTAAGCATTTTTATTTTGAAATAAATCAATGCACTTTTCTTCTATTTAAACACATCGGGAGTAACCAGGTCCAATTTAGCGTGCGCTCTTTTGTACAATTCTTGATACAAACCGATCAAAACAACTGAAAGCATATAGCTGCCCGTGTTGCTGCTCAGTCATCTCGTCATCTTTTCCAACCTGAAAAACAGAAATTTTGAACAATCAGAACTCATCTAGAACAACGCTCGCACATTAAGGTTGCTGTCCGGTGCTCAAATGACTATAGTTTGCTGTTTCCTATAAAAGAACAGGATTTCCATCATAATTACAATCCAACAGCAGCATACATTTGCTAAGCTCATTGCAGCTGCATGAATATCCAGGAAAGCATGCCATTAATCTAAATCAAGGCAGGTAGAGTTCAATTAGATTGCTATTTATATTTACAAACAAACATCAATTTAAATTTGGCTTCATTGTTACTTATAAATTCACATAATACTGATTATTACTTGAAAGTATTTTAATTTGGATCGACCCAACATCCAACTTACCAGGATCCCAGAATCAGCATAATTACAAGCCTTGGGAACAAGGTTTAACATGTTTAAAAACATAATCATAAACCACATCAACTGTTTCATCTCACCATCAAGGGTGTCCATTTCTCAACTCAAAAAAAGTCCACTAAATGCAAAGGTAAGAAACCTTGAAAGAAGTTGTTTGTTGGTCTTTAAATGGTCTTACATTGCAAAATCATGATGTGTGGTGCAAATTCTCAATTAGATGGTCCCTCGTTATTTGTTAAATCTGAGGCAAATCTAACACAAAGTACTCACTTGATCAGAAAAAATCGTCCACTGTGTAACCGCTCAATGCTAAACTAAGAAATTTCAAAATCATCTAATTTTTGATGTTTGGCTCTTTCAGGAAATTGAAAATCTTGTAAATAATATGAATTCTCGGTAAATATAGCCCACCACTGCTAGCAGGACTTGGAGTTCTGAATTGAGCAAAAATACTAATTTACCATTTATACAGACTAACACAAGTTTTGAACCCCACATTTAATGCCCAAACCATAAATGAAAATTTTTAGTTAAGGAAAAATCATGACAATGTCCTAAACTAAAGTAGTTCATTATATAAATAACATTAGGATGACATCTTGGTCTTATTAGAAGGAGAAAACAAAGCAAAAGATCTGTTGGAAGGGAAAAAGGGCACATAGAACATGAGCACCTACCAAGGTGCGTCAATGGAGAAAACCATGAAGATGTGGTATTCCACTGATGACCTTCCAAAACTAAAATCAGAAACATTAGCATGATCATTGTGCTCAAGTACCACAAGTGAAAAAACAACTTCAGATGCTCACATTTATGCCTGATGCCAACCAAATTTTCATCGTTTACACCGTATTCATGTGCTCAAATCTGCTAAATTTAGAAGTACATGTAATGATATCAGCAACTTATTCTCATATCTCCAACAGTTGGACATAAAATATTCCAGCGTCCAACATCAAATGGTACAAGCAATTTCATACAAGTTCAGACAGTTCCACCATTGTGGAGATTTCAACCAGTTTAATCAACAGATTCTAAAATATAAATGGATCATATAGCAAAATTTGCAAAGAAGAATACAGAGTTTTGATCTTATCCAAGGAAGAGTGGATAGAGTTATGTTGGTCTAAGAATGTAAGTAGGTACACCATGGAGAGGGACTTAGTCTTCTTTGATACTGTTCAAGTACTTCTTCTATTTCTCCCTCTTTCTTCCATCCACTATATCGCCTTTATAAAAACTTTATCATGCTCTCTTCTGTCTCTATGTGAATGTATCTTACTGCTTATCAAATCTTTAAAACATTGTTGTAATTGGGTAGCATGGAGTTTTACCTGTTGGAATTTTGACTAAAGACTGACAGCAATAAGAACACAACAAAAATACTCTTGCTCCCCACCCTATGTTAGTGTTATGATTTAACAAATCCCCTGCCACATACAATGGACATGCATCAGTTAATCAAGACAGCCTTAGACAATGGAAAAGCAAAAAGGAAAAAAAATTCATATAAATCCACTTAACAGACCTCTTCGGGTAATGTTAGAATCGAGATGCTTCAATGTCAGAGAACCTACAAACTGAATGCCTTTATACACTCTAAATGCTCAGTGCTAGTCTGCCTTGTCCATCATCACACATGCTTCAACCCTGGTTATCAACAAAAGCCAATAGGACAACCTGCAAAGATAAAAAATAAATAAAATAAAACAAAATGCAAACAATTTAGCATCACCTATATCAGTTGGCCTCCAAATGGAAAACAGTTTATCCCATATTATTATAGCTTAAAACAAGAAAAGAATGAGAAACACAATTCTGAAAACATTATAAAATACGTACCATGACAAGCAATGTCAGCTGTATTCTGCTTCATGGCATTTTAAACAAGGTCACATTTGGCACCTCAAACCAAACTGAGCATAATGGAAAACAATTCATGCCTGCCCACTTCCATGATGTTTCCACTGTCACAGATTTTGGATCCATGAATAAAGCAAGGGAACAACCTTCTCTATAGCATGATCTCCATCATGTTGCAGAGGAAGACTAGTAAGAAATGCACATCATCTGTCACCTCGCTACAGTAGATGGTGCAAGGGCCAATGAATTGAGCCCTTCAATGAGTCTAAAAGCATCAAAAGCTGCAATGAATACAAAGACTGCAAGGCGGCTTTCTGTACACATTTACGAGAAGACTTAAAAGTCCAATCCCTCTTGGAAGAAAGAATATGCCATCATAACAGTGAGACGGACAAGCATTTTTGCCCCACTGTAACCAGCACAGCAGAGGATAAAGTAGAACAATATGATCCATTGTTTCTATTCACAGGGACAATTCTTCCTCTATCTTTGAGCACTCAACAATTAATAGACTCCATCGACAGTCGTACAAGTCGCAGTAGTCCTTCCATGTTGTGAAAATTGAAATCCAGAACTTTTCTCACTGAAGACATTGCATCAGGCCTGTCCTTCTCTAGGCTGGCACTAGCAGCTGCAATTGCAATCTGTGATTTCCTGGTTGCTTCAAATGCACAGTTTACATCACTTGTCTGCAGTCAAATTGGTTTAGGATGCTTTTAGATTCCATGATAAAGCCATTAACAATCAAAAAGGGTATATATCACATTTGTCTTATACACGAGAAAACAGCAGAACACTTGTCCATATGTGCTAATACTAACAAAAAGTCCTACATCTCTATATCCACCTTTAGATAAAATCAATTTACCCAACATTCTTGCCGCAAATTGCATGAAATTCCCAAACAAAAATTTTCTTCATGAATATAAAAAGACACCATGCATATACATACATATATCCTATGAATCATGGAAATGGATACAAATATGGTTATGGAAAAATACAAATCTGGGAAAAAGAAATGGATATGATGCCGCTGAGATGTGGTAGTAAATAAACAGACAACTTCTACAAATTCATTCATAAAGCATAAAGAGTTATTATGATAGCAATATTCCATGCTCGATACAATAACTTCAAAATCCAAATTTTCATCGTTTAGTCATCATCCATAGACTGCAACATATACCACATACAGTAACATCAAAATTACAAAATCTAAAATTAATCACCATCATTAAGAAGTCAACATTCACCCAAAAAGGAAAAAAAATAAAGAAATACAAAAAGCACTGCTCCTCATCCCTGGAGGAATCTATAAAGTATCACGATATTGATATCCAACCCATATTGGATGAAAACACATGTACTGCCAGTGAATGATAAAATGCTGCCAATTTCTTGAAAATATTTAAGTTGGTGTTTTCCGGTGGCTTCAGGCAAGTGTATATTTGTCCATGTTTGTTGTTGTCATTCTCATTGTTTTTTCGGAATCAGGGCTAATAAGATATATTTTATCAAATAAAAGCTATTTAACACCAAATTTGATATGCCTATTTCTCATCTACCAAAGCTTCATGAAGAATCCAAACTAGTAAGACTTACATAGCTGAGCAACCGCATGACGTGGGGATGATGGCAAGCAGCTATAACATGGTTGCTGGCAACCTGCGGAGAACTAACACCTCTGGCTGACGTAGCCTTACCTAATGTACCCTGATTATTTAAATTATCAACATCTGAAGCAGAAGAAGACGGAGACTCCACTGTGATAAAAAATGGATAATAGTCAACATCCAAGCATGTCTCTTCATTAGAATGAGAATAGTGTGTAACTCAAATAGCAGGCATAAACAAAAATAATGTGAAGTAATTATTGAATGACACAAGAAGGAAAACATTGTTAAGCAACCATACGGTACCACCAAACTATATCAGGGAAAGAAAGTGCAGATCAACTTAAGCGACAACATATGATGCATGACAATCTTTGATAGTTAAAAATTCCCATTTAATAAGAATAGACTTCTTTAGGATAAATAATATACATATGTGTGTGCATATAGGCACATCAAAGAATATCCCATCAAAACCTAATCTTTGGGAAATCAACGGAATTTTGTTATCCATTATCTTGAAAGGAACTAAGCATTCGTAAGGGCTAACCCTTGGCAGATTCATTATATATTCCATGAAATCAATAAGAACCAACAACCCCTCTCTATGCAACTTTCTGCACCTGTTTCCAGTGAAAGCAGATATTGCCTATATTCAAATGAAACTAGCTTACTTTTTTTTGTTCTTTTTTGTTTCCATTTTGATCTCGAGGGTAGGCAGCTGCAAAGCCCATCCTCCTTTTATTGTTGTGAAGGAGGGACTTGAACCTAGGCTGCTGGAAACAACAGCCATCAACTTCAACTCTACCATTTGCACTTTCAACATGACCAAATTCACAAACACCTGGACACTAATATCATCATTAGCAAATAATAATTTAAAAATTTTACAGGAAACAGAATCCCACTAGCCCATTATTGGAGGTCATGACAATATTCTAGTTGTCCAAACAAAATGGTGAATTATATTCACAAACAATACTGGTAGATCTCAAAGTTGGCAAAAATAGAAGTACAGGCTTATGATGTTGGAACTTCACAATGAGCTCATGAGATATCGCAGTCGATCATACGTGAAGTAGTCTATATTGTCCACTTTGTCGTTTCAAGCAGATGAGATCCTTATAGCACAATCTGCTCATTCACATGCTAGTTTTCACACAACACCTATTGATCTCTGACAATTAGATTGTTAGAAGTATCAACTACAATTATCAGTATTTAAGTCTATAGTTCAGCCAACAACCACTATTAACTCTATGTATTCAAGAAGCAAAACTTACGGTAACCTTTAAACCAAATTTCCAAGGACTGCTACATCTCCACTAACCTGGCTGAAGAATCTGAAGAGCTGCTTGCAATTCATGGTGGTCTTTGATTGCATTCAGATATTTGTAGTATGCAGACTTCAAATAGGCCACTTCTACGCACTTGTATGCTAAAGCAGCAGCTGCCATTTCTTTACATCTTTCATATTCATGAGCGCAAAATCTGTTAAACATAACCAAGCATCAGCCAAATAAAATGGCCTATTGTAGCCAAAATATTTTATTTATTCTAATATGAAGTTTTAATTTCAGCAAAAAAATATATAGATTAGCATGGTCCGGATCCTCAACTTAGATAGGATAGTCCCATTCTTCAACTTGGATAGAGACATGTAATTGGATACCATGAGCATAGGTACTCAAGTTGCTAAGTAAAAAATAAAATAATGACTGCTTCACAATCAGTCCAGATCCACCAGGTCAATCACCCCAAACCATCATGCACAAGCCAAAGCAAGTCAGGTTATTTCAACCAGAAAAAAGTATGAGCAGCTTTTTCAACCACCAACTGAAGCTGTTCAACCATTTGACCCACATGGATCGGATGACTGATGCCCACACAGTTCTAGTGATAGAGATTCCTAAGGGTTTCAGGTGGGGTTTAATTCCCCTTGATGCCGACAATGAGATTGAGAAGACAACTAGAATCATTTCTGGAATCAACAATTGAAGCCATATTCCTAGATAGGAACAGATGACCTGAGCTTTCTCCACCAGATCTCAAACAATTTTAGGAATTAGAGGTAACACTTGGTTCCGATTCAGTTCTTCCTCTTCCAATTAGCTGATCTGCTAAGGATCATATTCGATTCAGTTTTCACTAGTAAAGATCAGGTTGTAGCTGGCTAGACACAGGGCTTGGCTGTTGGCTCTCTTCTGGACCGAGGCAAGTTGAGGCAAGTGGCCAGACAAAGGGCTCACTAGTTAAAACAGGAAGAAATGGCAGAGGCTAGACATAAAAAAGGGAAACATGCAGTCCAAATATAGATTTCTGATTGACCCATAATTAGAATTTAGAACAATGAATCATGAGCCAGCCACCAGAAGTGGTTCCCTCCAGGTTGGTGAGTTTAAAGCACTAGTGATATGCACTAGGACATACTTCTTTACAGTACATCTTGAGGTCAAAAAGGTTATAGAAATGTTGAATATTATCGAACCACTCTTCTCCTCTGCCCAAAATCATGATTTATCTCATAGTCTTTTATCTTCATCAACTACAACTGGTCATGTCATGGCTTCAATCACAAAATGACCAACTTCTCTTCTGTACAAGAAGATTATGTTGTTGGGCATCAGAAGATTCATTCTAAATATGAACTCTCATGGCCCAGATTCCCATTAGAAAGCTAGTGGCTTTTTCAAAGCAAGAGACCAAGGGATAAGCCATAGTATGGTGCATGATGACATCAAAACTCAAAAGCAAGCATATTAACCTACTTTCCAGTTACGGTGATTGCTATTTGCTAACATCAGTAAATATTAGATCTCTTTTATCCCGAACATATTTATGACTAGGCAAGTAATGATGGTTCCTATGTAACAAGACAAAAAAAAGGATCAGGATCAAGGTATTCCGGCCTGTACCATACCGTACCGAAGGCCAGTTTTTCGAAAAATGGCCGGAACCAAACCGAACCGATCGGTACGATATAGTACGGGCTGGAACCAGATGGTTTGGTCCAATATGGGATGGTACCGGACAATTTGGTCTGGTATGGGGCGATACAGCATCGGTATAGTGCGATGTTCTTTCTCTCTCTCTTTTTTAGCCATTGGGTGGAATTTTTTTTTTATTTTTTTATTGACGGTATGGAATGGTACGGTACCATACTGGCCGGCAACTAGCACAGGTTATAGTACCAAGTCCGTGAACCTTGGTTAGAATTATATCTTGCTTCATGAGTCCATGTTCTTTTCAACATAAACTGAAATGTGCATACCTGTATTGAGATTTCTATGTGTGCACCTTGACTCTATCAAACCATAACCATCAACCATTTCTCAATTACGTATATTCCAAGCATCCTCAATTACCAGGTAATTTTTGTTAAGGGAAAATCCCTAAGACTGCAAGCTTTTTTAAATCTTCTAACAACATTTATCCATGCTATCTCCAGTTTCTCCCCTATCCAAATTGTTCGATGTGAATCCAATATTTTTCTAATGAAGGCTCCTTGGATCTCCAATGGTAATTCCTTACTTCTTTTCCTATCTCCATCATTTAGCTCACGATAATAGCAACTCCTTTCCTCTTCAATACTTAATCCACCCCCTAATGTTTCTTGACTGACAATATTACCCCAGGTCCTCAACAATGTTCATATGAGCAAAACTCACCTTGTATGCTTCATGCCCTAGGCCCCCTTTTATTCTCGACATAATAAGCTACACAGTATTCTCCCATCCACTCCTACCACCAAACATTCCCACTGCCCACCCAGCCACCCCCTACCCCCCATTACCTCTTTGTTTGCCTGCCTTAAAAATTGTTCTCCTTTGGACCTTCTCCTCTATTGTTTCCTAACCACACCATGACTTCACCTTGGGGCTTCACCCACTTGATGCCATTGATGTGGAGACTCAAGTTGCCCTTGGAGATGTCTCAATGGGCCTCCGATCTGCTTTAGATCTCCCATTTCCTGATCACTCATCTCCCTGTTTCCTTTTCACCCACAAATGGATGCTCTAACAAATCAAATTTAGTTTTTCATGTCAAGCTGAAGCTAGCTTGAAGCTTTCACGAGCCAAACTTAAGCTAAGTCTTCCCAACTCAACTTGAGCTCCAGCCAAAAGCTTGAAATGATGAGATTTAGTTTCAAGCAAAGCTCGAAAAATCTCTAGCTCACTCGTGTTCAACTTGTTTGCATCCTTATTATATGATACTTAATGTATTTAATTTATTTTTATATTGTTGAAATGTATGCAGCCACATGCTATATATGCACAGTACGGTCCCTTCACTGCCCACTCACCCGCCACCATTTTTTAAAACACTAGCTACAAGGCATATTTGAGTGCAAGAGAAACAGCAGTGTATTGAAGGATCAGGATCAAAAAGCATCTTCTACCACAAATGGGTATTGATCACATAGGATTAATAAATAGTCGTTAATGAGATCTAATGGTGCTAGCTTTCTTCATTTCATGTTCATAAAGGTCTAATAGCACTTCGAATTTAGATTTCCAATTTATGCATGAACTCCTAAGTTTGAGGCAAACCATTCAAAGAATTTATCCTTCTTAATAAGATCTAATTTGAATTTTTAATGGAAAGGACTGAAGAACGCATTTTAGACACTAGAAATTCCATCTTGTCTAACTAATCAAGGGTTTTCTTTAGAGGTGAATAATGCCTTCATGATTAAGTCATGACAATGGCATGATTCAGAATCAGGAGCTTCTTCATATTCAAAGCATCATGAAATAGTGTTCCTATGGTTACCCTTAGGCATTGGTATAGCATAGTTAGGTATCCCTTAGGCATTGGTATGGCATAGTTAGGTATCCCTTAGGCATTGGTATAGCATAGTTAGGTATCCCAGAAGTCCTTGCTAAATTTACAATCACTTTGATTACTAAAAGCATTTGGGATGTTCACACATCATTTTGGGTTCAGTACTAGCTATGAAATGGTTGTGAGAAAATATTTGTAATTTATTTTTAAAGATTCAAAAGTTACAAATTAAGGACATGAACACTTTGTTTATGAGGCTCGTAGATAAGGAGGAAAAACAGACCCAACCATAGAAGTTGCTAGTGAGCCAAAGAGGTAGCCTAACTAATGTAAATGCCATTCAAATATGTTGATCTGCCAGCAATCCAAAGGATTTCATGGTAAAGGAGAGGAGGCTAGAAGAACTAGCACAATTAGAAAAGTGCATGATTATCTTAAGATCAACTATTTGATCAGCATAATGTTACAACTTATAACAGCTCAGAGGGGTGCATCTAGCAAAATTACGAAGTACTCTAGCTTTACAGCTAGGTCAAGAAGGAGGAGGCTGGCACCCATTTTCATATGTCAAGGACAAATTATCTGATATGGGTGTTATCATAATGAAGTGGCTTTGTTAATTGCCAGTAAATAAAATAATATAACATTAAACAAAAGTGATTTATCATGGTATTTTTAGCTTTAAAAATAATTTATCAAGGTATTTTTAGCTTACTCGCAGAGCTTTGCCGTTTCAAAATATATCTGCATTGAACGGGAAGCATCTCCTTGTTTTGTACTATCAAAACTGAGAGGCTCCATAAGAGAGGCACAATGCAGAAACTTCAATGCTGCCTGAAAGTATAGGCATGTGCTTTCAAGTTCTTGTCCCTCACTCTGTAAAATAAAGAATTTATTAAAATGTTTGTAAATGAATAATACCACTAGTGCACCTCAAAAATGAGCAAATTATATGAAACATGTATGGTGACCTTTAAACGATTAGCTTTATGCTTTAAATCTCTTGCTTCTTTCATCGCAATGTGCGCAGCAGAATGGCCATCCTTTCGAATTGGACTTGATGTGTCAGGATCATTTGGGGTGGCCTGCCTCAAACCCGCATGGTGCACTCCATTCTGGATATTGGGCTGTCTAGATTGTTTCCCTGCCTTTGATGTATCAGCATTTACTGCATCACTGGATGGTACTTCTGACCTGCTTTCTTTGACAGGTGAAGAGAACTTCTGAGGGCCCCGACAGTGAGTGCCTTGCTTATCCCTAGAAGGAAAAATTGAATGTGCTTTTCCCATAACAGATGGCAGTTCCAGTAGATCAATTTGATCAGAAATTAACTGATTTGGTGATTTTTCCTCATTGTAAGAAGATCCCAAGTGTCGGTCATCATGCACATTGGACTTGCCACATCTAGCCCCTACAACTGAAACCCTTGAGTCAAGATCTTTGAGCTGATTAGGAAGAATGGAAGGACCATGCTCATCCAAACTTTCTTGTATTCCAAAACTTGAGTTATTAACTCTTCTACCTGTAGAAGATCTTGCAGTACAGTCTTTCTTCCCTGAGCAATCTTTCTCATCCTTCCCCTCAAAATTGTAATTTTCATCCCTCACATCTTCAAGATAAGTAGAATGATGATAAGAATCAAAGTCAACTATCTGTCGGCAGCTGCTTCCATTCTTGGTAGAATATGAATCCTTGTTTTCGCAAAAGGAACCAGAAACCTTTAGTTTACCGTTGTCCATGTCTGATTTAGAACTCCTATGTCTCCCATTGAACTTTGAAGAAGAGTTCTTACCAGAGTTCTGATGACTAGAAACATCTAATTGGTGGTGTTTATTCAGCTTATCAAGATCTTGAGCATGGACTTTACATGGAGATTCATGAAGATATTTGTTATCATGATCCATAAGACTTCTAATACCACTCACCACATTAATCTCTTCAAACTCAGAGGTTGAGACACCATCACATGCACCCCTTTTCAAATGCATCTCATCACCAACTTTGCCACCAGATAATTGATTTGCTTCTCTGCTCCAGCAATTCAATGGCCTTCTCACAGAATCTAAAACTCCAGATTCTCCTGCTTTATAATTTTCCATAGGTCTTTGGACGGAATAAGATGTTTCCTTCCTTATTTTTCTCGAACGGTCACTTCCACCATCAACTTCACTATCTGAACATCTTTTTGGACTCCTCAGGACAGAGGAACCAATATTTATTGCATCTTCCTTTATCACTGACTTTCTTTCGGTAAAAAGCTTCTCAATATTTGAAATCCTCAATGGAGATGAAGAAACTGACTCTACTGGAGAGCCCTTGAGTTCCTGAAAGTTGGCTTTACTTCTGCGGGAGCTTGAAACCTTTGAAGAACTTGAAGCAGCCGCTGTACAAGCCTGTGCATAAGCCATATCACTCTTCAAGGTATCAACACAGTCCAATGCCTGTTGACATGTTGTCATCCCCTGGCACTGCCCCAACTGATGCTCCTTTCCTACAGCATATCTGCCTTCATCATCCATTCCATCATGCGGATGTTCTCTACTGGAAGGCAAGATAACCCCCATTGAGGAACCTCCTTTGTCCATCCCACCATCAATCTTACTTGCACTAGAAACCATTCCATTGGACTTCGAAATCCTAGCCTTCTTTGAATTTAACATCTCATTTTCACTTAATACTTCATTAAGGCAGGCCTGAGCTTCCTGACTGTCCTGCCACTCCTTTGGTTTTCTCTTCTTAGCAGCAAATATCAGTCTCTCAGGTTTTTCAAGATCTGACACGCTGACTGTTTCTTTAATCTCCCCAGTTGAAATATCCTGAACTTCATTTTTTAACCTCTTAGATGACACAGATAAATTGCCTTTCATCTCGCACTTCAAGTCCTTGGACAAAGAAATATCGTTGTGTTTCTGACGATTTTTTGCAATTGTCAAAGTTGACAGACCATTACCCATGTCAGGACCAGCTTTTCCAGCTACATCATGGTCAGGATAACAATCTTTGATATGATAATGTGAGCCTTCATTCTTGATTTTTTTAAATGCTCTAGAGTCATCTCGATCAACCTCTCTCTTGCTCTTTGGATTTGATTGTTTCTCTCTCTTTTCAATAAAATCACCTGTAGAAAAGTGCAAGAGAAACAACCTATTACCATCACAGAATCAAGTATATGTTACAAAAAAAATGAGCATTGGCACAATTAATGGTTGCCTGGTAGGTCAAGTGCCTCCAGAAAGAAGTAAAGAAGAGCTTAAATGGTACTGGACAGTACCTCCATTCAAATAGCTGCCCAGATTTTTGTGCTTCTCCTTTTGTTTGTGTTTTTGCTTCTCTGAAGAGAAGTCAGTTAATTTTCTTGCATGTCCAATGCCAACTTTGTCCACTGAGTTTGTTTCAAAAGGATACTGGCTCGCATTATTTAAACTTCTATTTTTGATAGAGGCCTGCTGGTTCATTTTCACAGGATTTGAAAACTGAGTTGAATGATTAGACACATTTGATGCATCCTTGGGTCCATTCTTCCTCTTTCGAATAGCAGGCACACTCTTAGAATTTTGTTCAAATTTTTGATTGAGATACTGAGCATTGGTTGTTGTAATGCCTGATGCAGAAATATTATGATGACCTTCCAAATTAACACCACTCCCTGGGGCAACAGGAACCACGTAGAGTGCATTGAGAGCTTTTGTTGTTTCCTCCTCGCTGATTTCACAACTATTCATTCCAGGCCTAGATAAGAGTTTCAAATAGTAATCAGCTAGAGAACAACATTAATCTATAGGCATTAATGGTAAAAACACGAGTTGTTCCTTGACCTACTTAAACCAGAAAAATAATGAAAAAGTAACAAGATATTGTGATACTAATAGATACTCATAAGAATTTCTGCATTAAAAAAAAAAAGAAAAAAGATATAATACATGATGACCAAACCAAATTAAGTTTTGATGGTTGACAGTGCATTGAAAGAAGAACTTACAGCCAATTAAGCATGTTACATTTCCAACTCTTGGGTAGGTGATCGGGATTTGTCCAATAGGGTAAGAGACGCCACTTCTGGCATGCATCACAACATACCCAATGTTCCTCTATAACAACAGGAGCATGAGGGGCAGCAGCTGCACCTGAAGTTGCTGCATTGCCCATCAAAGGCATAACTGTGGATTCATTAACAGGCACATCAGTGATTGGAGGCTTATCGATCTTTTTACCACCAGACCTTTCCTTTGATGTTTTGATAGATTGAAACAGCTCCTCATGCTCAAGCTTCAGAACTTTCATCTTATCTTTTGAATGTAAATCTGGCAGATCAGTTCCATTCCCTAGCTGTTTGGCATTTATATCACCCAAAACATCCCCACGCAACTCTTTAAAGGAGCCACCATTCAGTTCTTTACGGGATTTTAAAACTTTGAACTTTTTTTCAGAACAGTTAGCTTTTGCATGAGACTTTTTCTTTTTTTCTTTTAGTAATGCAGAAGAGTGACCACTCAGGTTATCCTTTGATAACTCCATGAGTGATGCAGCATCAGTTTGTTTTCCCAGTTGTCTCTTGCCTTCAGATAACTGGCCCTTTCCTTGGAATATCTTCTCTCCATCTTGTTCAAATGGAGTAGCTTTCTGCAATGAAACATGTTTAATGTGATCTGCAGGTCCAGAAACTTGCTCCTTCCTTCCCTTAAGCCTGTCAGAATCAGCATTACCTAGATCATATTTTTCCTTAATTTTGCCTCTGACTTCTTGTTGCAAATCAAATGAAGGACCCTTAGGATTACATGTATTTCGTTCTTCCAAGGCCTTTTCTGTCATAATTGTTCTTGAGTTAAATTTCCCTTTTGAATTTGTTGTATCATTTCCTAAGTTGCCAACCCCATTATTTTCCATTTTTTCCATTGACTCCAATTGTTTATGCTTCGCTAAATCAGGTGAGGGTATTCTCTCCTTCACTGGTATCTTCTTCGAATCCTTCGGCCCATTCAACATCCTATTGACGCCCTTCACTGACTCCCCAACTATCTGCCTTTCTGTCTTTCTATAAGCATTCCCTGAACCAGATAACAATGGTATATTCATGGAATTAGAAACAAGCTCTTGTCCAGCTGGGGTTTCGATGTCAGTTTCTCTGTTCATATTTGTGTCTATGTCATCTTTGTATTTTAAATTCTTTACTTCCATGGACCTCCCTTTCTTGTCATCAGATTTCATTTTGTTCTCACTGCAACCTTCAACATCTCTAATAGGCAGTGTCAAATCACCTAAGACTGCATACTTTTCAGGACTGCCCTTGTTGAGCATGCCTGTTTTACAGTTTTTAATGAAAGAAGTATCTTTTTTAGTCAGCTGGAATAAACTTTCTCGAAGAGGTGAAAGCAAAAATCCCCCAGGTACCGGAAAGCATGTCATCATCTGCTTCATCACATTTATGAACACAAGAATCATTAGCTAATGAAAAATATATTATCCTGCCTTCTTTAATTGGAGACAAGCCAATGGTTGTAGCAAGTTTACCTGAAGAATGGTCCTGGGAGATTCATCAGGCATGTCTGGAAATTCAGGGGTAAGCCCTCCACTTCCATCAGGGCTGTCCTCCAGTGATGAAGATGGAGACATGTCAAGGCCCAGGCCACTGTAGATAGCAGCATTATTTCTTGCCAAGATGTTATCAGGGCCAACTTTTATGCGGACCTTCAGTGTCTTCTGGTCACTGCTATTAACTGGTTTACACAAGGAATCATGATGGGGAATAGGCTTCTCGTCATTGACGGCACCAATGTTATTTTTGCTTGAGTTATCTAACAGTGGTGCCGAGGCAGAAGGATTCTGATGTGTACCCTATAGAGAGACATGATGATGATTCCAAAATAAAGGCAGGCATGCTGGACTGCTGTACATGTTCTTCTACATAAAGACCTAAAATGGTACATAATTTAATACATGCTAAATTACAAGAAAATACCTCAAATGAAGGGGCATAGGGAGATCTTGCAGAATTGGTGTTTGGTGCCTTTGGTGGACTTTTAGGTTGAGTCAGAATGCATGGAGAGCGCTGGTAAGTAGGCAAAAATGAACCGTATCCCCCAAACTTTGACCCTGTTGTCAAATCAATTTTCCGACCATCATCTACTGCTAAAATTACTATAATTGGAAAACCAATATCAGACTGAAGACTATGTAATCTGCCTTACCCAAGTTTTCTGCTGACACTCCACCTTCAAACTCTTTTTGGAAGTGACCCAGTACATCTTGAAGTCTTTCACCCTGAAAGACAAAGAAAGCCAGCTATGTAAAGAACAGTATACATGAACATGGAAAAGAAGGGTGCCACCACATTCTCAGCAAGAACTATAAACATAAACTGTATGAATACTCTGCTGCTTAAATTCATGTACTCTCAATTCAACAATCAAACATTATAAATTTAAAGCCCCATGAAAAAACTGGCTTTTTCAGCCTAAGTTCTAAATCTCTGTGCAAGATGATATAATATTTTTACAGTTGCCACCATAAGACTTTAGAAGAACTCACACATTTATATATTTCATGGAAAATATTTAGTACTGGCTCATCCACAATGCTTGCAGCCAAACTTAAGGGGTTCCTAGAAAGAACTTTGATGAAAAGTCTTTCTGAAAATGCATATTGACCCACAAAAATTATAGGTAAATTGACACTATTGAATTTGGAAAAGAACATGCATTTTTTCATCGAAGCATATCCTATCATAAAACAATGTGTCTAATTCCGCTGATTCCCAAAATTATGCTTCAGAAAACAACATGAGCAACAAATTTGAACTACCCATACGGCCTACTCAAATTGCAACATAGAAGACAGAAAAATAGATTCTGTAAAAGGTAAACTGCTAGCACCAACCCTCGTGCCAAACCTCATCAAAGCCATGAAATTATCAATTCAAATGAAACGAAAGATCCAATCTCTCCTAAAAATCATATAAACTACAACCGAGAGACCAATGAAAGTCCTTACGATGTAGGAGAGGGCAATATCGGGGTCGATGCAGGAGCCGTCGTCCTCCTCCTGCCCGGAGCACGCCTCTCCTTCTTCGAGCTCGTTCTCCTCCATCCCTCTAAACCCTAATTCTATCTGCTTTCTCCCCTCATCACCCCTCCTTACTGACAGCATCCAATCACCCACCCCGCCCCACCGCCCAACAAGAGGCACCCCGGCCCAAATCCTTCTCCACCCACCGCCTCCAAACCCTAGAACCGCTCCAAGGTAGGAGCAAGCCCAGTGGGCTGCATCGATCCCTGCCCCCGGCCCCGAAATCCGGCGGCGATCGACGCCCGGAGAAGCGGAGATTCGGCGATCGCAAGATCTCCGAGATCGAATTCGATAGAGAGAAGAGACGGCGGCGAGATCAAGGTCGCGATCGCGACGATCGCCGGAGGGTTTTCTCTTCTTGGCTTTCCGCGGGGAGAGAGAGAGGGCGGGGGCGAGGCGTCCTCTTCTCAAGAACCGAGAGAAGGGGAGAAAAAATAAAAATAAAAGGTTTTCTTTCTTGCTTTTATATTAAGGCAGCGGGGGGCAGAGCAGACAGGGCCAAACGGGGCCGAAAGGGGTTTCTTATTTTAATTAATTTTTCTCACCGTTTATTCTATTTTCTATTGTATGTTACGCTCAACCTTTTGTTGATGAGTTCGGACGCCGCCGGAGACCGGCTGTCTGGTTTTTTTTTTTGGCAGCGAATGCTTTCACCAGGGTGGGACCCAGCCAAACTGCGAGAGGAAGACTGACACGTCAGCAACTCGTTGGAGGAGGTGGTGGGATCATGAGAACACTGTTTGCGGCCCGATATCTAACGTTCGACGAAATAGTACATCTCGTGGCATCATTTAATTGGTGCTTGATCCCGTGACCCCACCTTGCTTATCCAATAACCCCTTTCCATGTGTATGAAAGATATCTAGTAGGAGCATTTGGCCGCGTAGCACTACTCTTGGGTAGAGAAGGGCTCCAGAGGTTCAGTTTCACTGCGCGAGACTCCGGTCCTGGGGAGACCAGTTATAGAGCTACAGACACCCAGGCAACATACCCTAGATTGGGACTTCGAAAATAGCTAGAGAAATTATGAGAGAGAAATATTTTTTGGGACCGCGGCGAGTGGCGGCGAAATTTTCTGGGAGGCAGTTAAATGGCGGGAATTGCCATGAGGAGAGAAAAAATACCGTTTTTCCATAGTACCAGGATGTTTAGCGGACTAAAATCGAATTAGATATGAATCAAATATTAATATATTTATATTTATATTTATTTTATTTTATTTAATAAATATAAATATAAATATAGATATTATTTAAATGTAAAAGTTTATATTCATATTTATTTTAAATAGATATAGATATAATTCGAATAAAAATATGGATATAATTTAGATAATTAAATTTTATAATTACAGAATCAAAAATATTATTAAATAAATAATAAATCAAATTAATCATATATTTATATGATTATATATTTTTTAAAAAAATTAATAAATATTATATAAAATTATATAGAATTATATATAGATTCAGATATTCGGATACGGATTGGATAGTTGTCTATCCATATTCATATCTATTTTTTTTTATGGATATAAATATTAGTTGGATTATCAAATTTCTATCTATATTCGAATTAATTCGGATACGAAAACGAATCAGACGGATAACATCCATACTACTTTCACTCCTATTAGCGTTGTTCATTGTGTTTGACATCCATGGTAATAATTTACTTTTGTAATGCCTATTGCTTGTTAGAGTCTGATCTATAATTTTAAAATTATGATAAAATTATTAAATCAGATTTTACCTATTGTATATTCTTATTCTTTTATACTAATTTTAAAAATATATATTTTTAAATATGTTACAAAGAAATGTACCAAAAAAAAATTAAAAAATAATATTAAACTTTTTATGCATGCTTTTGATATAAAAAATATTTTTAAAAAATTCCTCAAGATGCATCAAGCTTATTGACATATTATTTATTTTATTGATCTTATTTAATATGATATTTGGTATCTTTATATATTTACTTGTAACCATATACTAAGATTATAATAACAAGAGAGGCGCAATTAACCACCAACACCACCCTCCAACCATTTCTCTCCCAACTTGTTTTTCACATTATAAAAACTATACTTACTTAATATAGAAAAAGCATATAAATATAATAGATTGAAGTTACCACGGTATGAACTATAGATAAAATATATATCATGTATAAAGTTAGAGAATATACTAAAATATTTTTATTAGATAGTTAAATCAATGACCTTTGATCAATAAAGAGAGATCCTAAATTAGCACTTAAAGATTTTTCCCTTTTGGATTGTGAATCTAAGTTTTGCCTTTAAAATTCTTGTTAGTTTTTGGACACAAATTTTTTATAGTCTATCCTGGATTTTATAAATGTCTATATATAACAGGTCATTAACTTTATTCTCCTTATAAAATCCTTTTTACTAATTTCACTAATAAAGATCAAATACATTCCTACAATAAACAAGAAAAATTGTGAGATATGAATATGAAGTATCTTTTTCAAATGTCCACTTTAATATGAGTATATTGATCATTGCATATCAATACTCAACGATTAAAAGTTACCAATATCATATGATAACTAAATCTATAAATTAAGTAGAATAACAATTAAGTATTGTTGGTGCAGAATCTGGTTGATGCCGGATCGAACTAGAGTTGAAAAAGAAAAGGTCATCGTCGGTGATCTACAAAATAAAGTTCCATTCGGAGTTGATAATGATGGCTCTGGTAGGATCCTCCAATGATTAAATCAGTTCTTCTGATCAATAGAAATGGAGTGCTCAGACAAGAATTCAGTAGAGTTTTAGAAAAAAGAAAAGAGCCTAGAGAAAACGTATCTGGAGGGTTCCTTTTATAGACAAAATCCGGATCAGATTAATAATGACAATCGTAACCATCCGATCATGGACCGTTCGGGGCCATATGGAATTTATTATAGAGAGAGATATCACTCGTAATAGACTGATAATGATAGTCGTAGCCATCCAATAGTGAGGTCACCTGTAGCAGACTGATAACTGACAGTCGTAACCGTCCGATAGTAGGATCGCCTCTAGTAGACTGATAAATGACAGTCGTAACCATTCGGTAGTGAGGTCGCATGTTCGTTGAGACTTAATAGTCGAAGTCTAGAGAAAATAGACGTTGATTAGTGAAGAACTTTGACATATATCAATTCTAGAGAAGTTCGAACTCCTAAAGAGAATACAGCTAAAGGAGATCGTCCGGAAGGAATACTACTTAAAATATGAAAGTAATCCAGTGGAGGAATCTGACTGAAGGAGACGTCCGGAAGGAGTTCTAACTCCTTTCGGATGTCTCCTTCAGTCGGACTCCTTCAGGAGCCAAACTCCTTTCAGATGTCTCCTTCAGTCGGATTCCTCCAAGAGCCGAACTTCTTTTGAACTTCTCCTTTAGTCAGATTCCTTCAGGAGTCGAACTCATTCTGAACTTCTCCATCAGTTGAACTCCATCCGGATTTCTCTAGCAGATTACTTTCAGATTTTAAGTAGTATTCCTTCCGGATGATCCCCTCTAGCCGTATTTTCTTTAGGAGTCCGAACTCTTCTAGAATTGATATATGTCAAAGCTCTTCACCAACCAACACCTGCTTCCTCCGAACTTTGACTATTAAATCTCAACGAATGGGCACCTCACGATAACGAACACCGGACGGTTACGACTGTCATTTATCAGTCTACTACAGGCGACCCCACAATCGAATGATTATAACTATCATTTATTAGTCAGCTACAGGCGACCCCACTACTGGACAGTTACGACTATCATTATCAGTCTACTATGAGCAACACCTCTCTCCGTAATAAATTTTGCATGGCCCCGAGTGGCCCATGATCGGATGGTTATGGTTGTCACTATCAGTCTACTCTAGATTTCATCTATAAAAGGTCCCTTCAGATACGTTTTCTCTAAGCTCTCTTCTCCTTCTCAAAATTTTGCTGAATTCTTGTTTGAGCACTCTATTTCTGTTGGCCAGAAGAGCTAACTTAATCGTCGGAGGGTTCTGTCAGAGCCACCACCATCAACTTCGGATGGAACTTTATTTTGTAGGTTACTAGCGGCGACCTCTTCTTCCCTAACTCCAGCTTGATCCGACGTCAACCAGATTCTGCACCAACAGAATTTACGCTAGAAGAAGGGTCTAAACCTCCGACCTTATGGTTAAGGGAGAACTTTGATGAGAGTGGGGTTTATCCCAACAGTAGCCTCCCTACTTTCGAGTTCGAAATTAAATTCGAAATTTAAAGGAAGGGAGGAAAAAAAGACGATGGCCGAAGTCCCCGAGCTTGACCTCAGCTTTATGGAGGAGGAAGACGATGTGGATGCGGAACCGTCTAATGCTGTAATCGATCTTTCCTTTGACTAGCTTGCTTCTGACCCATCTGAACCTACTGCAGAGGTGCTGAACCAGTTCGAAAATCTGAGGCTCGTTTTTCTCTCTATCATCTTCTTATGAAATGCTTGTTGTGGACGCTGAGCTCATTATGGACGCTGGACTTATTATGGACGTCGAACTAGGATCTCTTCTATAAATCAGGATAAGATTCTACCTTTCGCATTTAACGTAGTTAGGTTATTATGGAAAAATATGTGTAAGGATTCTCCATCGAGCTTCTTTCTTCTCCATATTTTTGGTCTACAAGGTTCCAACTTTTGCTTATGTTAGGACGAGGCTTTCCTTCTATTCTTATCATGGCTTACGGGGGTGTATTAGGAGCGTCGGTAAGGTCTCTTCCTCCATCCTATCTTATATCGACGAGGTCGTCGGCTTTGCTCACATTAGGATAAGGTTCTTCTTCTATTTCTAACATGGCTTATGGGGGCAAATTTGGGCCATTGATAAGGCCTTTCTCCTCACCTCATCTAAAATGAACGAGGCCTTTGACTGTGCTCATGTTAGGATGAGGTTCTCCTCCTATTTCGAACGAGCTGTAGGAGCACCTTAGGGCTGTTGTTAGGGCCTCTCCTCTCATCTTGTCTAAAATGAACAAGGTCTTCGACTTTGCTCATGTTAGGATGAGGTTCTCCTCCTATTTCTAATGGGCTGTAGGGGCACATTAGGACCATTGTCAGGGCTTCTTCCCTTATCTCATCTAAAATAAATGAGGTCTTTGACTTTGCTCATGTTAGGATGAGATTCTCCTCCTGTTCCTAATGACTTTACTTTGGTGCTAGAAGGAGGGCATCTTTATTTCTGAAGTTTTTTTGTTCTTAAAGGAGTGCTCAGCAACGATCTCTCTTCTTTCTCTCTAGAGTTCTTTTTAGAAAAACTCTAGAGACGGTGCAGGCTATACATCGTCAGGCTCTAGCATCAATCTTGTTCGTGCAGAATCTAGTTGACGCCGGATCTAGCTAGAGTTGAAAAAGAAGAGGTCACGCCAGTGATCTGCAAAATAAAGTTCGGTCCGAAGTCGATGGTGGTGGCTCCGGTAGGATCCTTCGACGATCAAGTCTTTTCTTCTAACCAATAGAAATGAAGTGCTCAGACAAGAATTCAGCAGAGTTTTAGAAAGAAGGACAGAGTCTAGAGAAAATGTATCTAGAAGGTCCCTTTTATAGATAAAGTATGGAATAGGTTAATAGTGACAATCGTAATCGTTCGATCATGGGCCACTCGGGGCCATATGAAATTTATTATGGAGAGAGGTGTCGCTCGTAATAGATTGATAATGATAGTCATAACCATCCGATAGTGGGGTCACTTGTAGCAGACTGATAAATGACAATCATAACCATCCGGTAGTGGGGTCGCCTATAGCAAACTGATAAATAACAATCATAACAGTCCGATAGTGAGGTCGTCTATTTGTTGAGATTTAATAGTCGAAGTTCAGAGGAAACAGGTGTTGGTTGGTGAAAAACTTTGATATATATCAATTCCAGAGGAGTTCGGACTCCTAAAGAAAATACGGCTAGAGGGGATTATCCAGAAGGAATATTACTTAAAATCTAGAAGTAATCCATTGGAGGAATCTAGATGGAGTTCGATTGATAGAGAAGTCTGGAAGGAGTTCAGCTCCTGTAGGAATCCGACTAAAGAAAAGGTTCGGAAGGAGTTTGGCTCCTGAAGGAATTCGACTGAAGGAGAAGTTCAGAAGGAGTTCAGCTCCTATAGGAATCTGACTGAAGAAGAAGTCTAGAAGAAGTTCTACTCCTGTAAGAATCTGATCGAAGAAGAAGTCTGGAAGGAGTTCAGCTCCTAGAGGAATCCGACTGAAGGTGAAGTCCGGAAGGAGTTTGGCTGCTGGAGAATTTTTGATCGAAGCTCTTCTATGATTATCAGTTACATTATGCTAGGTATCAAACTGAACTTCAGTGGGAGTGGGGTTTATCTCCAATAATAGTCCTCCCACTTTCGAGTTCGAAATTCAAAGGAAGGGAGTACAAAAAATATGACTGCCGAAGTTTTTTTTCGAGCTCTACATCCGTTGAGGTTGAAGCTCGAGAGAGATCTTATCTTCCATGGAGGTTGAGAGAGATCTTATCTTCTTTTGAAGTTAAAGTTTGAAAGAGATCTTATCTTCAGTCGAGGTTATAGGAGATTCTATCTCCATTGAGATTGAAGCTCGGAAGAGATCTTATCTCCAGGTGAGGTTATAGAAAATCTTATCTTCTATTGAGGTTGAATTTCGGAAAAGATCTTATCTCGGATCGAGTCGGGGCTTCTCTTCTCACCTTATCTAAAATAAATGAGGTCTTCGACTTTGCTCATGTTAGGATGAGATTCTCCTCTTATTTCTAACGGACTATAGGGACACATTAGAACCGTTGTCAGGGCCTCTCCCCTCATATCATCTAAAATGAATGAGGCCTTCGACTTTACTCACATTAGGACGAGATTCTCCTCCTGTTCCTAACAGACCGTAGGGGTATATTAGGACCGTTGTCAGGGCCTCTCCCCTCATCTCGTCTAAAATGAACGAGATCTTTAACTTTGCTCACATTAGGACGAGGTTCTTCTTCTATTCCTAACAGACTGTAGGGGCACATTAGGGCCATTGTTAGGATCTCTCTCCTCATCTCGTCTAAAATGAACAAGGCCTTCAACTTTGCTCACGTTAGGATGATGTTCTTCTTCTATTCCTAACGGACTGTAGGGGCATGTTAGGACCATTGTCAGGGCCTCTTCTCTCATCTTATCTAAAATGAATGAGGTCTTCGACTTTGCTCACATGAGGACGAGGTTCTCCTCCTATTCCTAATGGACTGTAGGGACATATTAAAGCCATTGTCAGGGTCTCTCCCCTCATCTCGTCTAAAATGAACGAGGTCTTTGACTTTGCTCACATTAGGATGAGGTTCTCTTCCTATTCCTAATGGGCTGTAGGAGCACATTAGGATCATTATTAGAGCTTCTCCCCTCATCTCATCTAAAATGAATGAGGCCTTCGATTTTGCTCACGTTAGGACGAGATTCTCTTCCTATTCCTAATGGGCTATATTTGTCGTGAAATTAAATTCATGGGATAGTCCTTCTTTATCACTGGTACACAACAAAGATTAGGATGTTGGAGTAGGAGAATTTTATTGTAATCAAATTATCGATAATACATTCACAGATTTTTTAAATTTCATGGTTGAGGCAGGTCTGCCCCTCCAAGTTCCTTCAAGTAGTACATCCCGGGTTGGACGATTTTCGTGACCTCGTAGGGTTCTTCCCAATTTGGGGCAAGCTTCCCCTGGCTCTGAGCTGAGAGATAGCAGCTCGCCGAAGTACTAAGTCCTTCACTCTGAATATTTTACCTCTGACTCTGAAATTATAATATCGGACCACCCTTCGTCTGTAGGTCGCCATCCGAATTTAGGCTTCTTCTCTTTTTTTTCTAGTAGATCAAGATTGACTCTGAGGTCCTACGAGTTCGTTGTTTATTGAAGGCCAGGACCTATGCTGATGGGAGTTTAAGCTCGACTAGAATGATTGCCTCTATTCTAAAGGCCAAAATAAATAGTGTTTCTCCAGTCGATAGCTTTTGAGTAGTTTGGCATGCCCAGAGGATATAGTAGAGTTCGTCCGCCCAGGCTCTCTTCGCTCTGTCGAGCCTTGTCTTGATACCTTGCAACAGGATCCGGTTAGTTACTTCATCTTTTCTATTTGCCTATGGGTGAACTACCGACTTGAAGTGATGGGAGATGAAATTCTTCCTCTAAAGTATTGCTCTTGCTTAGTTCCTTGCCAATGAGCTCCTCCCATGCCTCAACTACCTTCTTTTGTGAGAGGATATTTTCTGCAGAACTCAACGAACCTCATCCCAGCGAACTATCATCCGTTATCTATTATGAGAGTTCGGGGCAGATCAAACTGGTAGACGATTGACTTTCAGACAAAGTTCTGTACCTTAGCCTCAGTAATTTTTGCTAGTGGTTCGGCTTCGACCCATTTAGTGAAGTAGTCGATCGCAACCAGAAGAAACTTCCGTTGTCCAGATGCCACTAGGAAAGGGCCAAGTATATCCATTCCCCACTGCGCAAATGGCCACGGTGCACTTAATGGAGTAAGCTCGAAGGTCAGCTGTCTTTGTATGTTTGCATTTCTCTGATAGTGATTACATTTTTTAACATACTCCATAGAATCATGGTACAAGATTATCCAATAGTATCCTTGCCAAAGTAGTTTTTATAACAGGGATCTGGCTCCTACATGACTTCCATAAATTCTCTCGTGCACTTTCCATAATGCAAAGTCGGCCTCTGAAGGTTGGAGACATCTCAGCAGCGGTAGTAAATACGATCTTTTATACAACTTATCCCCATACAAAATATACCGAAAGGCTTGATTCCTGAGTCTTCGAACTTCTTTCAGATCATGAGGAAAAACTCCCTCTTTGAGATAGGCAACTAACGGGTTAATCCAGCTTGGCTCGAGCCCCGTCTGTATAACGAGCTGCAATTCCTCTAAGCTTGGATATTTTAGAGTTTCAAAAAATACTTCTTTGGATAGTTCGATTGGGGCTAAAGTAGCTAATTTAGAGAAAAGGTCAGTTCTTGTATTTTCTACCCTTGAAATTTATCGAATGCCAAAACTATCGAAGGTCGGAGTCAAATCCTTTACTTTCTTAAGATATTTTATCATACTTTCCTCCCGTGCTTCATAATTACCATTGTTGGGGATAAACCCTACTCCTATCGAAGTTCAGTTCGATGCCCAGCCTAGTGCCATCGGTAGCCATGAAAGAGCCTCGGCGGTCGAGCTCCAGTCGGACTCCCACAGGAGTCGAACTTCGATCGAGATCCCCCTTCGATTGAACTCTTCAGCAGTTGTGCCCCAGCCGAGCTTCCCTTCGACCGAACTCTTCAGCGGTTGCGCCCCAGCCGAGCTCCCCCTTCAGCCAAACTCCTCAGCGACTGCCCTCCAGTCGAGCTCCCCCTTCGGCCAAACTCCTCAGCGACTGCTCCCCGATCGAGCTCCTCCTTCGGTCGAGCTCCTCAGTGGTTGCACCCCTGCCGAGCTCCCCCTTCGATCGAACTCTTTAGCGGTTGCACCCCTGCCGAGCTCCCCCTTCGGCCGAACTCCTCAATGGCTGCGCCCCGATTGAGCTCCTCCTTTGACCAAACTCTTCAGCGGTTGCTCCCCAACCGAGCTCCCCCTTCGGCCGAACTCCTCAACGGTTGCGCCCTGGTCGAGCTTCTCAGCGGTCGAGCTTTAGTTGGACTCCCACAGGAGCTGAACTTCTTTCGAGCTCCCCCTTTGGCCGAACTCCTTTGAAATTGGTATATGTCCGAGTCCACCAACCAACGCCCGCTTCCTCAAGCTATGGCTATCGGATCTCGGCGGTATGACCATCACTACCAGTCTAACGGCACCTTTCTCTCCATAACAAGTCCCATGCGGTCCGTAACCAGACGACATGGCCACCACTACTGGCGACGTCACTCTTTCCGTAACCAACCTCATGCGATCTATGACCCACCAGTATGGCTGCCACTATCCACCTGACAACGCCTTCCTCTCCGTACCGAACTCCATACGACCCCGATGGCTCGCTACCAGACAGAATGGCCATCACCATCAATCAAGCTCCACTTATAAATAGGATCCTCTAGATATGCTATCTCTAAGCTCTAAGCTCCCTTCTTCTCTCATTCCAGAGTACTTCATATCTGTTGGCTAGAGCTGACTTGATCGTTAGGGGGTCCTATCGGAGCCACCCCCACCGGCTCTGGACGAAATTTTGTTTTGCAGGTCTCCGACGTCGACCTCGTCGGCCTCCACTCTAGTTGATTTCGATGACGACCAGATTCTACGTCAATAGATTTGACGCTAGAGTAAGGGCCGCCTCTATTCTTGAGGTGTTCTTGAGGCCCCCTTATTCTTAAAGGAGTGCTCAACGATGATCTCTCTCTAGAGATCTTCCTCTTTTCTCTCCAGAGTTCTTTTCTAAGAGAAAATGCCTCCCAGAAGAGCTTCCGGCGATCGGCGGCCTTTGTGGTCCGATCCCGTTCAGATCCGTCCGCTCCCACTCCAGCCCGGGCGGCCTAGGTTCCATCTGTGGCTGCGGTGGATACGGAGTAGTTCAACCTGCTCGTCTAGTAAGTTCGTGGCCTCACAGAGGTGGTGCAGACCATGCATCGATAGGCCCTGGCACCAGCTCAATCGGCATGGGACTCTCCAGAGCCATGTGGTCTGGTCTAGGAACGGTCGACTTGGGCTACCCGATCTCCGATCCTCGGAAGGGGGAGGCAAAGGAGGGAGAGCCCCTGCTCGGACCATGGCTCAACCCAAGGGGAAGCCTCACACCCGTTCTGTCAGAAAACTTTGGAGATCAAAGATCGTAAAGATCTCTTAGATCAAAGGCTCTTAAAAATGAGCCAAGGAATCGAGGAACTTCGTCACATTTTCTCCTCCCATGGTAATGACATTTGTACTGACCCTCCCTTTTTGCAGAAAATTATGCAGGAGCCGGTCCCGCCAAACTTCAAGCTCCCACAGCTCGAGAGTTATGATGGGACCACTGATCCGATCGACCACCTGAAAGCCTTTCGGACAACGATGTTGCTCCACGACGTGCCAGATGCCATCTTGTGTCGGGCTTTCCCTTCTACCCTTAAGGGAGTTGCCAGGAATTGGTACTCGGTGCTTAAGCCGAGTACCATCTTATCGTTTGACCAGATGAGCCAATAGTTCGCAGCCTACTTCATCAATAGTCAGCGTCCACATCGAGGTTCGGATTCTTGAATGATCATTAGGCAGAAGGAGGGGGAACCCATCTGGGCTTATGTCACCCAGTTTAATACTACCGCATTGGAGGTCCAAAACTTAGACCATCAGTCACCATGGCCACCCTCAAGGGTGGCCTTCAGAAGAATGACTTGCTGTTCTTCCTAAAAAAGAAGTATCCCAAGGATTTTGCTAACATGCTAGCTTGGGCCGAAAGTTATGCCTGGATAGAGGAAGCCTTCAAGGCTAAGGATGATGAAGCCGACGGCAAGCGGTGAATCGATGGACCAGGCAGGCCCGTCGAAGAAAGAAAGTGGACTGAAGCTCGACCGCATTTTCAGACTCCTCCTGATCGCGGGTGAGCCTGAACTCCCCCTCGAGCTCGGAGGTAGAGAAGCCCCGATGGAAGGGCACGTCGAGATTCTCCCCAGCGTCGAAGTTCTCTCCGACGATGATTTCACAACTATGCCCCCCTTAACACCCCGAAGACCCAAGTGCTGATGGAGATCAGGGAACGACTTCCAAGATCGGAGAGAATGCGTTCCCATCCCAGCAAGCGCAATCCCAATAAGTTCTACCTTTACCATCGTGACCACGGTCATGACACTAAGGAGTGCATCCAGCTCCAGGACAAGATCGAAGAGCTCGTCAGGCGAGGTAGACTTGACCGATTCCTACGAAGACGACCTGAAGAGCGGGAAGATCGGCTAAGTGCGTTACCACCAAGTGGGGAAAACTAGCAAGAAGATCGGCCACCTCTTGGCGTTATCAACACTATCTCGAGGGGACTTCAACAAGGAGAGGCCAGCGGATTCGAGGGACCAGTGAAGAGGCAGAGGACCATGGAACCCATGACCTTTACCGAGATGGACGGCCAGGGGATCCAATTTTCGCATAATGACACGGTTGTAATTTCTTTGAACATTGCTGACTACGATGTATGCCGCATTTTGATGGATAATAAAAGCTCGATCGATGTATTATTTTACGATGCCTTTTCAAAAATATTCCTACCCGATGATCGCTTGGGGCCTATAAATTTCTCGCTGGTAGGATTCGCTGGCAACGCCGTACCAGTCGAAGACATAATAACTTTGGCTATGATGGTAGGGCAACACCCGAAACTGGCCAAAGCATAGGTCGACTTCCTAGTCATGAGGACTCCATCCGCCTATAATGCGATTCTCAATCGATCTGGTCTAAATACACTTCGGGCGGTGGTGTCAATCTATTATTTGAAGATGAAATTTTTGATGAGTCGTGGGGTCGGAGAAGTCAGAGGAGACCAGGCTCTGGTGAGGCACTGCTACTCAATCATCCTGTATAAGGAAGAACGGCCCGACCCTTATCTTGTTGATGGACTGGATGTCCGCGATGACCTCACTGAGGAGCAGGACGAGCCTATGGAGGACCTTGTCTCTATGCCCTTAAATGATGGAAACTCGGAGCACGTGATGTAGATCAGCTCCAACTTGGCAGACGAGGTTCGGGAGCAGCTCGTCGCCTTCCTCAGAAGAAACACGGACGTCTTCGCCTGGACCCCAGCGGACATGTCGAGGATTGACATCGAGATCATGGAACATCGGCTAGCCATCGATCCAAGGCACCGGTCGATAAGAGAAAAGATGCGCCACCACGCCCCAGAGAGGCAGAAAGTAATTATCGAAGAAGTAGACAAGCTTCTCAAAGTCGGACTCATTCAAAAGGTTAATTATCCGATCTGGATCTCGAACGTGGTCCTCATCAAGAAGGCGAATAACAAGTGGAGGATGTATGTCGACTTCAAGAATCTGAATAAGACCTATCCGAAAGATAGCTACCTCCTGCCCAGGATCGATCAGCTGGTAGATGCGACCTCGGGCCATGAGCTCCTCACCTTCATGGATGCCTTTTCTGATTATAATCAGATACGGATGGTGCTCGAAGACGAAGAGAAGACCGCCTTCATTACTGATCGTGGTCTTTATTGTTACAGGATCATGCCATTTGGACTCAAAAATGTAGGGGCAATTTACCAGCGTTTGGTTAATAAGGTCTTCAAGGAGCAGATCGACCGCAACATGGAGGTGTACGTGGATGATATGCTCATCAAAAGTTGAGCTTCGACAGACCACCTCACCAACCTTAAAGAGACCTTCGGTGCACTCAGAAAGCACAAGATGAAGCTGAACCCGATCAAGTGCACCTTTAGTGTGACCTCTGGGAAATTTTTGGGGTTCATGGTGTCGAGACGCGGAATCAAAGCAAATCCTAAGAAAATTCGAGCCATTCGAAAGATGACTGCTCCGAAGACGATTGAGGAAGTTCAGCGCCTGACCATAAAGGTGGCTTCCCTAAATCACTTCATCTCAAGGTCGGCCAAACGATGCATACCCTTCTTCCAAGTTTTCAAGCGACCAAAGGACTTCTCCTGGATGGCGGAGTGCCAACAGGCATTCGAGGAGCTTAAAAACTCCTCAACTCACCTCCACTGCTGGCAAAGTCCAAATCCGAAAAAGAATTATTCTTGTATCTAGCTATCTCCTCGGTGGCCCTGGCGGCAGTTCTGGTCAAGGAAGAAGCAAAGACGCAGCGATCGATCTACTACGTGAGCTGGGTCCTAAGGGATGCAGAGACTAGGTACTCTAGATTAGAAAAACTAACTTACTCTCTTCTAATTACTGCCTGGAGGCTTCGACCTTACTTTCAGGAGCACACCATAACGATCCTCATGGACCAACTAATAAAAGCAGTCCTTTACCGAGCAGATACTTTTGGAAGAATCACGAAATGGGCAATCGAGCTCATAGAGCTCGACATCAACTACCGACTCAGGCCATCAATCAAGGCCCAGATACTGGCAGATTTTGTGCTAGAATGCACCATTTCAGTTGAAGCTGAGTTTGAACAGAGCGAGGCCGGCACCAAAGTGAGATCGAGCTGGGACAAAGCCAAGCTATCGCAGTCGAACCACCCTGGGGAAGCGCCGACCTCCTCGAAGGCTCTTGGGCTCTGCACGTGGATGGTTCGTCCAACTCTGCTAGAGCTGGGCAGGGCTGATCTTAGTCAGCCCCGAAGGAGTCATCGTCGAGTATGCGCTACGCTTCGAATTCCCCACGACCAACAATGGGGCCGAATATGAAGCACTGATCGCCGGATTAAAGATAGCAAGAAAATTAAAAGTGCATCAGCTTCAAGTCTACAGCGATTTCTAGCTGATGGTCGATCAAGTTAGCAGTAGCTACGAAGCACGAGAGGAAAGCATGGTGAGATACCTTAGGAAAGTGAGGAATTTGATCCCGACCTTCGATAGTTTCGGCATCAGCATATTCCAAGGATGGAAAATGCAAAAGCCGATCTTCTCTCCAGGTTGGCCATTTCAGCCCCGGCCGAATTGCCCAAAGAGGTATTTTTGGTGACTTTGAGGTGCCTAACCATAAAGAAATCTCAGGCTGTCCTACAGACGGAATTCGAGCTCAACTGGATCAACCCATTGGTCGCCTACCTTAAAGAGGGGGTCCTTCCTCATGATCGAAAAGAAGCTCGGAAGCTCAGGAATCAGGCCTCCCGCTACGTTTTATATGAAGGCAGATTATATAAGACGTCGTACTCCCTCCTGCTGCTAAGATATCTCCGACCTTCAGAGGCCAACCTCGCACTGTGGAATGTGCACGAAGGACTCTGCGAAAGTCACGTAGGAGCTAGGTCCCTATCGCAAAAACTACTTTGACAGGGGTACTACTAGCTGACCTTATTTCACGATTCCATGGAATATGTGAAGAAGTGTGATCGCTGTCAGAAGAACGCCAGCATGCAAAGGCAACTGGCATCCGAGCTTGCTCTGCTCAGTGCACCTTGGCCATTTGCACAGTGGGGAATGGATATACTCAGCCCCTTTCCAATGATGTCTGGGCAATGAAAGTTCCTTCTGGTCGCGATCGATTATTTCACCAAGTGGATCGAAGCCGAACCACTAGCGAAGATTACCGAGGTCAAGGTGCAGGACTTCGTCTGGAAGTCACTAGTTTGCTGGTTCAGCCTGCCCCGAATCCTCATAACCGACAATGGATGATAGTTCGCTGGGGCAAGGTTCACCAAATTCTACGAAGGACTAAACATCTCCCACCGCTTCACATCGGTGGCTCACCCATAGGCCAACGGGGAGGCTGAGGTGACCAATCGAATCCTGCTGCAAGGCATCAGAATAAGGCTCGATGGAACAAAGGGAGCTTGGGTGGATGAACTCTACCATGTCCTCTGAGTATACCGAACTACTCAAAGGGTGTCGACCGGAGAAACACCCTTCACCTTGGCATTCAGCATGGAGGCAGTTATCCCGATCGAACTTCAACTCCAGTCTGCACAAGTTGTGGGCTTCAGCGAGCAGCTCATCTCGTAGGACCTTAGAGCTAACCTCGACCTATTGGAAGAAAAAAGGACGGAGGCCCGCATCCGGATGGCAGCCTACGGATGGAAGGTGGCCCAGTACTACAACTCCAGAGTTAGGGGTAAGATGTTCAGAGTGGAAGATCTAGTGCTTCGATGAGTCACCGTCTCTCAGCCTCAGAGTCAAGAAAAACTCACCCCAAATTGGGAAGGTCCGTATGAAGTGGTGGAGGTCATCCGATCGGGAGCTTATCGCCTGAAGGAGCTCGGAAGAATAGTGCTTCCCCGACCTTGGAACTCAGAAAATCTGAGGATGTATTACCAATAGACTTCTTTTAATAAAACTCCTTCGCTCAGCATTATTATTTTTTGGTGCAAGAATTACGTGATGATAGGAAAGAAATAAGTGAAAGTGGCCCGTTAGGAACAGAAGGAGAATCTCGTCCTAACGCAAGCAAAGTCGAAGGCCTCATTCACCTTAGATGAGATGGGAGGAGAGGCACGGATGATGGTCCATACGTGCCCCCATAGTCCATTAAGAACAGAAAGAGAACCTCGTCCTAACGTGAGCAAAGTCGAAGGCCTTGTTCACCTTAGATGAGATGGAGGGAGAGGTGCGGACGACGGTCCATATGTGCCCCCACAGCCTGTTAGGAATAGGAGGGAATCTCATCTTGACGCGAGTAAAGTCGAAGGCCTCGTTCACCTTAGACGAGATGGGGGGAGAAGCGCGGATGATGGTCCGTATGTGCCCCCACAGCTCGTTAGGAACAGGAGGAGAATCTCATCCTAACGCAAGCAAAGTCGAAGGCCTCGTTCACCTTAGACGAGATGGGAGGAGAGACGTGGACGACGGTCCGCATGTGCCCCCACAGCCCGTTAGAAACCTCATCCTAACGTAAGCAAAGTTCAAGTCCGAGCTCCGAAGTCTATAGGAGACAGGATCCTCATCAACCTCGGCTAGAGATAAAGATCTCTCTCGAGCGATCGAGATATCCTCGACTAGAGACAAGATTGGAGACAACCTCGATCAGAGATGAGATCTCTTCCGAGCGACCGCATCAATCCCAGCTGTAGATCAGATCTCTCTCGAGCATCCGTATTAACCTTGGCTATAGGAAAGGAGATCCCCCTGAGTCAGCCTCAGCCGCTAGTGACAATATCGCCCCCAAGGAGCTTAACCTCCGACCTCGACCACAGGAGGCGATATCTACATCAACTTTGGCTGGAGATGAGACCTCCTCCGAGCTTCAACCCGAACCAGCATGGAGCCCAGAAGAGGACTTCGATCGTCGTCTTTTCTGCACTCTCTTTCTTCAAGTTTCAAACTTGGGAGTGGGGGAACTATTGTTGGGGATAAATCTCACTCCTGCCGAAGTTCAGTTCGATGCCCAGTCTAGCACCACCGATAGCCATGGAAGTGCCTCAGTGGTCGAGCTCCAATCGGACTCCCATAGGAGCCGAACTCTGGTCGAGATCCCCCTTCGATCGAACTCTTCAACGATTGCGCCCCTACCGAGCTCCCCCTTCGGTCGAACTTCTCAGCGGCTGCACCCTGACCGAGCTCCCCCTTCGGCCAAACTCTTCAATGGTTGCTCTCCATCGACTCCCCCTTCGACCGAATTTCTCAGTGGTTGTGCTCCTACTGAGCTCCCCCTTCGATCAAACCTTCACGGTGCACCCCTATCGAGCTTCCCCTTCGGTCGAACTCCTCAATGGCTGCGCCCTGATCGAGCTCCCCCTTCGATCAAACTCTTCAGCGGTTGCTCTCCGACCGAGCTCCCCCTTCGATCGAACTCCTCAGCGGTTACACCTCGATCGAGCTCCTCAGCGATTGAGCTCCAGTCAGACTCCCACAGGAGCCGAACTCCTTCCGAGCTTCCCCTTTGGCCGAACTCCTCTAGGAGTCCGAACTCCTCTAGGAGTCCGAACTCCTTTAAAATTGGTATATGCCCGAGTCCACCAACCAACACCCACTTTCTCGAGCTATGGCTGTCGGACCTCGATGGTATGGCTGCCACTATCAGTCTGGCAGCACCTTTCCCTTCGTAACAAGTTCCATGTGGTCCGTAATCAGATGACATGGCCACCACTACTGACGACGCCACTCTCTCCATAATCAGCCTCATGCAGCCCACGATCCGTCAGTATGGCTGCCACTATCCACCTAACAACGTTTTTCTCTTCGTACCGAACTCCATGCAGCTCCGACGGCTCGCTACCAGGCGGAATGGCCGTCACCATCAATCAAGCTTTGCTTATAAACAAGACCCTCCAGATATGCTATTTCTAAGCTCTAAGCTCTCCTCTTCTCTCATTCCAGAGCACTCCAAATCTATTGGCTAGAGTCAACTTGATCGTCGGAAGGTTCTGTCGGAGCCACCCCCCATCGGCTCTGAATGAAACTTTATTTTGTAGGTCCCCAGCATCAACCTCATCGGCCTCCACTCTAGTTGGATCCGACGATGACTAGTTTCTACGTCAATAGCCACTAACTTGGTCGACCACTAATTGAGAATCACTATAGATTTGAAGCCGATCTACTTTTAACTCTTGCTATTTTTAATCCAACAATCAGCGCTTCATATTCAGCCCCGTTATTAATTATAGAAAATTTGAAGCATAGCGCGTACTCGATGATGACTCCCTCGAGGTTGACTAGGACTAATCCCGCACCTACTCTAGTGGAGTTGGACGAACCATCCATGTAAAGGATCCAAAAATTTTCGAAAGGATCGGCACTTTCTTCGGAGAGGCTCGACTACAACCATGGGATGCCGGTCTCATTCTACTCAAGCTCAGCTTCATCTGAAATGGTATATTCAACTATGAAGTAGGCCAGTGCTTGAGCCTTGATTGCTGGTCGAGGTCAGTAGTTGATATCGAATTTTGTTAATTCAATGGCCCATTTTATAATTCTTTCGAAAGCATCCATTTGATGAAGGATTGCTCTAATCGGCTGATCAGTGAGGAGCATTATAGCATATCCCTGAAAGTAAGGTTGAAGTTTTCTTGCTGCAATCAGAAGAGCATAAGTCAATTTTTTCAACTTTGTATACCTAGTCTCAGCATCCCTTAGGATCCGACTTATGTAGTAGACTGATCGTTGTACTTGTGCCTCTTTTTTGATCAGGACTGCCGCTAGCGCTATAGGGAAGACCATGAGGTAGAGAAATAGTTCCTCTTCGGACTCGAGTTTGGTTAGTAGAGGGGCGAGCCGAGGTAGTTCTTGAGCTCGTCGAATGCTTTTTGGCATTCTTAAGTCCAGTAAAAATCTTTCAATTTTTTAAGGATTTGAAAGAAGGGCATACAGCGTTTGACCGACCTCGACATAAAATGGTTCAAAGATGCCACCTTTTCGGTCAGGTGCTAAACTTTCTTGATGGACTTCGGAGTGGTCATCTCCTTGATAGCTCGAAATTTCTTTGGATTGGTCTTGATCTCTCATCTTGAGATCATGAATCTCAAAAATCTTCCTGGGGCTAACCCAAAGATGTACTTGGTTGGATTCAGCTTCATCTTATATTTTTTGAGCGCATCGAAAGCCTCTTCATGTTGTCGACATAAACCACCATATTGCGGTAGATCTGTTCCTTGAAGATTTTATTGACCAAGCGCTGATAAGTCGTGCCTGCATTTTTAAGCCCGAAGGGCATGACCCTGTAACAATAAAGACCGTGGTTAGTAATAAAAGCAGTCTTCTCTTCATCCTTCGATGCCATCCGAATTTGGTTATAGTCAGAGAAGGCATCCATGAAGGTGAGGAGCTCGTAGCCTGAAGTCGTGTCCATCAGTTGATCAATTTTGGACAAAGGCTAGCTATCTTTTGGATAGGCCTTATTAAGCTTCTTAAAGTCGATGCACATCCTCCACTTGTCATTGGCTTTCTTGATCAGGACCACGTTAGAGACCCAAATTGGATAGCTGACTTCTCGGATAAATCCGACGTTAAAAAACTTGTCGACTTCTTTTGCTATTACCTTCTGCCTTTCTGGTGCATGGCCTCGAACTCTTTCTTTCACTGATCGATGCTTGAGATCAATGGCCAGTCGATGTTCCATAACCTCGACGTTAATTTCAAGCATATCCATCGAAATCCAGGTGAAGATGTTAGCATTCCTTCATAAAAAGGTGATGAGCTGCTCTCGAACGTCATCTTCTAGATTAGAGTCAATTTGCACCGTATGCTCCGTATTTTTGTCATTCAGGGGGACGGTCACAAGATCTTCTATCGATTCTCCTCTTTCTTCTGCGAGGTCATTCCGAGCATCTAGCCCATCAACAGGATAAGGGTCAAACTGTTCTTCCTTTTGCAGGGCAATTGAGTAGCAATGCCTTGCCAGAGCTTGATCTTTTTTGACCTCTCCGATCTCGTAACTTGTCGAAAACTTCATCTTCAAATAATAAGTGGACACCACCATCCGAAGTGCATTTAAACCAGGTCGGCCAAGAATTGCATTGTAAGCAAAAGGAGCCTTTACTACCAAAAAATTCACCTGCGCTCTGGATTATTTTGGATATTGCCCGACAGCCATAGCTAGAGTTATTACACCTTCAACTAGTATTGCAGCACCAGCGAAGCCTACTAAGAGAGAGTTTATTGGTCCAAGCTGACTATTAGATATTGACATTTTGGAGAAAACATCATAAAATAAAACGTCTATCGAATTTTCATTATCAACTAAAATGCGACGTACATCATAGTCTACTATATTTAAAGAGATTACAACTACATCATTGTGCGAAAACTGTACTTTTCGTACATCTACCTCAGTGAAGATTATGGATTCTTCAGTCCTCCATCTTTTCACTGATCCCTCAGATCCGCTGGCCTCTTCTCGTTGAAGTCCCCCAGAGATAGTATTGATAATATCGAGAGACGGTCGATCTTCTTATTGTTCCTCTCTCCTTGATGGTTCTAACTATGGCGGTGCCCTCGATCGATCTTCTCTTACTTCATATCGACGTCTGAGGAATCGACCCAGTCGGTCTCTCCTGATGAGCTTCTCGATCTCGTCTTAGAGCTGAATGCATTCTTCAGTATCATGATCGTGGTCACGATGGTAGAGATAATATTTACTAGGATTGTGCTTACCAAGGTGAGTGCACATCCTTTCAGACCTCGGTAGTTGCTCCTTGATCTCCATCAATACTTATATTTTTGGAGCATTGAGGGAGACGTAGTTGTGAAACCTTCTAGGGAGAAAACTTCTTCGTGCCCTTCTGTCGGGGCTTCTTTGATGACGAGCTCAAGAAGGAGTTTGGGCTTGCTTACGTTCGGAGAAAGTTCATGAGCGTAGCCAAACTTCATTCGGCCCTCCATCAGTTGTGGGTTTATTAGACTCGCCCGCATGACACTCTCCTATGGCTTTTTCATCCTTCAATTTGAAGGTTTCTTCCACTCAGATATATCCTTCAGCATGAGCCAGTAGATCGGCAAAGTTCTTGGGGTACTTCTTCTCTAGGAAGAACAGTAAATCATTTTTCTGAAGGCCATCCTTGAGTGCAGTCATTGCAATAGATTAGTCCAGATTTTGGACCTCCAATGCAGCAGCATTAAATCAGATGACATAAGTTTGAATAGATTTTTTCTCCTTCTGCTTAATATTCATCAAGAAATCCGAACCACGGTGCGGACGTCGACTGCTGACGAAGTGAGCTGCAAACTGATGGCTCATTTTATCGAAAAAAAAGATGGTATCCAGCTTAAGTGCTGAGTACCAGTTTCTTGCTACTTTCTTTAAGGTAAATGAAAAGGCTTGGCATAAGATGATGTTTAATGCACAATGAAGCAGCATCATGGTCTAGAAGGCCTCTAGATGATCGATCAGATCAGAGATTTCATCGTAGCTTTCAAATTGGGAAGCTTGAAGCTCGGCAGAATGGGCTCTTGCATAATCCTTTGAGAAAAATAAGGATCAGTGCAAATATTATTATCATGTGAGGAGGGAGTATGATGGAGCTCTTTGATTTATCGGCTCATTTTCTGGAATCTTTGATTTAGGAGATCTTCACGATCGTTGATCTTCAGAATTTTCTGATGAGATAGAGGCAAAGCTCTCCCCTAGATCCAATCATGATCTGAGCAAGGGCTCTCCACCCTCTGCTTTTCTTTTTTGGAGGTCACCGACCGACTATCCTAAGTCAGTTGTTCCTCGATCGGATCATGAGGCTCCGAAGAAGTCTGCTTCAGCTAAATTGGCACCGAAGCCTGACGATGTATGGTTTGCACCATCTCTATGAGATCGCAAACCCGCTACACTAGTAGGTTGAACTGCCCCGCACCCACCATGGCTGCAGGTGGTGCTTGAGTTATCGGAGCTGAAGCGAGAGCGGATAAATCTGGGCGGAATTTGGCTGTAGAGGCCGTTAATCGTCGAATTGAAGCTTTCTTAGGAGGTGTTTTTTCTAAAAAAAACTCCAGAGAGGAAGAAGAGAGATTGCTGCTGAGCACTCCTTTAAGAATAAGAAAACTTCAGAAACAGAGATACCCTCCTTCTAGCATCAATTCTGTTGGTGCAGAATCTGGTTGATGCTGGATCAAGTTGGAGTTGGAGAAGAAGAGGTCGCCATCAGTGACCTACAAAATAAGGTTCCGTCTGGAGTCGGTGGTGGTGGCGGCTCCGGCAGAACCCTCCGATGATCAAGTCAGCTCTTTCGATCAATAGAAATGGAGTGCTTAGGCAAGAATTCAGTAGAATTTTGGAAAGAAGAAGAGGACCTAGAAAAAATATATCTGAAGGATCTCTTTTATAGATGGAGTCCGGAGCAGATTAATAGTGATAATCATAACCATCCGATCATGGGCCGCTCAGAGCCATATAAAATTTATTACGGAAAGAGGTATCGCTCGTAATAGACTGATAATGACAGTCGTAATCATCCGATAGTAGGATCATCTGTAGCAGACTGATAAATGATAGTCATAACTATCTGATAGTGGGATCGCCTATAGCAGATTGATAAATGATAGTCGTAACCGTCCAGTAGTGAGATCGTCTGTTCGTTGAGATTTAATAGTCAAAGTTCGGAGGAAATAGGTGTTGGTTGATGAAGAACTTTGACATATATCAATTCTAGATAAGTTCGAACTCCTAAAGAGAATATGGTTAGAGAAGATCATCCGAAAGAAATACTACTTGAAATTTGGAAGTAATCCATTAGAGAAATTCGGATGAAGTTCGACTGATGGAGAAGTTCAGAAGAAATTCGGCTCTTATAGGAATTCGATTGAAGGAAAGGTCCGGAAGGAGTTCGGCTCCTATAGGAATCCGATCGAAGGAGAAGTCCGGAAGGAGTTCGGCTCCTGGAGGAATCCGACTGAATGTGAAGTCCGGAAGAAATTCAGCTGCTGAAGAATTTTCGATTGAAACTCTTCTATGATTATCGGTTACATTAGGTTTGATACCAGATTGGACTTCGACGGAAGTGGGGTTTATCTCCAATAAGTATGATTTATGAAACATGTTTTGAAATACTAATAAATATGAATAAAATTTACAGAAATAATTATACAAATGTTCATTTAAGCAATTAGAGTGTATAAGGGAGAAAAGGAAGATGAACAGAAAAGTCCAAGTTAAAAACAAAGCTTGGGAGATCATATTAGAAATTTGAAAAATAAAAAGTATGACTACAATCTCTAAAGGATAGTTTAACTATTAAAAACTAGTATTTGACGCTTGTAAGGTATGTGCCTTTCTGAAAAATGGAGAGTGCTTGGGAGATATAGGAGAGTGTGATTCAGAAGATAGAAGAATAAAGCAAGACAAATCTGCCATATATTTAAAAGAAGAGAATGGAGGTTTAGGATATATTTTGATGCAAGAGAAATAGCTTGGAAAACTCAATTTTCTTAAAAAAAGAAAAATCAAACTTGTTGTTTGTTTATTACACTAGTAAAGCAAAAACTTGGAAAGCTGATAACTATTTTTCTAAAAAGCTTTTGAAAGCCTTAGTTCTCGTTTGGTATGAATTTTCCTTTAAAAAATATGAAAATTATAGTAGAAAACAATTCGGTCATTATCTTTCTTTTTTCTAAAAAAATTTATCCAATTTTTGAAAAATTGGAAGTGAGAAATTTTCACTTTTGTTTTTCTTAATTGGGAACTTTTCTATTGTGTCTTTCGACTCTTCTACTTCATATCCAATCCATGCTCCATCATGATTTTTCAATGCTCTATTATAGTCCTGTGATGCTATGCCCCGACTCTCTTCTACCTTTCTCTACTTTCCTCTTTCATGATCCTAGAAAGAGATGGAGGAGGAAGCTGTAGGCAAGGGGAGGTGGAGGCAGAGGAGGAACTAGAGAGATGGGAGGTGGAGAAAGAGGAGGTGAAGGAGAAAGAAGTGGGGGGCATGGAGAAGGATTAGGTAGGGGTAGAAGAGGAGGAGACAGGGAGATGGAGAAGATGAGAGCAAAGAAGGAGGTGAATATGGGGCAATCGATGTTTCGAAAGAATAGTGATATCAAACATAAGATCTAGTTTCAGAAATCTAAAAAATGAAAACAAGTATCCTATTTCATTAAAAAAATAAAAAAAATAAAAATGATGCTAGATGGGGTTTTAGTTATCTTTTTTTTTTTCTAGGATTTTTTACAACCAAATATACGTTTACTTTATATTTGGTTAGGATCATAAGAGGAAGAATAAATCGAGTTGAAAGGATAATGACCCACATCCGCTATTTAGTTTAAAAAAATCTTAGGAATAATGGATAAAAATGAGGGACGGGCCATCCATCCTGCTTCACTGCTTCCTTCCAAATTGAAAGGATGCAAGGAAGGATAAATAAAACATGTGAAGAATTAATTTTTATATTGACAAAATTATCCCTCATTAATTTGGCAAAATTCTAATACTTCATCAACTCTTTTGCTAGAATAAATTACCCTCATTGAATTATAAATTAATTATTCTTTTATATAATTAATATATATAAATTAATTAATTTATATATAATTAATTTATAAAATTATTTATTAAATTAAATTAAATATTTATATATTATTAATATAATTATAAATTATAAAGATTATAAGTTTATGTATTGTCCTACTTATTTAGTATAAATAAATATTATAAATTAATAATAATATTTTTTTATCAAATGGTAGTTTAGTAAGAATGTCATATAAATATCATATATCTTTTCTTTCATTCTTTTTAAAAGAAAATTATTTCCATCATCTTCCATATTTTACCAAATATATAGAAGGATGGATGGAAGACCCATCCATCCTTTCTCTCATCCATCTTTTCTTCCTTATAATCCTGTGTATCAAGCAAAGGGTTAAGAAATGAAATAAGTAAAATTTCAGTGAAGTTAAAACCTACTCCACCATGTGGACAGAGAAGCACCACTCAAGTTTTATTAATAATAGTAAATATATATCTAGTTACATAAAACTCCTATCATTAAAACAATAGAGATATATTATTTTCTAAGATTATGTATTTACAGGAATCACCAATCTATATCCATAGCTAACCAACTAAAAATACAACATCTATTTCTTAAATGATGATTTAAAATTCATTATATAATGCCAATCTTGCTAGACTATCATGTTTAATAGGTTTTACTAATAATTATAAATCTTTTATAGAATAATTGATGAAAAGCATATACATATAAGATTATTACGATATACAACACCCAAAAATCATAGAAAATTAACAGGACATATCTAGAGATTTTTTTTTTATTATGCATCAAATGCTTACAAATGACTATGTTAAACCACATGCTTAGATATTCATAATTTGATTCATCATTTAAAACATTTATATAAGTTGATGTTCATTTTCATGCATTTTGAGTGTATAGGTTATGGTCAATATCTCCGATTTTTTATCTATATATGGTACAAGTTATTTTGTCCAACAAACTTTGATGACAATTTAGTGTTTGTTTGTATATAGACAAAATATTCTTAGGTAATTTGGGAGGTTATCACTAACAATATTTATCATAATTATTTATGACATATTTTTGGTTTTGCATTAATATATATATATATATATATATATATATATATATATATATATATATATATATATATATATATATATATATATATATGTATGTATGTATGTATGTATGTATGTATGTATGTATGTATGTATGTATGTATGTATGTATGTATGTGTTGGTGCAGATCTGGTTGACGTCGGATCGAGCTAGAGTTGAGGAAGATGAGATCGCCGTCAGTGACTTGCAAAATAAAGTTTCGTCCGAAGTTGGTGGTGGTAGCTCCGGTAGGATCTTCCAACAATCAAGTCAGCTCTTCTGGCCAACAGAAATGGAGTGCTCAAGAAAGAGTTCCACAGAGTTTTGGGAAGGAGAAGAGAGCTTATAGAAAATATATCTAGAGGGTTTCTTTTTATAGATGGAGCTTGATTGATAGTAACAGCCATACCGTTCGGTAGTGGGCCGCTCGGGGCCGCATGGGATTCGGTATGGAGAGGAGGGTGTCGTCAGACTGATAGTGACAATCATAATCATCCGATAGTGGGCCGCTCGAGGCTGCATGGGATTTACTATGGAGAGAGAGGCGTTACTAGACTGATAGCGACCGTTCGTCGAGATTTAATAGTTGTAGTTCGAAAGAAGCAGGCATTGGTTAATGAAGAACTTTGACATATATCAATTCTAGAGGAGTTTGGACTTCTAAAGAAAATACGTCTGAAGAAGATCATCCGAAAGGAATGCTAGCTAAAATCTGAAAGTAATCCCCTGGAGGAATCCAATTGAAGAAGAAATCCAAAAGAAATTTGGCTCCTGAAGGAATCTGACTAAAGGAGTCCACAAGGAGTTCAGCTTCTGAAGAAATTTAGTTGAAGGAGTCTGAATGAAGTTCGGTTCATGTAGAAATCTGATAGTGAAAGAAGTCTGGATGGGGTTTAGCTCCTGGAAAGATTTGACTGAAGGAGAAATTCGGAAGGAGTTCTGCTGCTGTAGATATCCAACTGAGAAAGAAGTCCAGGAGGAGTTCGGCTCCCATAAGCATCCGTCTAAAGGAGAGATCTGGAAGGAGTTTGGCTTCTATAGACATCCGACTGAGGAAGAAGTTCAAAAGGAGTTTGGCTCCCATAGGCATTCGTTTGAAGGAGAGATCTGAAAGAAATTCGGCTCTTGTAGGCACCCGACTGAAGGAGAGATCCGAAAGAAGTTTGGCTCCTAGAGAGTCTACTAAAGGAGAAGTTCGGAAGGAGTTCGACTCCTGTAGGCATCCGACTGAAGAAGAAATTTGGAAGAAGTTTGGCTCCTATAGACATCCGACTGAGAAAGAAGTCCAGAAGGAGTTCGGCTCCCATAGGCATCCGTCTGAAGGAAAGATTTGGAAGGAGTTCGACTCCTATAGACATCCGACTGAGGAAGAAATTCGGAAGGAGTTCGACTCTCATAGGCATCCATTTAAAGGAGAGATCTGAAAGGAGTTTGGCTCCTGTAGGCATCCGACTGAAGGAGAGATCCAAAAAAAAATTGGCTCCTAGAAGAGTCTGTTGAAGGAGGAGTCCGGAAGGAGTTCGGCTCTTGTAGGCATCCGATTGAAGGAGAAATTTGAGAGGAGTTCGACCACTAGAGGAGTTCGGTTGGGGCTTGGCTGCTGAGGAGTTCGGTCGATTGAAGGAGTTTGACTAAGGTTTGGCTGTTGGAGATGTTCGACTGGGATCCGACCATTAGAGAAGAATTTTCGATCGAAGCTCTTCCATGATTATCAGCTGCATTAGACTAAGCATCAGGCTAGACTTCAATGGGAGCGGGATTTATCCCCAATAATAGTCTCTCCCACTCTCGAATTTAAAATTCGAAGAAAGGGAGTCCCAAAAAGGCGACTATCGAAGTCCTCTTTCGGACTCTGCACCAGTTCAGGTTGAAGCTCGAGGAGAGATCTTATCTCCAGTCGAGGTTGACGTTGAAGTTGAAGCTCGAGGGAGATCTTATCTCCTATTAAAGGATTGGAGCTCGGGGGAGATCTTATCTCCAGCCAAGATTGACGTTGAAGTTGAAGCTCGGGGGAAATCTTATCTCCAATCGAGATTGAAGAAGATCTTATCTCCTATTGACGTTGAAGCTCAGAGGAGATATTATCTCCAATCGAGGTTGAAGGAGATCTTATCTCCTATTGATGTAGACATAGAAGCTCGGAGAAGATCTTATCTCCAGTCGAGGTTGAAGAAAATCTTATCTCCTATTGACATAGATGTTGAAGCTCGGGGGAGTTTTATCTCCAATCGAGGTTGAAGGAGATCTTATCTCCTATTGACATAGAAGCTCGAAGAAGATCTTTATCTCCAGTCGAGGTTGAAGGAGATCTTATCTCCTATTGATGTAGACGTTAAAGCTTGGGGGAGATCTTATCTCTAGCTGAGGTTGTAGAAGATCTTATCTTTTGTTGATGTAGATGTAGAAGCTCGGGAGAGATCTTATCTTCAGTTGAGGTTGAAGAAGATCTTATCTTCTATTGACGTAGATGTAGAAGCTCGAAAAAGATCTTATCTCCAGTTGAGGTTGAAGGAGATCTTATCTCCTGTTGATGTAGAAGCTTGGGAGAAATCTTATCTCTAGCCGAGATTGAAGTTGAAGTTGAAGAAGATCTTATCTCTTGTTGACATAGATATAGAAGCTCGAAGGAGATCTTATCTCCAATCGAGGTTGTAGGAGATCTTATCTTCTGTTGATGTAGACATAGAAGCTCGAGGAAGATCTTATCTCCAACCGAGGTTGAAGAAGATCTTATCTCATGTTGACGTAAGACGTAGAAGCTCGGAGGAGATCTTATCTCCAACCAAAGTTGAAGAAAATCTTATCTCCTATTGATGTAGACGTAGAAGCTCGGAGGAGATCTTATCTCTAGCCGAGGTTGAGGAAGATCTTATCTCCAGTCGAGGTTGAACGAGATCTTATCTCCTATTGATGTAGAAGCTTGAAGGAGATCTTATCTCCTGTTGACGTAGACGTAGAAGCTTGAAAGAGATCTTATCTCCAGTCGAGGTTGTAGGAGATCTTATCTTCTGTTGATGTAAACGTAGAAGCTCAGAGAAGATCTTATCTCCAGCCAAGGTTGAAGAAGATCTTATCTCCTATTGATGTTGAAGCTCAAGGGAGATCTTATCTCCAGCTAAGGTTGAAGAAGATCTTATCTCCTATTGACATAGACGTTGAAGCTCGGGGGAATCTTATCTCTAATCAAGATTGTAGGAGATCTTATCTCCTATTGACGTAGACGTAGAAGCTCGGGAGAGATCTTATCTCTAGCCAAGGTTGTAGGAGATCTTATCTCTTGTTGACGTAGACGTAGAGCTCAAAAAAGATCTTATCTCTAGCCGAGGTTGAGGAAGATCTTATCTCCTGTTGACGTAGAAGCTCCGGGGAGATCTTATCTCTAGCCGAGGTTGAAAAAGATCTTATCTCCTATTGACGTAGAAGCTCAGAGAAGATCTTTATCTCTAGCCGAGGTTGAGGGAGATCTTATCTCCTGTTGATGTAGAAGCTCGAAAAAGATCTTATCTTCAATCGAGGTTGAAGAAGATCCTATCTTCTATTGATGTTGAAGCTCGGGGGAGATCTTATCTCCACCTGAGGTTGAACGAGATCTTATCTCCTATTGACGTAAAAGCTCGGGAGAGATCTTATCTCCAGTCAAGGTTGAAGTTAAAATTGAAGGAGATTTGATCTCCTATTGACATAGATGTAGAAGCTCGGAAGAGATCTTATCTCCAGCCGAGGTTGTAGGAGATCTTATCCCTTATTGACGTAGACGTAGAAGCTCAGAGGAGATCTTATCTCTAGCCGAGGTTGAAGAAGATTTTATCTCCTATTGATGTTGAAGCTTAGGAAAGATCTTATCTCCAACCGAGGTTGAAGGAGATCTTATCTCTTGTTGACGTAGATGTTGAAGCTCGAGGGAGATCTTATCTCTAGCCGAGGTTGTAGGAGATCTTATTTTCTTTTGATGTAGATGTAGAAGCTTGGAAAAGATTTTATCTCTAGTCGAGGTTAAGGAAGATCTTATCTCCTATTGACATAGAAGCTCGGGGGAGATCTTATTTTCAGTCAAGGTTGAAGAAGATCTTATCTCTTATTGACGTAGAAGCTCGAGGGAGATCTTATCTCCAGTCGAGGTTGAAGGAGATTTTATCTTCTGTTGAAGTTGAAGTTGAAGCTCGGGAAAGATCTTATCTCCTCTTCTCATCTCATCTAAAATGAACAAGGCCTTCGACTTTGCTCACGTTAGGACGAGGTTCTTTTTCTATTCCTAACGGACTGTAGGGGCATAAAAAGGCCATTGTCAGGGCCTCTCCTTCCATCTCATCTAAAATGAACGAGATCTTCGACTTTGCTCATGTTAGGACGAGGTTCTCCTCCTATTCCTAACAGACTATAGGGGCGTATAAGGGCCATTGTCAAGGCCTCTTTCCTCATCTCGTCTTAAATGAACGAGGCCTTCGACTTTACTCACGTTAGGGTAAGGTTCTCCTCCTATTGTTAACAGGACTATGGGGGCACATAAGGGCCATTGTCAGGACTTCTCCCCCCATCTCGTCTAAAATGAACGAGGCCTTCGACTTTGCTCACGTTAGGATGAGGTTCTCCTCTTATTTCTAACGGCCTGTAGGGCACATAAGGATCATTGTCAGGGCCTCTCTTCCCATCTCGTCTAAAATGAACGAGGCCTTCGACTTTGCTCGTGTTAGGATGAGGTTCTCCTCCTATTTCTAACGGACTATGGGAGCACATAAGGACCGTTGTTAGAGCCTCTCTCTCCATCTCATCTAAAATAAATGAGGTCTTTGACTTGCTCATGTTAGGACGAGGTTCTCCTCCTATTCCTAATATGGCCATTATTGATTGCTTCTCTTCTGTCATCAGATAGTTTTTGCATCGAGAAACAATAATGTTGAAATAGAGGAGTTTTATTAAAGAAAGATTACCAGCAGTACATTCTCAGATTCTCTGAGTTTTAAGGTCGTAGGAGCGTTGTTCCTCCGAGCTTCTTCAGATGATTAGTTTCGGACTGAATGACCTCCTCTATTTCATATGGGCTTTCCTAATTCAGGACAAGCTTCCTCTGTATCTGAGGCTGAGAGATCGCGGCTGGTCGAAGTACTAAGCCCCCCTAGAGATAGTGTTGATGATGCTGGAAAGCGACTAATTTTCTTGTTGTTCCTTTCTTATTGGTGGTTCTAGCTACGGTAGTGCCATTGGCTTGCTTCAGGCCGACGTTCGTGGAGCATTGAGGAGGACATAGTTGTGAAACCTTTAGGAAAAAATTTCTTCATGCCCTTCCGTCGGGGCTTCTTTGACGACGAGCTCAAGGAGGAGTTCGGGCTCGCTTGCGCTCGAGGGAGATCCGTGAGCATAGTCAAACTTCATTTGGCCCTCCATCGATGGTGAGTTTATGCCACTCTCCTGCGGCTTCCTCATCCTTCAACTTGAAGGCTTCTTTCACTCGGACATATCTCTTAGCACGAGCTAGCAGATCGGCAAAATTCTTGGGGTACTTTTTCTCCAAAAAGAATAGCAAATTGTTCTTCTAAAGGCCGCCCTTGAGTGCGGCCATCGCAATTGACTGATCTAGATTTTGAACCTCCAACACAGCAGCATTAAATTGGATGACATAAGTTCGGATGGATTCTTCCTCCTTCTGCTTGATGTTCATCAGAAAATTTGAACCTCAGCACGGACGTCGACTGCTGATGAAGTGAGCTGCAAACTGATGGCTCATCTGATCAAAGAAGAAAATCATATTTGACTTCAACATCGAGTACTAGTTTCTTGCTGCTCTCTTTAAGGTAGATGGAAAAGCTCGACATAATATGGCATTTGGTGTGCCATGGAGCAGCATCATAGCTCGGAAGGCTTCTAGGTGATCGATCGGATCAAAGGTTCCATTGTAGCTTTCAAATTAGGAAAGCTTGAAGTTTGGTAGAATGGGCTCTTGCATAATTTGGAGAGAGAAAGAGGGATCGGTGCGGACATCATCATAGTGAGCCAAGGCATCATGGTCGAGCTTCTCAATCAATCGATCCATCCCCCATAGTTTCTGATCGAGGATGTCATCTCGATCGTAGGTCTTGAAAGGCTTCCAACTATGGATGGGGAAGGTCCCTTCCGTAGAAGAACCATGATCCAAGCAAGGATCCTCTGCTCTCTATTTTTCCTTCCCAGAGGCGATGGGTATGCTAGTTTAAATGCTCCTCCTTGGAATCGATTTTTGACATCCTGACGGTGGATTTCCTGATGGAACTGCCATCGGAGGCTGCTGCATGGCCTATATCATTTTGATAAGGCCCTGAATCCACTGCATCAGTAGGTTAAATTGCTCTGAATCTACCATGATCGTCGGTGGAGGAGGAGGTTGAAGCACCGGCGATGGAGTAGAGATAGACGGATCTGGCCCAGATCTGACAGTAGAAGCGGTAGATCTCCGAGTAGTTGCCCTCTTTAGAGGCATTTCTCGGAGTTGAGGGAGAGTATGGAGATGGATCTTGAAGAAAAAGATCCACGAGGTTGGTTGAGCACTTCTTTAAGAACAAGGATACCTTAGAAATAGAAGGCCATTCCTCTAGTGCCAATTTTGTTGGTGCAGAATCTGGTTAACGTCGGATCGAACTGGAGTCAAGAAAGACGAGGTCACCATCGATGATCTGTAAAATAAAGTTCCTTCTAGAGTCGGTGGTGGTGGCTCCGATAGGATTCTCCGATGATCAAGTTAGCTCTTCTGACCAACAGAAATGGAGTGCTCAAAAAAGAGTTTCACAGAATTTTGAAAAGAAGAAGAGAGCTTAGAGAAAACGTATCTGAAGGATTCCTTTTTATAGATGAAGCTTGATTGATAGTGATGGCCATACCATCCAATAGTGGGCCGCTCGGAGTCACATAGGATTTGGTACGAAGAGGAGGATGTCGTCAGACTGATAGTGACAGCCATAACCATTCGGTAGTAGACCGCTCGAGATCATATGAGGTTTGCTATGGAGAAAGGAGTATCGTCAGACTGATAATGACCGTTTGTCGAGATTTAATAGCCATAGTTCGGAGAAAGCAAATGTTGGTTGGTGAAGAACTTTGACATATATCAATTCCAGAGGAGTTTGGACTTCTGAAGGGAATACATTTGGAGGGGATCATCTGGAAGGAATGCTAGCTGAAATCTGGAAGCAATCCTCAGAAGGAATCTGATTGAAGGAGAAGTTCAGAAGAGTTTGGCTTCTAAAGAAATTCGACTGAAGGAGTCCGAAAGAAGTTCAGCTTCTATAGAAATTTGACTGTAGGAGAAGTCTGGATGGGGTTTGGGTTCTGGAGGGATTTGATTGAAGAAAAAATCTGGAAGGAGTTCGGCTCCTATAGACATCCGATTGAGAAAAAAGTTTGGGAGGAGTTTGGCTCTCGTAGGCTTTCATTTGAAGGAGAGATCTGAAATGAGTTCAGCTCCTGTAGATATTCGACTGAGGAAGAAGTTTGGCTCTCGTAGGCATCGGTCTGATGGAGAGATCTAGAAGGGGTTCGGCTCCTATAGGCATCCAACTGAAGAAGAGACCTAGAAGGAGTTTGGCTCCTGAAGGAGTCTGCTGAAGGAGGAGTTCGAAAGGAGTTCGGCTCCTATAGGCATTCGATTGAAGGAAAAATTTGGAAGGAGTTTGGCTTCTATAGACATCCGACTGAGAAAGAAGTTCGGAAGGAGTTCAGCTCTCGTAGGCATCCGTCTGAAGAAGAGATCTGAAAGAAGTTTGGCTCCTATAGACATCCGACTGAGTAAAAAGTCTGGAAGGAGTTCGACTCCCGTAGGCATCCATCTGAATGAGAGATCTAAAAGAAGTTCGGCTCCTATAGGCATCTGACTGAAGGAGAGACCTGGAAGGAGTTCGGCTCTTGGAGGAGTCTACTGAAGGAGGAGTCCGAAAGAAGTTCAGCTCCTATAGGCATCCGACTGAAGGAGAAATTCGGAAGGAGTTTGGCTGCTGGAGGAGTTTGGCTGGGCCTCGACTACTGAGGAGTTCGGCTAAAGTTTGACCGTTGGAGGAGTTCGGCTGGGGTCCAACCGCTGGAGGAGAATTTTCGATCGAAGCTCTTCCATGATTATCAGTTGCATTAGACTAAGGATCAGGCTAGACTTCGGTGGGAGCGGGATTTATCCCCAATAGTATGTGTAGGTTTGTACATAGATAGATAGATAGAGAGATAGAGAACATCCAATGATACTTAGCTAGTTATTTTTATTTAGTTGGTACCTAAATATGGATTGCTTCAATTTATTGGACTAAAAAATTCTAACAATGCTATAAAAAATAAATTAATTAAATTAGAAAAATCTATGAATAGTAGCAAGGGAATAAAAAGAATCTTTTGTGGCTTTGCAATACATAGAGTTATCATCTTTGGTTATCTATTAAATTACAATCATTACTATTAGGCTACTTGAAGCAAATCCAAATCTTATCTCATGATGGCTTAAGATACAAAAAATATTTTATTTATTTTCTAGCTAAAATTAAAATATAATATTTAAAGTATTGGTTACATAATAACTATTAAGAATAGCCAGAGGCTAATAGGGCTGGAAGTGGGTTGGGCTGAGTCGGATTATCCCTACTTGAGCTCGGCTTGAAATTTTCTAAAAAACTCAGGCATGAGCCCGACCCAAGCCCAAGCCCGACCTGAACCTGATTGGGCCAGCCCTCCTCATCGATAGAGAAGGAGGTCTGGACAGCGGCGGATGATAGTGGCCTCCCGTTCTCCCAATGGGGTGCAACACGGCTGGAGGGCGATGGGCAAAGGAGTGGAGGGGTGTTGGGAGAGCTGTAGGGGAGCACGGGGGTGCAACGGGCCATGAGGGTGCGGCACGAATGCGCGGACATCAGGAGCTAGAGCTAGGGGTCCGGGGGAGGGCCGAGAGGGGGAAGGGGTTCTACGCCAGGGCCAGGGATGAGGGAGGGGGTTCGCACTGGGATTGGAGGAGGATGGGGGGTGGGATTCAAGCTAGGGGTGGGGGGTTCGCATTGGGATTGGAGGAGGATGGGGGGGGGGTGGGATTCATGCTAGGGGGTGGGGGTTGGCGGAGGGTGGAGGGGGGTTCATGAGGGTCGAGGTCGGAGTGGGGTGTTTCGCACCGGACCAAAGGAGTGTGGAGGGGGGGATTCATGCCAGGGCCGGGGGGGGCGGGGGGGGGGGGGGGGGGGGGGTTTGTTTCATAGGGTTGGGGGAGGGCAGGGGAGTGTGTGTTCATGAGGGTCAGGGTCGGGGGAAGGTGAGAGGTGGGGGGTTATTTTGCGGGGTTCGAGGGAGGGCGAAGGAGGGGTTTATGACTCGCAAGGGTCGGGGGGAGGTGCGTGCATGGGTGGGTTTTAATGGGCCCATGGGTGGGTTTTAATCGGGCTCAGGCTCGGACCGAGCCAAAGATAGGCCCGAGCCTAGTTCGAAAATAAAATAGTCTCTATTTTTTTAGTCCAAATCCGACCTGAATGATTTTGGACTGAGCCCAAAGTCCAACCCAAAGCCAGCCTAACCTGATGGGCCTCGGGCAGGCCCTAGTCCACTTCTAGTCCTAGAGGCTAATAGCCTAATATAGTATGTATAGACTTAATACTAGAAATGGGTCTTGACTTGGCGATCATCCTCACTCCTCTCTCATAAGTTTTCAAGACATGTCTTTCCTTCCTCTATGCCCTCTCTCTCCTCCCCCCAACGTACGTAGAACTTGCTGCTATTAAAGTTAGTGCAAACGGCAGAAGTCAATAGTTTAATTCAATCTCCCCCCCCTCTCTCTCTTCCCCCCTCTAACGTGCCACCATCTAGAGATCCTTTCTTGCCTTTGTCACAACCATTGCTATTATCATCATAGGAGGTGGTTGGTTGCAAATTAAAGTCCATCGCAAAGCTAGATTATTTTTCTATTTAAGAACTTGGGCCAATTTGAACTTTAGGATCAGGTTAGCCTTGGATTTAAGGTGGTCTTGCTATGGACTTTGTAGATACTTTAGCTTAGATAGGCTCAATCTAAATTTCACAAATATTCTAGTAGGGCTCAAAGAAGATGTGGCCAAACCCACTTTCATGCTGAGCTTTACAATAATAGAAATATTTATAAGAATAATAGGAGATTTATAATAAAAATTAAAGTGTGACTAGTGCTTTCTTACTTTTAATTAAAATCGAAAAACTTTAAAGATTAAGTTTTTGATAACATTAATTATAAAATATTTTTGTAAATATAAAAAATGATGTGTTTTAAGAGAAGCTTTTGCTTACAAAGCAGAAGCAACATAGACATGCTCTTCAGAGATTACAAAAAAAAGCAACTAATGGTTTTGATCCAAACCATACATGGCAACACATATTTTTAATGATTACACCCGTTTAGATGTAATCAGAGAAATAAGAGGAGAGATTTAGATAAAAGTAGGAGATTTTCATCAAGTCAGTATAATGCAAAAGGTAATAACCATCTATGTGTAAAAGATAGTGTGACTGCAGCACATGAATGAGAAAGTAAGAATTTTTTATTCGTCCTCCAAAGGGAGTAATGGAGAGACATCAAGATCCGCCATGAACCTCGATCAAGCTAATTTTCAAAGGCTTCCATATAAATTTCTCAGATGACCAAGGAACAACCAGTCATGGGAGGGGGGTGGATTCCTCCCCATCTTAGAGAACACTAGACTGTGCTCGTCCTCGAGGGACAAATTTTGGCAAGACAAAAGGAGAAATGTCTGGAAAGGGCAAGAAAATGATGGTTTTTGTTTCACCCTCCATAGGTGGCAACAAGGAGACATTGGAGCCTGCCATGGACCTTGATCCAACCAAGTTTCAAAGGAATTCAACATGGATGTCTCAGATGACTAAGGAAGAACTAGTTGAGGGGGTCGATTCCTCCGCACCTCAGAGATCTCAGAACTATCCTTGATCTTAAGGCATGGGCTCTAGCTAAATATGGTCATAGATGGTACAAGGGGTCTGCTACTTTTGTTGGGAAGTAGCTACAGTAATAGTTAAGAAAATCATGATACTGCAGGAGAAGTTCATAAAGGTTATTATTTTTTTAGATGAGGAGCTTAACTAAGCACACTTGAAGTGGAAGAATGCTATGATAGGTAAATTTCTTGATAGTGGCTTACCTCTTGATTTTGTACAACAAGAGCTAAGAGCTAGATGGGATTTGAAGGTTGACCTCTAGATCATATCGCTCTCTAAATGGATCCTTCTCTTAAATCAACCAATAGGAGATGCTAGAGGGAAAGTAATGGCAAGGGGCCCTTATTCACTAGCTAGTCAACTTTTTGGCCTTAAAACCATGGCAGTCAAATTTCAAATTAGCAAGGGATAGTCTTTGACATATTGCAATATGGCTCTATGTGCCAAACTTGTTGATTAAACTATGGGAAAAGGAAAAAATCCTTAGGATTGTGATGGAAGCCAGCAAATCTTTATTCTTGGACGAATGCACCAAGGCAATAGTTAGGGTGGGGTTTGCTAGGGTTCATATGTAGTTAGATATCATAGAAGCTATCTACTTTGGTACCAATATTGTTAGATATGTATGCCATAGAAGCCAGATTGACTGACACTTATAATATACTTCTAAGGATAAAATTATAATTTTAACTATAAATAATAAAATAGATTATTTTATATCATAGTGTGTATTTGAAAGTGTTTGTGATACATTCCTTGAGTTAATGATAATGATAGTTCATATTTTCAAGAGTTGAAAATTTAAGATATGAATTTTCATTATTAACTCATAAAATGCTTCTGACCGTAGGATTATCATGAGGATGGTGATTGAACCGGAAGGTAGGTGTACGATTACTTCTTTAGGTTAGATGAGTCTTAAGTCTATGGTGTAGAGACATCGGAGTGAGAGTATAGATATTTGTTAGAGAATGAGGGCACTGAGCATGACCACCTCGAGCAGACATAAGGAAGTCTATCTTCTCGTTGATGACTGGCTCGAAGCTGCAGTGGTGTGTCTAGTTCTTTGACCTAAGATGCATCGATAGTTCATCTTGAGGATATTATAGCTTGACTATACCATAACTCAGTCTCCTAGCCATTCGAAATTTTGAAGGTATGTTGGCTATAGCATGTTCATTGTAGAAATTGGATTGCACCAATAGAAAATCTATCTACCTCGGTAGATGAGGAGCAGTCTTATGATGATCATGAGAATCAAGTCCATAAGTCCATGGCCATGGTGGAGTGAAATAATAGAAAGAGTTTCTGTTAGGATTTTCACATTAGACTTGAATCGAATGATTAATTCATATAACAAAAATTAGGATTTGACGAGATCATCTTAACCCTAATCCGATCGAAGCTCAAGATAGAGAAATTTAATCACACAGGTAACTACATCGAGAGGTTCACTTTCAGTTCTGATGGATTGCCACCATATGCTGTTAGATGTCACTGATGGATTTTGGGAGTAATTAGAATAATTTAGATGATCGATCATATTAATTATCTGAATCAGAAAAGTTTTGATCCATCGAAAGATATTTTGATTATGTCGATGATAGAGATCGTAACATATCCCATTACCATATGAAACTGAATCTAACTGAATCACACAAACAAGAATTTGGATTTAGATGTCATCAATTGGGCTAACCTAGTTCAATTGATTTGAATAAGATTCAATTAGGTTCAAAAAAATCATGCTAGCACATGATTGAGCCTAATATTCTTCTTTAACAATCATTAAAGCTTATCTTGACTGAGCCAAATGTGTTTGAGCTTACTCAAAAATCTTGTTCAGATCAAAAAATGGTTGTCTTAATTTATGAGATAAATTTAAAAGAACACCTACCATTTTCGATCATCTACTAAATCTTGTTTTCGGACATTGATCAAATGTTGACCCTGGATACTTAGACATCTGCCCATATGTCATGCACCCATAGGAGAGTACCTGAGGATTTATCCTCATGCTAAAATGCAGATAAAAGGGGGCACATGCCTAGGGAGGCGTGTGTCCCATGAGGATAAAAGATGGAGTCCTATACAAATGGGACTCCAGATTACTTCAGAGGATTAAACTATGTGGCATCAAGAAGTCTTGTTTGACCCAGTCTTGGTGCCATCTTAGGAGGATTTTGAGGGTCTCTCATTTGATTAGATCAGATGATGTCATCTCATCAATCAAATTTAGATTTGATTGCATAAAGAGCCATGATTGATCAGGATGATGTGGCACTGCATGGCGCAGCAGGATCTATATAAACCCTATCTGCGCTTAGAATTTAATGCTTCTACGTTTAGCCCATGCCACATAGCCTCTCTCCTTCCTTCTCCTTGCCACCCTCTAGTTCTCTCTCTCCTCTCCACACCTAAGGGCTTTTGGGCATGAATAAGGTGTGATCCAAGTAAGTGAAAGGCACCAGAAAAGGAAGAAGGCAACATTGCTGTAAGAGACAATGATTGTTCTTCAAAAGTAGTTTTAAAAATCTTCAAGATTAAATCTAGATATGATTTTTGGAGGATTGAATGAGAAGAAGAAGATCTCTAGATCCTGTTTGAGTGGATACCGATAGAGATCAGGTGCTTGCGTGGCTACATGCAGAACCTCAAGCAAACATCGAAATCATCACAGGATAACTGGATTATCCAAAATAAAGATATAATTAAATTAGATTTAATTTTTTTTTATTTTTATTATTAGATTAATAAGATCAGATCTGATTAGAATCTCAAAATTTTTTTTTAAAATATTTCTCTTGATCCAATCAGATCTGAACGAACCTGACCTAGAAAATAAGACTTTTTTCTTCAACTGGTATCAGAGCTAGATTCCATAATTCATTAGATCTGATTTTAATATATTTTTGATTTGATAATTAGATAATTTTAGATGTCACATTAGATATAATTAGATCTAAAATTAAAAAATTAAAAATTAAATTATCTAGATCTAAGATGTATGAGATGCATGTCTAGACTAGAAATAGAATTATTCTATGTATAGTCTAGCATAATCATAATTTTAGTTTAATTAATTATAATTTTTAGATCTATATATTTACTATTTTTTAATATTATAAATATTATAATTAGATTTAAAAAATAAAAAATAAATTTATTTAATTTATTCATATGAGATATGATAGATGCATGTTTAGACTAGTTGTAGAATAGTTCTATAAAATTATCTAGAATAAATTTTAATTTAATATGATCAAATTTAAATTTTATTTTTTAGATATTTATGAGATAATTTAGATTTGAAAACATGCATGATATGATACATGAGATGTATGCAAAATATATTTTTAGTTAGATCAATTTTTTATATATGTGATATATGATGTAGATCTAACTAGTTTTATAGATTTATCATATTTCTAATTAAGACGTTCTCCTTGACCGTTCGATCATAAGAATGAAATAAGATTTAAAGATCACCTTCTTCCATTCGATGGGGTGTTCTTATGGTGTGTAGGGGTGCTGCGCGTTCGACCTTAATCAGAAATCAAAAACTTATTTTCTATAAAATCCTAGATCTCGAAATCCTAGAATTTTATATACATATTTTATTTATGAACCCTAAACTTAATTAAGAATTAAGATTATAAAATATATTAGACCTAAAATTGAGAATTTTTAGATCTAAGATATATTCATAAAATTGGGTTTGAGCTTGGGTAGCTTAATTAAGTCTAGCGGTTGATCAAATCGATTCAAGAGTTAGTTAGGTGGAATCAAGAGTACTTAAATTGACCAGCCTAATAGGATTAAGTCTAGGTTAAGATTGAGTTACCTGAGTGATCGATCAAGTTAAGACCTAATTAGGCTCAGTGGTTAGAGTCTGGATTGTAGGCTAATCCGATTTGTTCTGGCTCAACAATTTGGTGTCTAAGATAAATTTGGCAGATACGATCGACTGATTTTTAATTAGAAGCTACTCGACTCGAATGCGTTCTTATCGAGTTAATGGCATATCCCTTCCATCGGTCTTACTTATCTGACCATATTTATCGACTCAGTCCTGATCTAAGGTGGTTAACAATACGAGCTAACCCATGTCACTAGATTAGTTATAATGGTTATGGCTATGTCAAATCAAGTTTAAAAAGATCTAAATCAAATCTTCCTAAGAAAAAGATTAAGTCTAAGGTCTTCTACCATTGTAGATGTGCGAGCCCTTTTTGAGGTTGATTATTCTCGGTTGGTCATAGTGGTTCAGTTGCACCAAGAAGATGTAATCATGTCTATTAGGCATTGAATGCTACGAGCTGGAGGATGGATTGGGTTCAATATTTTTGATACGATGAAAGACCCAATTAGGAATCCAATCTTTGTAAATGGTGGGTCTGACTTAACTAAGGAATGGATCAATATTTCGGATATGATGAGATTCATAAAATCAGATATCAAGTCTGGGTGCACTATGATTAGAGAATCATTGGATAAGAATTATTCACTCATTGACTAACCCATTATCAATAACTATTAAATGAGGTGATGAGTCAGTTGGTGGGACTGCACCATCCACTAGAAATCAGTAATCATGAAGATTTTTGTATCTCTATAAAGAAAGTGTAAGAATTCAAGAAAATAGTGGAAGCTAATTTGTTTAAAAATTAAATTCTTAAATAAATTGATCAAGTCTTAATTATAAAATCTAACTAAAAACTTTGACTCTCTACAAAAAAAAAATCTGCGTCCAATCCACTAGCTCATATCCTGGACACCCATAGACTGACCAAACCCAATTACAAAAATTGGCTCCAAAATTTTAAAATTATTTTAGATTCTGAGAAGTTGACTCATGTATTGGATTAGGATCCTCCCACCTTATCAGCTCATCCATCCACTGAACAGAGAGCATCTCTTGACAAGTGGATGGATGAAGATAATAAGGTCAGATACTACATATTGGGCTCGATGTCTGATGAGCTTCAGCGCCAACATGAAGATATCAAGACTGCCTACCAAATGTTGGCTCACCTGTAAGAGTTGTTTGATGAACAAAGTCGCATAGCCAAATATCAGATCACTAAATGACTATTTAAGGCTAAAATGCATAATGAAAAGTCGGTCCAAATCATTGTCTGATGATGATCAAGGACTTGGAAGAGCTTGAGAAGCTCGGAGTGAAGTTAGAACAAGATCTGCAAAATGATATAATTTTGCAATCTTTGACCGATGCGTATGGATAGTTCATCATGAACTACCATATGCATAAACTTTAAAATACTCTGGCCGAGCTTATGAATATGCTGGTTACCACTGAGCTTTCTATGAAAGGTTCTAAAGGCTCAGTACTTGCTATAGAATGGATTTCTTCCAAGAGAGATTTCTTCCAAGAGAAAGTCTTTTGGAAAGAAGAAGAAGTCTGTGAAAAAGCAGAAGGTGGAAGGTAGAAAGAAAAAGAAGGTAGAGCTGAAGAAGAAGGCCGCTAACCAAGAAAAGTATTTTCATTGTAATACTGACGGCTACTGAAAGCGAAACTGTCCTACATATCTGACCACCCTAAAGAATAAGAAGGAGACAGGTCCTTCAGGAGGTATGCTCATTATTAAATCTAACCTTATGATTTCTTCTACATCTAGTTGGGTACTTGACTCTGATTTTAGTGCTCATTTATGCACTTTCATGCAGGATCTTGAGGATAGCAAGAGGCTGAAGGATGGTGAGATGATCCTACTCATCGAAAATGGAGCAAGGATTGCTGCTATGGTCGTGAAAACCTACCCTCTTCGACTACCATCTGATTTAGATTTAGTACTTAAGAATTGTTATTATGTGCCTGCTGCAAGCAGGAATTTGATTTCTATTTCATGTTTAGCACAAGAAGGCTATGTAATTAGTTTTCTTAAGGACCATTGTAATATTCTTTATGAAAGAAATAAAATTATAAGTGATTTTCTTATTAACGATCTCTATCAGTTACATATTGATGTATCTGTATTTAATATTGAATAAAATGTAAATGCCATAAGATCAAAATGACCCAGGGATAGTCCAAACGATAGGTATCTATGGCATCTAAAGTTAGATCATATAGCAGAAGATTGGATTAACAAATTGGAGAAAATTGGGCTATAGAGTCCGTTGACTTTCGAGTCATATCCAATTTGTGAATCATGTCTTCATGGCAAAATGACTAAGCCCCCTTTTATAGGACATGGAAAAAGGGCCATGGAACTATTTGCCCTAGTACATACTGATGTGTGCGATCCATTTGATGTGCCGGTTAGAGGCAACTTTGTCTACTTCATAATCTTTATTGATAATTTATCTTAGTATGGATATGTGTATCTTATGAGACATAAATTTGAAGCCTTTGAAAAGTTTAAGGAATTCAGATATGAAGTTGAAAAGCAAACTGAAAAACCCATTAAGGTTCTTTGATCAGATCGAGGAGGTGAATACCTTAGTTGAAAATTTCTGGACTATCTCAAGCAATATGGCATAGTCTCTTAATGGACTCCACCTGAAATACCTTAACTCAATGGGGTTTCAGAATGGAAGAATCGGATCTTATTAGATATGGTCCGATCCATGATGAGCTTCATAGACCTTCCTGATTTTTTTTGAGGATATAATTTATTAACTGTTATATATTTACTGAATAAGATGACTCAGACTTGGGGTTGTCCGGCTCATGTCAGAAGACAACAAGTGGACAAGTTAGACTATAGGTCCTTTAGAGCTCGATTCATAGGATATTCTAAAAAGTCATTAGGATATTATTTCTACATTCCAGAAGACCATAATGTGATTGTGAGTCGACATGCCATCTTTCTTAAAAAATAGTTTATTCAAGATGGTGGCATTGGAAAGTAAATCAAGATCGAGAAGAAAAATCTCATAAGAGCAACAAGCTAAGGATCCTATGGAATCAAATCAGGTTGAGCCAATACAATCACTATCTTCTCCACATCGTAGATCAGAAAGAATTTCTCGTCCCCTTGAGAGATACTTAGGTACTATTTCAGAGAAAGTAGAGAAAATATTCCTCGTAGGTAATGAAGTTCACGATGATGATCCCAAAATCTATGATGAGACGATATTGGATATCGACTTCGAGAAATGGTTAGAGGCAATAAAGTCAAAAATTGACTTGATGCACTCAAACCACGTTTGAACCTTGGTAGATCCATCTGAAGGTATAGTACCTATTGAGTGTAAATGAATCTACAAGAGAAAAATTGGTGCAGATGGAAATGTGGAGACATTCAAAGCTAGATTAGTGTCCAAAGGGTATAGTCAGCATGAAAGAATTGACTATCAGAATACCTTTTTGCCAGTAGCCATGCTAAAATCTATCCGCACATTACTTGCTGTTATAGCCTATTTTGATTATGAAATATGGCAAATTGACGTGAAAATGGCATTCTTAAATGGATACCTTGAGAAAGATATCTATATGAAACAGCCACTAGGTTTTACATCTAGTGATGTTGATCACAAAGTATGCAAGCTGCAAAGGTCATATATGGACTTAAGCAAGCATCTCAGAGCTGTAATACTTATTTTAATGATGTGATCAAATTATTTAGTTTCATCAAGAATGAGGAGGAACCATATATTTTCAAAAAGATCAGTGGGAGCGCTATTATCTTCCACGTACTGTACGTGGATGATATCCTTCTTATTAGGAATGATATTCCCATGTTGATCACAGTTAAAATGTGGTTATCTAAAAAATTCTCCATGAAAGATTTAGGAGAAGCATCCTTCATTCTAGGAATTAAGGTCTATAGAGATAGACCGAATAGAATGCTAAATCTTTCACAAAAGATGTATAGAGGAAGTGCTAAAGAGGTTTACATGAAAAACTCCAAGAGGAAAATGGTACCCTTCAGACATGGCATTTATCTCTTCAAGAAAATATGTCCCAACACACCTGAGGAGATTGAACGCATGAGCAAGATCCCTTATGCTTTAGCAATATGGAGCCTCATGTATGCCATGTTATATACACGACTTGATATAGCCCATGCTGTGAGTGTCACGAGCAGATATCAGTCGAATCCAAGTGAAGAACACTGAACTTCTATGAAATGTATCCTTAAGTACTTGAGAAGAACTAAGGATATGATGTTGTTTTTTGGTAATGGAGAACTCCAAGTCTAGGATATATAGACTTGAATTTTATGTTCGATATAGATGATCAAAAATCGACATCTGAGAGTCTATTTATGTGTAATGGTGGTGCTGTCAGTTGGAAGAGTTCCAAGCAAACAGTGATAGTAGATTTCATCATGGAAGTAGAGTACATCGCTGCGTTAGAAGCTACGAAGAAGGCATTCTAGTACAATAAATTTGCCATAGAGATAGTCGTGATGCCATTCCTCTATACTGCGATAATAATGGCACCATAGCCCTTGCTAAGGAGCTGATGTCTCACTAAAAATTCAAGCACATCGAGCGGCGATACCACCTCATCCATGATTACCTCAAGAAAGGTTACGTCAAGGTCAAAAGAGTCGACTTCGACAGATCCACTTACAAAGCCGTTAGGCCAGTAGAAGATCGAAGTCCATCTTGAGAAGATGGCACTTAGATTTGTATCTAATTGACTTTAGGTCAAGTGAAAGTTTGTTAGATATGTGTGCCCTAGAAGTCAGATTTACTGATACTTGTAATACACTTCTAAGAACAAAATTATAATTTTAACTATAAATAATAAAATAGATTATTTTCTATCACAGTGTATATTTGAAAGTGTCTGTGATACATCCCTTGAGTTAATGGTAACGATAGTTCATATTTTTAGGAGTTGAAAATTTAAGATATGAATTTTCATTATTAACTCATAAAATGCTCCCGACCATAGGATCATCATGAGGATGGTGATTGATTCAAAATATTGGTGTACGATTACTTCTTTAGGTTAGATTAGTCTTAAGTCTATAATGTAGTGACACCAGAGAAAGAATACATATACTCATTAGAGAACGAGGGCACTGAACGTGACCACCTGGAGCAGGCATAAGAAAGTCTATCTTCTCGTTGATGACTGGCTCGAAGCTGTAGTAGTGTGTCTAGTTCTTTGATCTGAGGTACATCGATAGTTCATCTTGAGGGTGTTATAGTTTGACTACACCATAACTCAATCTCTTAGCCATTCAAAATCCTGAGGTATATGTCAGCTATAGCATGTTCATTGTAGAAATTGGATTGCACCAATAGAAGATCTATCTACCTCGATAGATGAGGAGCAGCCCTATGATGATCATAAGAATCAAGTCCATAAGTCTATGGCCATGGCGGAGTGAAATAATAGAAATAATTTCTATTAGGGTTTTCATATTGGACTTGAATTGAATGATTAATTCATATGACGGAAATTAGGATTTGACGAGATCACCTTAACCCTAATCCGATTGGGGCTCAAGATAAAGAAACTTAATCACACAGATAACTACACCAAGAGGTTCTCTTTCAGTTTTGATGGGTTGCCACCATATGCTGCTAGGTGTCACTGGTGGATTTTGAGAGTAATTAGAATGATTTGGATGATCGATCATACTAGTTATCTGAATCAGAAAAGTTCTAATCCATCGAAAGATGTTTCGATGATGTCAATGATAGAGATTGCAACATATCTCATTACCATACGAAACTGAACCTAACTGAATCATATAAGCAAGGGTTTGGATCTGGATGTCATCAATTGGACTAACTCAGTTTAATTAATTTGAATAAGATTCAATTAGGTTCAAGAAAATCGAGCTAGCACACGATTAAGCCTAATAATCTTCTTTAACAATCATTAAAGCTTGTCTCGACTGAGCCAAATATGTTTGGGCCTACTCAAGAATCTTGTCCAAGTCAAAAAAGATTTATCTTAATTTATGAGATAAATTTAAAACAATACCTATCATTTTTGGTCACCTGCTAAATCTTGTTTTTGGACATTAGTCAAATATTGACTCTGGATACTTAGACATCTGTCCATGTGTCATGCATCCATAGGAGAGTACCTGGAAACTTGTCCCCTTGCTAAAATACAGATAGGAAGGGAGTGCATGCCTAGGAAGGCATGCGCCCCATGAGGATAAAAGATGGAGTCCCATACAGATGGGACTCCAGGTTGCTTTAGGAGATTAAACTGTATGGCGCCAAGAAGTTTTGTTTGACCCAGTCTTGGCACCACCTTAGGAGGGTTTTGAGGGTCTCTTATCTGATTGGATCGGATGATGTCATCTCATCAATTAGATTTAGATCTGATTGCATAAAGGACCATGATTGGATAGGATGATGTGGCATTGCATGACGCAGTAGGATCTATATAAATCCTATCTATGCCTAGAATTTAATGCTTTCACTTTTAGCCCATGCCACATAGCCTCTCTTCCTCCTTTTCCAAGCCACCCTCTATTCTTCTCTCTCCTCTCCATGCCCAAGAGCTTTTGGGCATGAACATGGTGTGATCCAAGCAAGTGAAAGGCACCAGGATAGGAAGAAGGCAGCACTGCTATAAGAGACAATGGCTGTTCTTCCAAAGCAGTTTTGAAGTCCTTCAAGATCAGATCTATATCTAATTTTTGAAGGATTGATTAAGAAGAAGAAGATCTCCAGATTCTATTTGAGTGGATACCGATAGAGGTCAGGCGCTTGCGTAGCTACATCCAGAATCTCAGGCAAACATCAGGATCATCACAGGATAATTAGATTATCCAAAATAAAGATATAATTAAATTATATTTAATTTTAAATTTTAATTTTATTATCAAATTAGTAAGATCAGATCTGAGGAGTCTCAGATCTGATTAAGATCTTAGAGAAATTTTTTTTGAAATATTTCTCTTGATCCAATCAGATCTGAATGAACCTGATTCGAAAAATAAGGCTTTTTCCTCTAGCCTTGAAGGGCCAAAAATTGCATGATCTAGAAAGAATTTGTCTACAAAGAATTGATAGGAGCTTTGAAGCCAAACTCATATATGGCCTAAGGATCTAAGCTGCAATAGTATCATCTTCATCGGGCACAAAAAGTGCCTAATCATGAACACCCATGCTATCATCAATTAAGCTCACTGAATGGGCTCCTTCAAGGAGACCAACTGACGAGAAATCCCCCATTTGTTTTGCCTAGGGGAGTAGAAATGCTATGCCTTTATTGGAAGTCCAGAAAATCTCCCCTGGAGGGAGGCAAAAAGGGAACTTTGGATGAGGGCCGACTAATGGATGCTGCATTGACCATAGGATCTTTAGTAATCACTAACGGGAGGATAATAGATATGCCAATGACCAAATTGATCTTCTGGTGAGGAAGGCTACACCACCTGCGTTCACTAACATCATCAACCAATACAAGGTGATCAATGGTACCTATTGGTATGGACAATCCCTGCTAGACACGTGTTGCCATCAGAAGGACCACCATCTCAGATAACATAGAAACGATAATTATCGATCTGAGGTTGGTAAAATACTGATTTGGAACTATGACCATTTCCTAACAAGTCAGAATCAGTTAAAGTGATCGAGATGAAATCGATAGTATACCGACCACATCAAATTCAGGCCGGTGAACTGCCATTCCCAACTTATAAGTCATGTTTGGTCAGAGATCGGCATCCAATCGATCTCCCAGCAAGCCACAAAACCATATTAGTATTCTATCAGTCTGAAAGCAGATAGCAGCTCAGAATCTACATGTCAAATTTTCACCGATTTGAATGACACTTGAGCAGAATATACGGCATTAACTATGGGAGATCGATAAAACACCGACCTCATCATAATCTACATTGATATTTTACCGATCTCGACACATGTCAAAAGTCAGTTATGCGTCAACTATGCTTCCGCCTGATTGTGATCCTCCAGCTGTACTATAACTGACCGCCACCAAGATAAAATGGCTAATAGCTACAATCCAACTGGCCATAATAAACTAACAGCCATAACAAACTAACGATCTAAGCAATCCTCTCTATAAATAGGAGGGCATGGTATTCCTTCAGGTAAGCTCATACTTAAGATTCACAGAGCTGAAACTCTACTAAAATCAATTCTCGAATTTTTCATTGAAGGAAGATCGAATTTTCTCCAAAATCCTCTCATTCCTTCTTCTGAATTCCTATTTTTTACTATCTGTTCTCAAGACCTTCGCTGACTTAGGCATTGAAGGATCCTAAACTGGAGGGTATCCCATCAGTTCTTGAAACTTTTTTTTTGTAAGTCTCCTTATGATCGGTATCGATCCCGTGCGGCTAGCTCTCCGGTGCGAATTCTCCTCTTCCATCTAAAGCCTTATAGCAACAGATTGGTACTAGAAGGAGGGGCACCTAAAAATTTATGGAAAATGGTTAAGAAAATGCAAAATTCGACTCCATCTTCCCCCGAAGCTCTTCTAGAGATGGTCCAATCCCATCCTCCAGCGATAATCGATCCCCAATAGTTTAGTCTCCTAGTACAGTAAGTTCAGGCTTTGACCAATGTCGTACAATAACTCTAACAAGTAACGGAGTGGCAGCAAAAATCGATTCCGCAAAAATTTCAAGAAGCTGCATCACAGACCAGCCATCCCCAATTTCTTAAGAACACCAATAGGCGCGCCTTTTAGATCAAGAAGATAAGTGCTCCTCTGAAGTTGAATCAACTCCTTGCAGTCAGATCCCACTGTGGGAGATGGATCTTGAGCAAAAGCTTCAGGATCTAGAGAAGAAGTTGAAAGAAGTACAGCTTGGAAAGACCCCCCAAAATAAAAGAAATTTTCATCTCACCTCTCCCTTTTCCGTTGATGTTCTGAATGAACCGGTTCTGTCTCGGTTCAAAATGCCTTCTCTTGAGTCATTTGATGGCTCTACGGATCCCCAAGACCATCTTGAGGGATACCACGACGTATCCAGCCAATGATGGACACTATTCTGGGTCCATCTTGAGGGATACCGAGCTAGTAAATCTAAGGCATATAGAATCATCTAACCTGCACCATTCGGGGTTAGTGGATTCAAAGGAGAGTCATGGGTCTATTACACCAAGGGATGTCCATGAATAGCTGAATATTTTACTGTCTCTAAATTAAATAAGGCAATTTTAACCAAAATTAAATGGGAATGGTTTAGATGATAGTTTTAAAAATTTAAACTTATTTAGTTTTGGTTTTGGTGAATTCCCCAAGCTGAACTTGATTCAAAACTAAACATGAAATTGAACCCAAAACTAAACCCGAAATCAAAAATATCCAATAGTTAATATACCTTCAATACTCTTTATATTCGGTACATATAAATTCAAATTAGAAACTTCATGAAAGAATTTAGACCATCCTCTATTCCACTTAATGACAAATGTTTAATTTATAATGAAGATTAAGAAAATTATGGATAATATCTTTAATTTGAATATTTATATATGAAAATTTTGAAATGGATAAAAAAAGTGAAATGATTTTTGATTTTTCAATTCTTGGTTTCGGCTTTGTGATTTTTGTGGTGGCAATTATGATTTTTTATTTCAAAAAATGTAGGTTAGGTTTTAATTTTGGAGAGTGGTGGTGGATTTCAAGTTTGGTTTCGGTTTGTTCACTAACTGCATTGAATCTGCCCCATTGACATCCTTAACAACACTTACTACCGCTAAAACTTTTTAAAAATTCCTATCTTGGAACCATCGAGGAGCAGCTAAACGCTCTTTTATAAATTATACTAAAAATCTATTATATGCACAAAATCCACATGTATATTGTATTTTGGAAACCGCATTGTCGGAAGGGTCGCTAACCTGAATAGGTAGAATAATGGGACAACCATGGCAGACGCATATAGTACCTGTTAAAGGCTTAGCTAGAGGAATTCTAGTAGTATGGAGAAAGGATGTAGGAAAGATTCGTTTGATCCCTGTAGAATGATAGGTTGCCTTTGGAATTGTTACACCACAGGGAGTACCAACTTGGCTAATCGATGTGATCTATGCTATCATTAATGGTTTGAACCATAGCACCATTTGGCAATTTGTTATTACAGTTATGATATTGGGGCTACTATTAGTAGGTGATTTTAATTGCATCTTGCATCCTCAAAGATTGAAAAAAAAAAAAGGTAGACTATTCTAAATGGACCGAAATATAAGAAGTCTAGGCTTCAATGTATCGGCATACACATGGTGTAACATTTAATAGGGGATGGCTCATGTTTGGGAAAGGTTAGATCGTGCATTTGCTTCTAATAATTAGTTAGACTAATTTTTGGAGACACAAGTTTATCACCTAGCTAGATATGCATCAGACTATTATCCAACGTTAATATCTATTTATAATAATATACCCACAAAATCTAGACCCTTTCAATTTAAGAAGTTTTGATTATGTTGTGGAGGTAATAGAGTCAAGCTGGATATAGGAAGGCAGTCATTTAACAAGAGAGTGGTTATCATTGATGCTTTAAAATACAGAGGTAGGGTTATGGAGGTGGAATAGAAGATGTATAGGTAATATTTTTTGCAAGGAGGAGTATTGTTGCTGACGATTGACCTGACACTGGAGTGGATAGATCTAGGGTAGCTGGAGCTTGACTCCATATCGAATGGAAGAGAACCTGCAAATCAAGTCCAATCCTTGGCCGGATAGAGACCCTCCAGTGCTCAAGTCAATCACCATAGAATAGTGGAAAGGAGGGAGAGAGTTTAGCTTGAGAGCTTGCCCAGAGGTTTTCCATGCCCCGTATTTACAAGCAGGGTGTCTGGCGAGTTTTGGAAATATAGATAGGAATGATTAAGAGAATCACACAGCTTCCATCTTATTGGATCTAGATGAGCTATTATTTGTCCATTTTAGAGTATATCTAGAATATGGAGTAGATAAGATAATTACTTGGCACATAACTGCCATCATAAATCTCAGCTTCTTACCTTGGTTTGGCATAGATCGAGCTAACCAGATCGTCATGTAACCAAGGTTTAGATAACATTGGGTGTAGCCAAAGTAAATTGTCATCCTATAAGAGAGCAAGTATATAGATAGCTCATATTACTACAACAAAAGAAGGCTCAGATGAATGTCTTATGGAATATGAATATAGCCAACTACTATGGACCCTATAGGACTATAATAGAAATTTAGAAATGCAGAAGTTATTTTAGGGGCAAAAATCCTGAATGGCTTGATGAAAGAAGGGTGATACTAACACAAATATTTTTCATCAATCTACTAAGATAAGATAATTACTTGGCACATAACTGCCATCATAAATCTCAGCTTCTTACCTTGGTTTGGCATAGATCGAGCTAACCAGATCGTCATGTAACCAAGGTTTAGATAACATTGGGTGTAGCCAAAGTAAATTGTCATCCTATAAGAGAGCAAGTATATAGATAGCTCATATTACTACAACAAAAGAAGGCCTAGATGAATGTCTTATGGAATATGAATATAGCCAACTACTATGGACCCTATAGGACTATAATAGAAATTTAGAAATGCAGAAGTTATTTTAGGGGCAAAAATCCTGAATGGCTTGATGAAAGGAGGGTGATACTAACACAAATATTTTTTTATCAATCTACTATCATTAAGACCACGATTGCATCATGGTCCGTAGGAACTCATACGGGAATTAGGAGGATAGGGGAAGGCTATCAAAAGGATGCTGCTAATATATTTTCAATAAAGATCATAACCTCAAGAACACAATCCTAATCTCTGGGACTCACATCCAAGATCATGGATCAGCAGAATGAGTTTGTGACTAAAGATGAAATTTTTAAGGCAATTAATTTGCATCTAGACAAAGCTCTAGGGATGGATGGATTTTCACCATTTTTCCTTATTGAATTCTAGCTTATCATCAAAGCATAGGGAAAAAGTATCAATCAAAAATTTCTTCAAGTATGCTACTATTAGTATTAATAGCTAGCTAAGAAACAAAATTCAAGTCAAATCCAATATTTTAGATCAATTAGTTTATGTAATACAACATATAAAATAGTGATAAATTTTTTTAGTAAACTGCCTTATACCTATATTACCAATTCTAGTATCAGACAAGCAAGGAACTTTTGTCTCGAGACATCAAATTAATGAAAATATTATGTTACCCCAAGAAATTATGCATTCATTGTGTAGGACACCTAGATCTAAAAGTCTTATGGTTATAAAGGTAGATATACAGCTAGCTTATGATAGGATCAATAGGTAATGCCTATCTTCCATGCTCTAGCATCTTGGGTTCTATACTAGGTTCATTAAGTGGATCCAAGCATATGTATTTCATCCTAGATTTGCATTGTTAATAAATGGTACCAAACTTCATGGTTCACAGTCTTAAGAGATGTGCGCCAAGGTTTCCCATTCTCTAGTCCTTTCTTATATGGGACCCACACATATTTAAAATAAAATAAAATAAGGAGAAGAGTCCAAGTATGACGCATATTGGTGTGGCTATAAGCGTTCTCATGAAAATAGAGGTGGTGGCAACAACAGAGTTTGCATGGTGAGAAAAAACCAAAAAAACAAAAAAATAATATTATTTTATCAAACAATCAGATGACTGATCATATGTTATTTTTGACATCGAGAGCTACAATTTAAATTATTTTGATCTTTAAAAAGTCTTCTCTATTAATTATTTCAAGCATCCACATATTTGGTAAGATATGCCATCTATTTATTATTGAAATCTATTTTATTAGTGATGATTATTTTTTATTATGAAACCTGAGATTTATTCTTGATGATATATTTATATAACCTCTAGTTAATCTAGAGAAGATTTGTAGTAATCTCATTACTCTAAATAGTAGAAGATTCATATCAAAATTATGGTATCTTTTTTTGTGGATTGCTTGATTATGTTTGCTTATTAACTATCCGATTAGATTATAGAGATTATTATTGCTTTATGATATCTCATTTAATTATACAAAAAGAAAAAAAAAGTTTGCGGCATTATTGTCCATTATAGTTTTTTCCAACAAAGTGGTCAGAGCAAGATTGTTATTAGTTGAATTTTCTTATGTTAATTAAATAAAAGAACATATGGGTGAAAGAATAGTTAAACTTTTATCTTCTAATTATTCAATTTGAAAGTTCTGAATGGAAGATTTATTATTTTACAAATATTTGTATGATCTCATTGAAGGGGATAGTGCCAAACTGAGTGAGAAAACTTAGTAAGAGTGGTATGAAATAAATAGAAAGATAGATTAATTAAGCAATGGATAGATGATAGTATTTTTTATCATGTTATCATAAAAACTAATGCTCATTGTTTATAAAAAAAAATTGGAGAACCTCTATGAATGGAAGACCACATAGAACAATTAAAACATTTATGATCAAAAAGCTTATGAATATGAAGTATAAGAAGAAAAGTTCGGTTTCTAAGCATCCAAGTAGATTTCAGGATATAGTAAATTAATTGACTACCATGAAAATGATGCTAAATGATGAGTTATAAATATTATTGTTGCTCATTCTCTATCTAACATTTGAAAGACTTTGGTTGTATCACTCAGTAATTCAACTTCTAATAGTGTTGTGATATTGGAAATGGTAAAGGATAGTATGCTTAATGAGAAAATCAGAAAAAGAGAACATGGTGTGACTACACAGTCAGAGGGATTGGTTATAGAAAATTGGAGAAAGAGTAAAACCAAAAACTCATAAAATTTTAACAACTATGATAAGTCAAGTGAAAGATCCAAATTTAGAAAAAGGATCAACCAAGGGAGAGACATGAAGAAAAGAAAGAAGAAAAATATATAGCAACAGTTGCATCTGACGATGTCGCCATTATTTATTGTGATGATTTATGAACCTTATATGCCATAATTGTACTTGAGTTGTTGACTCAGATGCCTCTTTTCATATTATTTCTCAACGTGACTTCTTCACATCTTACACTAGTAGTGATTTTGGTAATATCCAAATGAAAAATAATAGAATAACTAAGATTATGGGCATGAAAGATATTTGCTTGAAAATTAGTATTGGATGGCAACTATTGTAGATAGAATCTATCGATCAGGATCCATCTACCATTGGGGTGCACTCAAGGTGATATGGCGGGGCCACCAACTCGACCAGCCATATGGGTGCAATTTGCACCTAACATCTACAACTAATAACCTCCGCTCAGGGGAGGCGAGAGAGTTATCTTCCTTAATAGAAGGCCAAAATGTGTCTTAATGGTTTGTAGAGCTAGGCCTAACAAACCTATAGATTCTGGCTAACTATCAATGGGCAAAACCACCATACAAGAAAGATACAAAGGAAACCCTCAGGCAAGAACAAGCAATCCAAAAGAAGAGCAAAACCTAAAGGGAGGAGGAAGAAGACTCGCTCCACTCTCTAGCTCTCTCTCCATCTTTCTCTTTTCTCTCCACTATTTTCAAGGCTCTGGCTGACTTAAGCATCTGAGGATCCTCCGTCGGAATACCCCTAGTATGTATGGACTTTCTTTGTAGGTATCCTCCGGCATCGTGGATCATAGGTGGTGCCCAGCTCCAATCATATCAGCACCTTTTCAAAGTTTTCTGGCAATAGATTGATGTTACAGGAAGGACCTAAGCTCTTTTGGGAGAGAAAGAGAGCATGGTATGCATAGGAAAACAAAACTCTATAGTCTCGCATCAGCAATCTATCCATCATAGCCCGAGTAGTGCTATCCATAGGTCTATTGTGTTGCCCAAGGATGGCTACCCAAGAGAGGAGGGTGAATTGAGTATTTAAAAATTTAAACTCTAATTATGCTGAATTTTAAAGTTGTGTATGAAGAAAATAGTACAGAATTTGTCATGTTACTTTCAAAAATATTTCAAAAATAGTAATGATGCATCAAAAAATAATTAATTTAATTAATTATCTATTGATCATATTAGATTATTTAACTCTATACATTAGAATCTAAACATAATATGCATGCATACATCAATAGATCTGAAAAATAAAACTATGTAATAAACTATTTACTATATCTACGTGTTCAAAATATAATATCATTTCGTGGATAGTCGATCATCATAATATGAGTCCACTGGATAATACTCTAGTATCACATCATAGCTACACATATGTCCGACCTCTATGGTTGGTTCGTACGGAGCTCCTGATCCGATCAGCTCCACTGGAGTGCTAGCTCCTCATCGAAGCCTTCGATGACTGATCACGATCGATCATATTCTTTTTAATTTTTTAGATATTCTAAAAAATTAGAACATAAATATTGAAGGATGATGAAGATGTGTTTCAAATTTGATGGCGATCCAATGCTTACAACACTCAATCTCTCCACTCGAATCTAGATTCCCAAATCTAGGATTTCACTCGGCTCAAAAATTCTGACACACTAAAAATCCTATCACGCCCTCTCTATGTGGAGTTTTTTTATAAAATAAGTTTTTATGAAAAGATAACTTTTAGATGTATAATTCTTATTTAGATCATATTTAAAAATAGGATATCTTTAGGGGTAAAAATCATAAGAGAAGAGAGGCATAAAGGAAAAGAAAAGTACTATAGGATCCTATTCACCTTCACTCTAAGATTTTTTTTGCCCAGAACTGATGTCCAAATACTCTAAAATTTTTATCACACAATGCTAACCCCTTCTCCTACATGTACAAAAATTTTCATAATTTATTAACATGAATACCATAAGAAAATGATATAAAAAATGATAAAAATTGAGTGATTAAGAGGTTTTAACTACTCGATTTCAAAAATCAAATGAGCCTCTTATCCTTATCCAACACCGCATCCCTTATGTTTAACATGCAGAAGGACTCTCCTTCTATGTGCACATTTTTATTTTTCAAAAAATATTCGACAAACAAAAAAGAGGGTGTAGGAAGCAGAGTAGAAAAGTCAAAAATGATGGGCGCATGGGAGAATTTGAATTCAAACTTCATTTGACTTGGTCCGAATTGGTTTCAACCAAACTAATTAATTTAGAGCCAATTAAACTAAGTTAAATCTAACTAAATTAGGCTTAGCCTAATTTAATAAAATTTTAATTAAATTAAAAATTAATTAGATCTACGTCCTGATCAAATCAGGATCAAAACTCCCATAGTGATTAGGTCATCTCATGACCTGATCAGGTCAAATTCAATCGAATCAAATTCAATCGAACTTGATCGAATTATCATCACTCAATCAAATTGAGCTAATCAGTAATCAAATTATTAATTAATCCTCCAAAAAATATCTAAATTTAAATCGAATGGGTTACTGGGCAACAGAGTTCTATCAACATGAAACTCTTAAAGAGTCCCAAATTAGTGAAACTCTTGAACCCAGTGTCCCAAATGAATCGAACTTGCAATCATAGAGTTTTAGACTAGTGAAACTCTTGATCAAAGAGTCTCAGATGAGTAGGACTCAGAGTCTCAGTTTAGTAGGACTCTTGATCATAGAGTTCCAGTCCAATGGGACTCTTGACCATAGCGTCCTAGATTATCAGGACTCATGATCAGAGAGTCCCAGACAAGTAGGACTCAGAGTCCTAATTCAATAAGACTCTTGGTCATAGAGTCTCAGTCCAATGGGACTCTTTGATCATAGAGTCCCAGATCAATGGGACTCTTGATCAGAGAGTTCCAAACAAGTCAGACTCAGAGTCCCAGTCTAATAGGACTCTTGGTCACAGAGTCCCAATCCAATGAGACTCTTGACCATAGAGTTTCAGACCAATGGGACTCTTGATCAACCATCAGATAAGATAGAAACTCCTAATGTGTGTGACCCTATAGGTCCAAACCTAAGCCGATAGCATAGAAACCAATTTCTATACTAATTGAAGTGACCATCTAGCAATGGTATCCAACGTCTGGATAGATCGAATAATTATAATTGCAACATTCAGAACCTACATGAATATAATTATCGTATAATTCATCCCTATGACCTCTGTATAATAGATGACTCAGGGTTAGACTATCAACCCTAGAAAATACATCAATGTCGTGTCTCAAAGCAATTAGTCCCATGACTCCTCACTAAGACTACCTTGGCCAAGGTTTTGCTAAATTGAAATACAACTAAACATAGCTCCTGAAATCAGGAGTAGTCAATCCCATCTTGATAAACGCATCGACTCCATAAGTACTTGACTGTGCCCAGAACCTTCCATCACTGAATTAAAAATTTAGATAGTCCGGCATCAAAATAAGTGAGTTGCTTAGAAGTCACCATGGTGATCTCAGGTCGGAGGGACATTTATACCTATATTCTATCGAAGCTAATCTTGACAGGAGAAAAGCCCTAGAGTTGGTTACGTTCAGTGCAGATATACCCATACATCTCACTTGCATGCCATATCAGTGTCTCAACACTTCTTGATTATGAGGACAATCAACCTATATGGCATACAACGATCTATACTTGATAAACATTATCGTCCTAAGTAACAACGTATCATTTGGTCATGAACTATTTATGGACTAAATGACAAATTCTCCTTTGCCGAATCTAGATAGTCCTAAGAACTTCATCACAACATAGGAGTTCATTAGAAGACAACAGAATTTATGATGAAAAATGCTAAAATAATTTTTATTAATTTATAATTCATATATAATTATAAATATATGGTTCAACCATCAACAGACTAATGATTGGCTTTGGAACACATTTTCAACAATCTTCCACTTGGACTAAAGTTAATCGGTGCAGTATTTAATACCTATCTTCGACTTAAAGTCATCGAACTCCTTCACCGTAATAGCTTTAGTGAATGGATCGGTCAGGTTTTTCTTTCCATCGATCTTCTGAAGGTCGATGTCATCTTAATCCATAATCTCTTGAACAAGATGGTAGCGGCGCAGAATATACTTTGTCCGCTAGTGTGCCTTTGGTTCCTTCATCTGAGTAATGGCTCCAGAGCTGTCGCATTAGAGCAGAATTGGACCATCAAGGAAGGGTGCTACTCCAAGCTCAGCGATGAATTTTCTTAGCCACACCATTTTTTTGGCAACATCTGATGCAACGACATACTCCACCTCACAAACTGAATCAGCCATAGTGTGCTGCTTGAAACTCTTCTAGCAGATGGCCCCACCATTAAGGATAAATATATATCCCGACACACTCTTGCTATTATCATGATCAGATTGAAAATTGGAGTCTATGAATCCCATAAGTTTTAAGTCTGATTCACCATATACAAACCACTGGTCCTTAGTATTTCTTAAATACTTTAGGATGATTTTAACAACTTTTCAGTGATTCTTCCTTGGATTAGATTGGTATCTACTCACTACACTTAGTGAGTATGCTATATCTGATCGCGTACATATCATGACATACATTATAGAACCCATTGCTGAAGCATATGGTATTCTATTCATACGCTCTCTATCTAGAGGTATTGTTGGACAATTCCTCTTTGAAAGAAAAATTTCATGGCCTATCGGTAGATAGCCTTTCTTGAAATTTTTCATGCTGAACCATTTCAGTATAGTGTCAATGTACGTAGATTGGGATAATCCAAGCAATCTTTCAGATCTATTTCTATAGATCTTCATCCTTAGGACGTAGGAAGCTTCTCCCAGATCTTTCATGAAGAACTGTGATGACAGCCAGATCTTTATTTCTTATAATACAGGAACATCATTCTCGATTAAGAGAATATCATCCATATATAATACTAAAAATACTATTGCTAGACCATTAGCCCATTTGTATATGCAGGGCTCTTCTTCGTTCTTAATAAAGCCATATATTTTGATTGTTCTATCAAATCATATGTTCCAGCTTCGAGATTCCTACTTTAGTCCATAAATAGATCTCTGAAGCTTACACACCTTAGACTCATCTATTAATGTGAAATCTTTAGGTTGTATCATATACACCTCTTCATCCAGCTCTCCGTTCAGGAAAGCTATTTTCACATCCATCTGTCAGATTTCATGGTCCAGATGGGCAGCTATGGCAAGCATTATTCGAATGGATTTGAGCATTGCCATAGGAGAGAATGTCTCATCATAGTCAATACCATAATGTTGACGATACCTCTTGATAACCAGACGAACTTTATAGATCTCATCTTTCCATCTGTGCCTCTTTTCTTTTGAAGACCTACTTACACCCTATGGATTTTACCCCTTCGGATAGGTCAACCAATGTCCATACATCGTTGACCTTCATGGATTCCATCTCGAATTTCATGGCCTCAAGCTATTTCTTAGAGTTGGATCTCTGCATTACATCCATATAGGTGATTGGATCCTGATCGTTCTCATTGAGTTTGATAGGATCCCCGTTCCGGATAAAAAAACTATAGTATCTATCCAGTTGACGTGGTACTCCACCAGATCTCCTTAAGGATGCTTCTACAATGGGTTCTAGGTCTGATCTAATTAGATCCAGCTCAGGTTCAATAACTTGTGTCCGTTCTTCCAGCTATCGTACTTCATCAAGTTTGACCTTGGAGGTATTAGTTCCTTCACCAAGGAACTCCTTTTCTAAAAAGATTATCTTAAGACTGACAAACATTTTTTGCTTATCAGCAAGGTAGAAGTAGTACCCTTTAGTTTTTTTTGGGTAACCTATAAAACAACACTTGTCAGACCTAGATCCAAACTTGTCTGTCATCAAATGTTTGATGTAGGTCAGACACTCTCAAACCCTAAGGTGTGAAAACATTGGCTTACGCCATGTTCATATTTCATATGATGTTTTATTAACAGATTTACTCAAAATCCTATTTAGAATGTAATAAGTTGACTCGAGCGCATATCTCCATAGGAAGATCGGCAAACCAGCAAACCCCATCATGGATCGAACCATGTCTAATAGGATCTAATTTCTTCTTTCAGACACACCATTATGTTGTGGTGTTCTAGGAGAGATCCATTAGGAGAGAATTTCATTTTCTCCAAGATATGTCAGAAACTCATTGGAAAGGTATTCACCTCCTCGGTCAGATTGAAGAGTTTTAATACTCTTTTCAGTTTGCTTTTCTACCTCATTTCGAAATAGTTTGAACATTTCAAATGACTCCAACTTATGCTTCATTAAATAGACATACCCATACCTCGATAGGTCGTCTGTGAAGATTATGAAGTAGAAATATCCACCTCTAGCACTTGAGCTCATGGGTCCACATACATCCAAATATACTAAACTCAAGAGTTCAGTGGCTTGTTCACCTTTTTCAGTAAAAGATGACTTGGTCATCTTACTAAGAAGATAGGACTCATAGGTCGGAAGTGACTCACAATCACTAACCTTAAGAATTTCTTCTTAAGCTAACCTATTAATTTTATTCTTGTTAATATAACCTAGCCTATAGTGCCAAAGGTAGACATCAGATACATCACTAATTCTAAGGCATTTACTGAAGGATTGAACCATGTTAATAGGCATAGAAAGTAAATAAATTCTGTTATTCAATTATCCAATCAAAATTATAACACCATTCAAAATGATATTATAAAATTTTTTTTTATTGATATTTCAAAATCATTCATGTCTAAAAGGCCTATAGAAATGACATTCAATAAAAAAGTTGGACAATAATGACATTCATTAAGCATAACTTTATTTGAATTGATTACATTCATGATTCCTAAAGCTAGAATTGGATCTTATCTTTCATCTCCAATGTTCAGAAACCTCTTGCCTTGATCAAATCTCCTACTGACCTGCAAGCCCTACATTGAATTATAAATATGATAAGAGCTTTCAGTATCTAATACCTAGGTAGTAGAATCAAATAAAAAAAATACAAGGTGTTATCATATAATTACTTTGCTCAGCAACCACTTGCTTCTTCCTTGACCTGTTTGGATCCATGGAGGCAATGTACAGAGGATAGTTTCTCTTTCAGTACTCCTGCTTCTTGCAGAAGAAGCACTCTGCTTGGCTCTGATCGAGCTTGCACTTCTTGGTCTGATCCTGTGCAATCATCCCAGCATGCGACCGCACTTTCTTATTTTTCTTCTTATTCTTCTTTTCTTTCTTAAAGGATTGATGACCAGAAGAAGACCCTCCTACTACATTCATCATCTCCTTGTGGAGTTAGTGATCCTTCTCAAAGTTTTGCAGCAACCCTAATAAGCCATAGTAGTTCACTGCAGGCTTTGTCATTTTAAAATGAGTTAGAAAGGGAAGAAAGAACTTAGACAAAGAATTAAGGATTGCATCCTTATCAAGCTGCTCATGCAGGAAAAAGCCTAACTTGCTAAGGTGCTCAATCATCTCGATCATATACAATACATGATCGATGACTGAGGCCCCATCCCTTGTCCGAGCATTGAAAATGGCACAACTTGTTTTGTGCCTTTCAACGTCGTCCGGCATACCAAAAGAGTCATTCAATATTTGAAGCATCTCCTATGGCTGGACATTTTCAAACCTGCGGCTGAACTCGTCATTCATTTTCGCCAGCATTATACATTGAATGGTGGTACGGTCATTGAGCCACTTTAGATAAGTATCTTGGATCGCTTCCCTAGCGTTCGGAGTTGGCTCCTCGAGTGCTCGATTCGTTACTATATAAAGGATCCACTCATGCTCCAGGATGATTTTCAACTTACGATACTAGTTATCGTAGTTGGATCCCATTAATTTATCATGATCTAACAATGATCGGAGCGATAGGTTAGTGGCCATGTCTGCATAAAAAGAAAAACCAAACCTAATTAGTATATGAATTATTAATCCTAAAGACTTGGACTTCAGTCTAAAGGTCCTTCTACTATTTTATACAAATTAATAGCCTCTACCTCCAATTCGAGGAATTACTCTAATTTCTTAGTGGGTACTAGAATCCTCATAGACTACACATGAGCTCAACTTTGGTTGGTCAACCCATATGCACCTATGGGTAGATTCAAAATCAATTATTTCTCTAAACAACTTATAGTAATATTGATTTTGCTCCATAGACTTAATCAGTAGGCTTTGGCCTCCACTAAAAAAGATTTGATTAGGTCCAACAATTAACATGACCACATTTAGTCTTATCTAACCAATAAATGATCAGGCCCGATTTTGGTCGGGCAACCTAATCACCATCAAAAAGACTTAATCAAATTATCATTTTATGAATGATAATTTCATTAGTTAATAATCACCAGGCCTTTGGGCCTCCAATGATCATTATATTAATGAACCCATTATCACTCAACTTAATGAGAGGCTAGGATTTAGTTATCTATATAACTATTTCATTTTTAAGGACCTAATAACTTTAGAGGATTTAGTTAACCAATTTAAAAAAATTCAGCAAGCCAATTTCGATCCTCCCACTGACTTCACCAAGTCAGAATAGAATCTAATCTAAGTTGGCATTAGGAGCACCTAAATCAATCGAACTAATTTACCTAAAAGACATGGGTGAGTCTGAATCATCAAATGATCTAATCAAAATCTAACTCATCAGGATGGCCAGGTAAGCGAGATCAGTGGAAGGGATATGCCATTAACTCGTCAAAGATCGAATAAGTGTGAGTAGCTCTCAATTAAAAATTATTGATCAAACTGCCAAACTTATCTTAGACACCATTCGGTTCATTAGTTTTAATTTGACCAACCTAGTAATTTTGGATTCGACCGCGTAGCCTTGAATCAAGTCCATTTAGTTCTTATTAAAGGCATGGACTTGACCAACTACAACTATTGTAATTGAGTCTATAAAATCCTTGACCTAATTTAAATTAATATTTAATTAAATTTAATCAATTACTCTAAATTAGTCTATCTTTTAACTAACCTTAGGTCTAACCCAATTTATGGATCTAATTCAGCTAACCCAATAATCCACAAGTTTATGATTAATGACTTAGAGTCTTAATTCATAATTCTAGATACTAAATCATTATACTTAATTTTTAATTAAGTTTATGGGCTGAGAGTTAGGGTTCGGCATTTTGAAAATATTTTTAATTTTGAAAGATTCTTTACAACTTAGCATTGTTCACCGATTGAGTCGACTTATTTCAAAATTAAATCATCTCAATTCACAAACAATACTAGTTGTAGGATTTAATCTGAAACTATGTATACTACATAATCATGAAATCATGAATCAAACTTTATCTAATTATGCATTCATGATCATAAGTTAGATTAAAGTCTAATATAATTAAATCATAAAAATATTAGATCAAATCTAGTAATTTCATGATTAACGATATAGATCAGTAACGTCCCAGGACAATCTTTTCACTGTAGGAGGTAAATCCTACAATAGGACAACCTGCAATCCATACGATCTAAATTTTAATTTTTTAGATCTAATTACTCTAATTATTAGATCAATATTTAGATCAAATCTAAATTATTAATCTAAATATGCAAGCATATCATGTTTAAAGAATCTTGCTTTGATACCAATTGAAGAAAATAGTGCAGGATTTGCCATGCTATTTTTGAAAAATATTTTAAAAATAGCAATGATGCAGTAAAAAATAATTAATCTAATTAATTATCTACTGATCATATCAAATTATTTAATCCTATATATTTAGATCTAAACATAATATGCATGCATACATCAATAGATCTGAAAAATAAAACTATGTAATAAACTATTTACTACATCTACGTATTCAGAATACAATACCTTTTCGTAGATAGTCGATCATCATAATCTGAGTTCACTGAATAATGTTTTGGTATCACATCATAGTCGCACATGTCTTTGACCTCTATGGTTAGTCCATATGGAGCTTCTGGTCCCGATCAACCCCACTAGAGTACTAGCTCCTCGCTGGAGCCTTCGATGGTTGATCACGATTGATCCGATTGATCGTATATTTTTTAATTTTTTAGATATTCTAAAAAATTAGAACATAAATATTAAAGAATGATGAAGATGTGTTTCAAATTTAGTGGCAATACGATGCTCATAACACTCGATCTCTCCATCCGAACCTAGATTCCTAAATCTAGGATTTCACTCGGCCCAAAAATTCTGACACACTAAAAATCCTATCACGCCCTCTCTGTGTAGAGTTTTTTTATGAAATAAGTTTTTATAAAAAGATAACTTTTAAATCTATAATTCTTATTTTAGATTATATCTAAAAATAGGACATCCTTAGAGGTAAAAATTATAAGAGAAGAGAGACATAAAGAAAAAAAAAGTGCTATAGGATCCTATTTACCTTTACTCCATGATTTTTTTCACCTAGAATTGATGTCCAAATATTCTAAAATTTTTACCACATAATGCTAACCCCTTTCCCTACATGCATAAAAATTCTTATAATTTATTAACATGAATACCATGAGAAAACTACATGGAAAATGATAAGGATTGAGTGGCTGAGAGGTTTTAACCACTCACTTGATTTCAAAAATCAAATGAGCCTCTTATCCTTATCCAACGCCTCCTCCTTTGTGTTTAACACGTAGAAGGACTCTTCTTCTACGTGCATATTTTTATTTCTCAAAAAATATTTGATAAACAAAAGGGAGGGCATGGGAAGCAGAGTGGAAAAGTCAAAAATGGTGGGCGCATGGAAGAATTTGAATTCAAACTTCATTTAACTTGGTCCTAATTGATTTCAACAAAATCAATTAATTTAGACCCAATTAAATCAGGTTAAATCCAACCAAATTAGGCTTAGCCTAATCCAATAAAATTTTAATCAAATTAAAAATTAATTAGATCTACGTTCTAATCAAATCAAGGTCAAAACTTCTATAGCGATTAGGTCATCTCATGATCTGATCGAATCAAATCCAATCAAATCAAATTCAATCGGACTTGATCGAATCCTCATCACTCAATCAAATTAAGCTAATCAGTAATCAAATTGTTAATTAATCCTCCAAAAAATATATGAGTTCAAATCGAATGGGTTATTGGACAATAGAATCCTATCAACATGAAACTCTTGAAGAGTCCTAAATCGGTGGGACTCTTGAACCCAGTGTCCCAAACAAATCAAACTCATGATCATAGAGTCCCAGACTAGTGGAACTCTTGATCAGAGAGTCTTAGATGGGTAGAACTCAGAGTCTCAGTTCAGTAGGACTCTTGGTCATAGAGTTTTAGTCTAGTAAAACTCTTGACCACAGTATCCTAAATTATTAAGACTCATGATCAGAGAGTCCTAGACAAGTAGGACTCAAAGTCCCAGTCCAGTAGGACTCTTGGTCACAAAGTTTCAATCCAATGGGACTCTTTGACCATAGAGTCCCAGACCAATGGGACTCTTTATCAAAGAGTTCCAAACAAGTCGGACTCAGAGTCCCAGTCTAGTAGGACTCTTGGTCATAGAGTCCTAGTCCAATGGGACTCTTGACCACAGAGTCCCAAACCAATGGAACTCTTGATCAGCCATCAGATCAGATAGAAACTTTTAATGTGTGTAACCTCGTAGATCTGAATCTAAGTCGGTAGCATAGAAATCAATTTTTATACTAATCAAAGTGACCATCTAACAATGATACCTGATGTCTGGATAGGTCGAATAATTGCAATCGCAACATTCAGAATCTACACGAATATGGTTATCGTATAATTCATCCCTATGATCTCTGTGTAATAGATGACTCAGGATTAGACTATCAACCTTAGAAAATACATCAATGTTGTATCTCAAAGCAATTAGTCCCGTAACTCCTCACTAAGACTATCTTGGCTAAGGTTTTGCTAAATTGAAATATAATTGAATACAGCTCCTAAAATCAGGAGTGGTCAATCCCATCTTAATATGCGCACCAACTCCATAAATACTTGACTGTGCCTAAAAATCTTCCATCACTGAATTAAAAATTCAGATAGTTTGGCACCAAAACACAGTGAGTTGCTTGGAAGTCACCGTGGTGATCTCAAGTCGGAGGGATATTTATATTCACATTCCATCGAAGCTAATCTTGATAGAAAAAAGTTTTGGAGTTGGTCACGTTCGGTGCAGATATACCCATACATCTCACTTGCATGCCATATCGGTGTCTCAACACTCCTTGGTTATGAGGACAACCAATCTATATGGTACATAATGATCTATACTTGATAAACATTGTCATCCTAAGTAACAACGTATCATTTGATTGTGAACTATTTAAGGACTAAATGACAAATTCTTCTTTGCCAAATCTAGATAGTCCTAAGAACTTCATCACAATACAAGAGTTCATTAGAAGACAATAAAATTTATGATAAAAAATGCTAAAATAACTTTTATTAATTTATAATTTATATACAATTATAAATATATGGCCCAATCATCAACAGATTGATGATTGGCTTTGAGACACATTTCCAACAGTGTACTTGGTGAAAAATATGATAAACAAGTATAAAATGAAAGTAATATAAATACCACAATGACTAACATAAACATCAAGTTTTTATAGTGGTTCGGTGCTAAACTCAGCACCTACATCCACTCCCCAAGCTTCTCTTGATAATTCAACTATAATTCATTACTAGAATTACAGTTCGATTGTTTTTTGAGCTTACAATCAAATCTAGTTGATTTTTCTTAGCTCACCAACCAAAATCATACATGATTATTTTTTGGGCTCATAATTAATCCAGTTAGTTTTTCCTAGATCACCAACAAAAATTTCATAAGTAATTATTTTATTCGGGCTAACAATCAATCTTGATTGATTTTAACTTTGGCTCACCAATTAAACCATACAATCTCCAACTCTAGGCTTGGACCAATCTAAATTTTTCATCCTAAAAAACTTGAAATATAATAAACCCAAAAATAAATATAAAAGATTAAGTTTAGAAAAATAAAACTCTTTGAAGAATCGGAAGAAATCCAAATGATGATAGTTGAATGCTTGACTTTTTCTTAAATGCTTGAGTGATGGTAAAGTTTCTTGATTCTTGACTTGAACGCTTTCTCACTTTACTTCACTCTTGCTCTCACTTGTTTGAGTATGATTGATAGTGGAAGGATAAAGGATAATTCTGAAAACAACTCCTTCTCTTCTCTTTTTAGCTCATTCCTTTTGATTTTTCAATGAATACTCAATAAAACACTCTAAAAGTCTCTCTTTAATGCTTAAAATATCTTCTTATATATTCTTAAGGTTTTTCACTATTTTTAATTCATTTTGGAGGTCTTCAGAAGTGATCTAGTTATTAGAAATAAGAAAATAGCTATTGAAAAAAAAGTTGAGATTGAAAAAATATAGTTCTGAAAAAACTAACCATTACAGTGAACTTAGTATACTAAGTTTCTCTGAATCGACTAAGTCTTAGTCTATTCAATCTAACTTAATCTGCTAAGTGGATAAAGTTTGAAAATCTATATTTTTGTTCTGCTACTATTCTTTGAAACTAAGTCAACTTTTTAACTTAGTCGACTAAGTCTCCTGGATCCTGAATTTTGATCTTTCTGTGCTTTTTATTTTCTTTATCCTTTGAGACTGAGTCGACTAACTTCTGACTTAGTCGACTAAGTTACGTGCCAAGCATACCATGAGGTCTTTAGCAGTTTTTCTTCTTCAAGTTCATTTGTAGGCTAGACTTGCTTTCTAAACTTAATTTAACTCTCATTAACCATCCTTTTAAGATGTGTCAAGTCTAATTTTTTTTCAATGACCTCTTAATTGGTGGTACTTTATTTAATTGATAAAAATCATTTAGAGCATTATGAGCACTTAAAATTTAAACTACACATCCTCAAAAATAATATTAGTAATATAATAAATTATACTCAAAATTTTTTGTCATCATCAAAATCAATCTTTAGATCAACAATCTTTTTTTTTTTATGGTGATAAAATTTTTGAGTATATGCAAAATAATATATAGTGGATTTCTAAAGAATTATATATTTAAAAGATATAAAATTATTAAATAATAAAAATATACTTCATTTTAGTTATGCTCAAGCATATACTCAATAATAACTCTTCTCTTTTTTGACAACATAAAAAAGGATAACTCAAAAAGAGATAATTAATAAAATCAATAAAATATATTTTTTTTAACAATTCAAAAATATTAAGCTTCTTCTTAATATTATAATCAATTGAATTTAATTTTTAATTCAAAAATTACTTTTCCTTACTATATGCTAAATTTCTTAGTTTCATTCCTTGCTTACTCGTGATACAACTAAATCAATTTTTATTCTTATTAAATTTTGTATCTCATAACCAAATTAAAATCACATTATAAGAAATATCATATTATGATAAGATTTCAATATAATTTGATATATTAAATTTATTTTCTTCATTTATCAAATTTTCTTCCTCTTATTGTCATTAATAGTATTTACTACAATTCAAAATATCAATTAAATTTGAAAATGTTTTTTCAAGAAATTTAGCTTATCAAATAAATATGTTAATATTTTAAATTATTCTTAAACTCTAATCATGAAAGTTCATAAATCAGTTTTATTCAATGTATCTTCAACGATAATCAATTATAATAGTTAATCAAAATAACATCATCAAAATCAATAAAATAAAATATTGAATTATTTGACATCCAATTGATAGTATAATAGTCAATCAAATCAAATAAGATCAAATCAAGATTAAATCAAAGAAAAACTAGATAAAGGCTTCAAAAGTTAGATTCAACTAGAAAATTTTTTAAGTTCTTAGAGATCAAGCCAAGATGTAATATAAATCAACAATATCAGGCACTTGATCTTTACGAATAGATGACTTACCATAAAATACTTTGAATTAGGCAATTTTTAAGATATTTCAATAATTATATGTCTTATAAGAATGTTAAAAGTTAAATTAACTTGCAAGTTTTGACACTAAAATTATTTCACGTACAATCAAGCTCATTTTAACTCAAATTTCTCAATTTAACCATGTGACATGGGAAGTTAAGAGAACATATTAAATTTAAAAATAAGATATATGCTTGTATTAATCCGAGAAGTATATTAATTTTGAAATTTAAGTACAATCAATATATCCAAGTAGCCAAATCATTCAAGTCATGGGTATGATCATCATGAGCATAGATAAATCATCAAAATCAATCATTTACCCTAAATGAATTTAGTATATATATTGATGGCATGGTGTGTGAAGAGTTTAACATTTACAAAACATCATTACCTGTCCTTTTTCATTCTAAAGCATCCATCCTTGAAGATTTTTCTCTTTTCATTCTATTGAATGCTTGGCATAACTGTAAAATTATTTTATAATTTTTGGTACCCAAGCCATTTTGGATCCATTGAGGTTAGAGTACATGATTTCTTTTGAAATTCAAATTTATTTTTTCAAAGTATGGCCAATTCTTTTAAAATTATATTCTAAAAGTTTATAACCTATTTTGTTGCATTTATAGCAAATGATCGAATGATTTTTATATGAAGCTCTTGAAAATGCATTTTTGACTATTTTCTATTTACTCGAAGAGTTCAAACTAATTTTAATTTTGTAAAAAATAGATTTTTGATTTCTCATCATTGATTGAAGATTTTTAAAACTAAATGTAAATTTTTCGATAATTGATTTCAATATTTCATTCTCTTTTCTTAGTTTAGCATTTTCTTCTATAAGAGATTTTTTAAATTTTGATAATTTTTTATTTTCTTCAATAATTTTTTTTCTTTCAATAATTCATCCTTTTCAATTATAAACTTATTCTTTTCTTCATCCAATATTTTTTTTTCTTTTAAAAAGTTATCTTTTTCCATCAAAATCTTATTTGTTTCTTCTAATAAAGATATATTTAAGCTTTTAAGCTTTTTATTTTTGAGCTTTAACTTTTATATTCATCTATTAGATCATTGAAGGCTTCATATAATTCATCAAATATAAATTAGAAAGAATTTTTAAAATTTACCTCATCTTCATTGGCCATGAGGCAAAGATTTATAGCACTTTCTTCCTCTTTCTCATTTTTTATTTCTTTATTTTGCTCCTCCTTAAGTAATACTTTCTTTTTTCTTTGCTTCTTCTTCTTCTTTTTCTTTCCATCTTTATGAGCTATGAGGTATAGATTGGGATGAGCTTCATTCTCTTCATGGAAGCTTGATGTTTCTTTTTGACTTTCTCTCTCATAAGTTATTTTTAATTTCTTCCCAACTTCTTTTGCTGAAATGTAAGAAAAATTAGATTGAACTCATTTACATTTAATAAATAATAAAGCATATTTAAGGCCTTAGCATTTAGTTAAATTATTTTTTCATCATAAATCAATGCATTAGGTGTGTGTGGGCTATTGATTATAATCTTCCATAAATTATAATCATGTGATTGTATGAAGATTTTCATTCTAGTTTTTTAATAATTATAATTAAATCCATTAATCATTGGAGGTCTATCAATAGAATAATCTTCATTAAGCAAAAATTTTATTTGGATTGCCATAATCTTTTACTCTTTGATCACTAGGTCAATAATCAAATATTAGAGCACCTGCTCTAATACCAATTATTGCCTAAGGATGGTTATTCAAGAGGAGGGGTGAATTGAATATTTAAAAATATAAACTCTAATTATGCTGAATTTTGAAGTTGTGTGCTTAGCAAAAAAATGTGATAAAAAGTATAGAATGAAAATAATATAAATAACATAATGACCAATACAAACACCAAGCATTTATAGTGGTTTGGTGCTAAACTCAGCACCTACGTCCACTTTCCAAGCTTCTTTTAAAAATTCAAATATAATTCATAACTAGAATTATAGTTTGATTATTTTTTAGGCTCACAATCAAATCCAGTTGATTTTTTCTGGCTTACCAACCAAAATCGTATACGATTATTTTCTGGGCTCACAATGAACCCAGTTGATTTTCTCCAGATCGTCAATCAAAATCTCACAAGTGATTATTTTTCTCTAGGCTAACAATCAATTCCGATTGATTTTAACTTTGCTCACCAATCAAACCATATAATGTCCAACTCTAGACTTGGACCCATCCAAGTTTCTCATCCTAAGAAACTTGAAATACAATAAACCTAAAAATGAATACAAAAGATTAAGTTTAGAAAAATAAAACTCTTTGAAGAATCGGAAGAATTCTGAATAATGATAGTTGAATACTTGAATTCTTTTTGAATGCTTGAGTGATGGTGAAGCTTGATTCTTGACTTGAACTCTTTCTCACTTCACTTTACTCTTGTTCTTACTTATTTGATGATGATTTTTAGTGGAAGAACAAAGGATAATTCTAAAAACAACTCCTTTTCTCTTTTCAGCTCACTCCTTTTGGTTTCTCAATAAATACTTAATAAAATACTCCAAAAGTTTCTCTTTAATACTTAAAATATTTTCTTATACATTCTTAAGATTTTTCATCATTTTTAATTTATTTTGGAGGTCTTCAGAAGTGATCTAGTTGTTAGAAATAAGAAAATAGCTATTGAAAAAAAGTTGGGATTGAAAAAATGCAGTTATGGAAAAATTAGTCATTACAGTGAACTTAGTCGACTAAGTTTCTCTGAGTCGACTAAGTCTTAGTCTACTCAATTTAACTTAGTCTGCTAAATGGATAAAGCTTGAAAATATATCTTTCTGTCCTGCTGCTATTCTCTAAAATTGAGTCGACTAACTTTCTGATTTAATCAACTAAGTTTTTTGGATCCTGAATTTTGATCTTTCTATGCTTTTTGTCTTCTTTATCCTTAGAGACTGAGTCGACTAACTCCTGACTTAGTTGACTAAGTTGTGTGCCATAAGATTTTTAGCAACTTTTTTTCTTTAAATTCATTTGTAGGCTAGACTTATTTTCTAAACTTGATTTAGCTTTCATTAACCATCCTTTTTAAGGTGTGTCAAGTCTAGTTTTTCTTCAATGATCTCTTGATTGGTGGTACTCTATTTAATTGATGAAAATCACTTAAAGCATTATGAGCACTTGGAATTTAAACTACACATTCTCAAAAATAATATTAGTAATACAATAAATTATACTCAAAACTCTTTATCATCATCAAAATCAATCTTTAGATCAACATGTTGCGATGCAACCCCTAACCATGGCAGATCCATAGTTGCTCGATGTCCTAGTTCATCAGATCCAAGCACTAACTAGTATTGTGCAGTGACTCCAACAACTGATGGAGTAGTAGCGATAGCATGAGGAACCAGACTCGCTACTGGTTCCCTCCTATTGCATGCGGTGATTTTGCTCCTTAAGCCCGGGGCCCATTCCTCGATGGAACTCCCACCATCCTTCTCCCATTACAGTTTGCTCTCCCTCCCATCCAAGTCTAAGGGATGAGATGTGGTCGAGAAGCTCTCCTTCCATTGGAGATTTAATCCTGATTCATCTCTCGAGACCCAAGAGATCCCTGCAGGAGATAGAGCTTGAGAAGAAGGTTTGAGAGATCAAGTGCTGCCTTGGTGAAGTTTTAAGCGGGCTTCATTGGGGTAATGATACCTTTGATTTTAACTACCAGCTATCATTCTCCAGGGGTAATATGGTGGGGCTGAACCCCCATCGATTCAAAGTATCTCAGTTGGAGCATTATGATAGCTTCATAGATCTTCTTGATCACTTGTAGAGTCACCAAACCCTTATGATGCTATAGGGTACCTCGGATACCCTTCTCTACCTTGTCTTCCTGGCCACTCTTATAAAGTCAGTACGGATGTGGTATGCTGGACTGCAACCTGTGTCCACTCGTTTGAGTAGCTTGGTAGGTTGTTCATCACTTTTGATAGCAACTGGATGATGCCAAGAAACTTTGATAGCCTCTTCTCCCTCTAGCAGGGAGAGGATGAATCGCTACACAACTACATTGCATGCTTCAATGCCAACATGCTCGAGGTGTGTAGCCTTGATGAATTAGTGGCAATGTCAGCACTCAAGCGAGGTCGCGGAATGAACATCTCATTTTCTTCCTTGACAAGAAGTTTCTGAAGGATTATGCTGACCTGCTAGCTTGAGCACGAAGGTATGTTTAGGCAAAAAAAACCTAAAAACTGTGCAATTAGGCGGCAGGAAAAAAAGACCCTCAGTAAGAAGAGGGACCATGAGGATATTCGAGCAGCCCAAATCAAAAGGGAGCCTCGCTGATCGTAAAAGAGTTATTGATTGAGGAGTCAACCCTAACGGTTCAATAGCTACACTTCTTTATCTGCCCCTTTATCCCAGATTCTGATGGAGGTTGAAGGTCGAGGGTATCTGCAACGACCAGAACCAATGAAGTCCCCCTTAAACTAGAGGAACAAGAAGAAATATTGCTATTTCCACCATGACTATGGCCACGACATCGAGGAGTCACTATAAGAATAAAGACCACTAGCATGGTTGAATCGTTATCGCTAATAGTCTATCGGCCATCACTAATAATTTTGCTATTGCTACCTCCATTATAATAAATAATCTAAAAAATCCTGGATACTAATTACCATTATTAGTGATGAAAAACATAGCAGTTACTAATAAAGCTATTAGCGATGGCTTTAGCGATGGAATAATTTCATCGTTAATTATTTTTTAATTTTTAAATTATTTTTTTATTTTTTAAAAAAAATTAGCGACCGTATTTTTATGACTAATGCCATTACTAATAATTATTAGCAATCAAAAATGTTATCGCTAATACCATCTCTAATTTTTTAATTTTAAATAAAATAAAAAATATTTTAAGAGATATTAGTGACAGTAATTTGGTCTCTAATACTGTTACTAATGCCAATGCTAATAATTAATTTTAGTTTTTAAAAAATTAATAATAATGTTTTTAAAATTTATTTTAATTAATTATAATGAATTATAGTTTCTAATACTTATTATAATTAAAATCTAAAGATAATATGATAATCAAAAATTAAAAACTAATTATATTATATTAAAATATAAATTATATAACTTTTTATAAATAATATAAAAAATATAATATATAAAAAAAATTAAGTCTAATCTTCGTCATCGTCTGCCTCCTCCTCCTTCTGCTCTTCTCTAGCAATTGGAGGATGAGAGCCAAATATCCCAACATCCTATAACGAAAAAAAATAATATTAGTAAATTTTGATATGAAGGCGTATCTTTCGATACGGAGATGTATCTTTTGATATACTCCTCCAATTCTTGAATAGATTATTCCTACATATTTCATTCGATGATATGAAGCTATTGATATTCTGGCCTATTGATTAGATGGTTAGATTAAATTTTTAAATCCTAGATCATCTTTCCAAACTCAAACCTAAATATATGACACTTCTAAATATAAAAGCTTAAAATAAGTAAAATGATTTAGTGATATAATTACTTGATGTGATGGCTGAAATGATGAGCCCAACTGGTCATGTAGCTATAGATCCCGAAAAAGCTCTACGATCATATCGTGGATGGCATCTAAGAGGCTCTGAGATCGCTGGCTTAGAAGTCTCTACATGACCTCCTCCATATGCGCATCGCTTCAGGTCTAGGATGTTGAGGTCTATGAGGATGTCGAAGAGTATCGAGATGGTGGAGGATCGAAGCTATAACCAAATTTTATTGACTCGACTCCTACTCACCCCTCCGATGGTGCTAAGCCATCCCACAAGGTCAAGGGAGGCTGAAAAGATGGGTCATCACCGTACCTCTCACTAATGTATGCCGCTCAAAAATACATTAGTTCTAATATAAAAATTAGATCCTATAACAACTTAATTAATCAATAAAGTTTGAAGTTCTTACCATAATCTATCGTGATGTAGAATCTAAATAGTCACCAGTTCTCCTAGACTGATGTGTGGCCCACTAAAACTACAACTACCCTGATGGACGAATCAACTACCATGTTTATAATAAATAAATAATAAAATTAAATTAATTAAAAATGCATATAAGAGTTTTTATAGTTTCAGTGAAGAGTTTTGGTATTGATTTTTTAATAGCATGTCGGCCACAACATGTGTGTCGACTGAGCCATCCATGTGCCTGATTGGATCCTACTAGACTATCCAATTCTGTCAGGCCCTTTACCACCTACCAGAGTATTCCTCGCTACTCCACTGGTTGTAGAGGGCCTGCCATATTTTCATCTGCATCCAATGATCAGTGAAGGACCTCCAGTCTGATGGTGACTGGGAACCAGCATGCTGGATAGTGGACTACCTGAGGCTATAGAGATCATCTTAGAGCCTCCATCTGGCCACCTCCTTAAAGGTCTGACGGCCAACCTTCTCATCCTGAGAAGTCTCGAATCAATAGTACTCCTGCAATATAGAAGCAAGCATATATTAATATGTAAAAATACCAACATATCAAAAATTTAAAAATCAAACTAGTTTTGACTTATCAAAAATATCTTCCAAGCTGCATCATGAGCTCCAAAAGGCCAACTGGAGAACTCATTCACCGACCCCAGCATCAAGCATCGGATGATGTCGGTAACCACATAAGATACTCTAGACTCTCTAAATATATTGCAAAATTGATTTTAAAAATAAATGTTAACTCTAGAATGGCTAAATTCTAAATATATTAATTAAAGTTGAATGAGCTGTCTATCCTCTGGTTGATGGAGGTGCCATGAGCTGGATGGATCCTCGACCATGACTCTATGATTGGGAGTCGATCATTACTACATGTGACTATAGGGTCATTAGTGACCCCCTATCATCCAAACCTGGATATAAAATATCTGATATAAAAAATATTATATTAGTTAACAAAGGACAAAATATCATAAATAAGAATATCTAAAATATTAGAGTTTACTGCCTGGTATAAGAGGTATGGAATCATGCAAGCTAGCTGCATGATCACTCTCTCCTTAAGAGCTCTATCCTTGGCTGAAATGACTCCAACCTCTGGAAGACATGATGTATAATCTCTAAAAATAAAAATAGAAACCAAAGCAAGCAGATGATATAAAAATTGGTTCAAATAAAATATCTAAATATAATAAGATGATCAAAATTTAACTCACGTATAACAAAGATTGCTAGTCAGCATCTATAATGTATTAGCAGAAAAATGATTCTCATCTAGTAGTGCATAATAATGTGTTGGTATGCTGGTCCTTTGATTTAGGTATTGTCTGATTCTCATCCAGCATACTTGATAATCTCAGTACATAAAAATATGATAAAAACTCAGATCTATCATTAAAAAATAAGATATTGTAAGTTCCTCTGCATCTTTAACCATGAGGTGGCTGTAAGTGGTTGTCAGCAATGTAACAGACCATCCAAGCTTGCCCTGCATTGCAAGTTTCTCTGCACCTTTAATCATGAGGTGGCTGGAAGCGGTTATCTATGATGTAACTGACCATCCAAGCTTGTGTTAGATATATGTGCCCTAGAAGCCAGAATTGGCTGACACTTGTAATACACTTCTAGGGGCAAAATTGTAATTTTGACTATAATAAATAAAATGGGTTATTTTCTATCACACCTGTGTATTTAGTGTCTGTGATACATCCTTTGAGTTAATGGTAATGATAATTCATATTTTCAAGAGTTGAAAATTTAAGACATGAATAATCATTATTAACTCATAAACAGCTCCCGACCATAGGATCATCACGAGAATGGTGATTGATCTGGAAGGTTGGTGTACGATCGCTTCTCTTTAGTAGATGAGTCTTGAGTCTACGGTGTGGAAACACCGGAGCGAGAGTACAGGTACTCGTTAGAGAACGAGGGCACTGAGCGTGACCACCTCGAGTAGTCATTAGAAAGTCTACCTTCTCGTCAATGACTGACTCGATGCTGCAGTAGTGTGTCTGGTTCTTTGACCTGAGATGCATCGGCAGTTCACCTTAAGGGTGTTATAGTTTGACTACACCATTACTCGGTCTCCTAGCCATATGGAACCCTGAGGTGTATGTTAGTTGTGACATGTTCATTGTAGGAACTGGATTGCATCAAGATGGGATCTATCTACCTCGGTGGTAGAGGAGTAGCCCTATGATGATCATGAGAATCAAGTCCAGAATTCATGGCCATGGTAGAGTGAAATAATAGAAAGAGTTTCTATTTAGATTTTCACATTGGACTCGAATCGAATGATTACATCATATGACAGAGACTAGGGTTTGACGAGTTCACCTTAACCCTAATCTGATCGAGGCTCAAGATAGAAGAACTTAATCACACAGGTAGCTACACCAAGAGGTTCGCATTCAGCTCTGATGGGTTGCCACCATATACTGCTAGGTGTCACTGGTGGATTTTGGGAGCAATTAGAATGATTTAGATGATCGATCATTCTAGCTGTTCGAATCAGAAGAGTTCTGATCCATCGAAAGGAGTTTCGATGATGTCTATGATAGAGATCATGACATATCCCATTACCATATAGAACTGAACCTAACTGGGTCACACAAACAAGGGTTTGAATCTGGTGATCATCAATTGAACTGATCTAGTTCAATTGATCTGAATGAGATTCAATTAGGTTCAAGAAAATCGTGCTAGCACTCGATTGAACCTAACGTTCTTCTTTTACTATCACAAATAAGTTGTCCTGACTGAGCCAAAGGAGTTTGTGCTCAATCAGAGGCCTTCATATAGTCTGACTGGAGGTTGTCCAAGTCAGAATAGGTTGTCTTATTTGTAAGACATTACCTACCATTTTTGGTCACCTGCCATTTCTTGTTCTTTGACTTTGGTCAAAAGTCTACCTTTGACTGGTCAAACGTTGACCATTGACCCTTTGACTTTTGACCACATGTCATGCACCTATTGGAGAGCTGGTGGGGGCCTGTCCCCCTGCCAGAACCTGGCAAGGAGAAGGGCGCACGCCAAGGGTGGCGTGAGCCCAAGTAGGAGGCGCCTAGGAGTCCTTGTTGGACAAGGACTCCACCTCCCTTTTGGATTCCAATCAGAGTTCTACTAAGAATCCAGTTTGACTGGTCTTAGGCACCCTCTAAGGAGGAATCCAGGGGTCTCTATTCCAACCAATCAGATTTAGATCTGATTTCACAAAGGGTTGTGATTGGTTGAGAGGAAGAGGAGTTGGATCACAAGAGGTCTATAAATAAGACCCTGCGCCCAACCCTAATTCGAATGAAATTAGACATGCCCCAAGGCTGCCTCTCCCCTCCTTCTCCACGCCATACTCTCTTCTCCCCTTGCTCTCCACGTCCAAAAGGGTTTTGGACTTAGGTTGGTGCGATTCAGATCAAGAAAAGGCGATCAAAAGCAAGAAGGCTGTGCTGCTGCAAAAGGACGACTGCAGATCTTCAAAAGAGTTTTGAAGATCCTCCAGATCAGATCCAGATCAGATTTTTGGAGGTGTGATAGAGAAGAAGAGGTTCTCCAGATCCAACCCAAGTGGATACCGGTAGAGGCCAGGCGCTTGCATGGCTAAGATCCAGAACCTTCCGCTGCAATCAGAATCATCTACAGGGTAATAGGATTACCCAAATCAGGTAAATTAAATTTGATTTAATTTATCTTATTTTATTTTATTTATTAAAATAATAAGAATCAGATCTAAAACTTATCAAGATCTGATTGAGATCAAGAAAAAATTTTTGAAATATATCTCTTGATCTAATCAGATCTGGACGAAGCTGGACCGGGAAATCAGGATTTCCCTTCAACTGGTATCAGAGCCATGGTTCTAAAATTATTTAGATCTGATTTTAATTTTATTTTAATTAGAAAATAAAGTGATTTCAGATGTCACATGAGATGTGATCAGATCTAAAATTAGAAAAATTAAAATTAAATGATTTGGATCTAAGAACATGAAGATATGCATGACTAGTTCTAGAATAGAATAGTTCTATAGAATAGTTTTGCATGTCTTTGATTTAATCTAATTAAATCATATTTTAGATCTTCTTATTTACTATTTTTTGATATTATAAGTGTTATAATAACATCTGATAAATAGCAAATAAAAATTATTTAATTTGAATATCATATGAGATATGATTGATGCATGACTAGACTAGTTGTAGAATAGTTCTACATAATTGTCTAGATTAGAATTTATTTTGATTAGATCAATTTAAATCTAATTTTTTAGATTATTATGTGATAATTTAGATCTAAAAACATGCATGATTATGATACATGAGATGTATGCAAAATATGCCTTGATTAGATCTAAATTTGTATATGAGATATATGATATAGATCTATAACTGTTTTGTAGATTTACATGTTCCTGATTAAGGCGTTCCTCTTGGCCGTCCGGTCATAAGAATGAAGAAGGGTTTAAAGGCCCTCTCTTTCCATTCGATGGGGTGTTCTTATGACGTGTAGGGGTGCTGCGTGTTCGTCCTTAATCAGAAACCCAAAACTTACTTTCTGCAAAACCCTAGATCCTGAAACCCTAGGATTTATTGTGCATATTTTGTTTATGAATCCAACTTAATTAAGAATTAAGTTTATGAAATATTAATTAGGTCTAAAATTGAGAATTTCAGATCTAAGACATATTCATAATACTGGGTTCGGGCTTGGGTAGCTCAATTAGGTCTAAGCGGTTGATCAAATCGAATCAAGAGTTGGTTAGATGGGATCAACAATGCTTAAATTGACCAGCCTAATAGGATTAAGTCTGGGTCAAGATCGAGTCACGATCAAGCAAGACCTAATTAGGCTCAGAGGTTAGAGTCTGGATTGTAGGCTAACCCAATTGGTTCTGACTCAACAATTTGGTGTCTAAGGTAAGTTTGGCATAGACGACCGACTGGTTTTTAATTGGAAGCTACTCGACCTGAATGCGTTCTTGTGCGAGTTAACGGCATATTCCTTCCATCGGTCTCACTTACCTGGCCATATCTGTTGACACAGTTCTGATCTGAGGTGGTCAATAATCCGAGCTGACCCATGCCACTAGGTTAGTCATAATTGTTATGACTAAGCCAAGTCTAGTTTAATGAGACCTGAATCAATTCTCCCTAAGAAAAGATTAAGTCTGAGGTCTTCCACCATTGTAGACGTGCGGGCCCTTTCCAGGGTTGATTGTTCTCGGCTGGATACAGTGGCTCAGTTGCACCGGGAAGATGCAACCATGTCTATTAGGCATTGGATGCTATGGGCTGGAGGATGAGTTGGGCTCAATATTCCGGATACGATGAGAGACCCAATTAGGAACCCAGTCTATGCAAATGGTGGGTCTGACTTAACTAAGGAGTGGATCAATATTTTGGATACGGTGAGATTCATGAATTAGAGACCAAGTTTGGGTGCACCATGATTAGAGAATCATTGAACAAGAGTTGTTCACTCATTGGCTAACCCATCACCAATAACTGTTAGGTGAGGTGATGAGTCAGTTGGTGAGACCGCACCACTCACTAGAAATCATCAATCGTGGAGATTTTCGCATCTCTACAGAGGGAGTGTAGGGATCCGAGAAAATAGTGGGAGCTAATTTGTTTAAAAATAAAATCCCTAAACAAATTGGTCAAGTCAAAATTACAATATCTAACTAGAATCTTTGACTCTCTACAGGAAAATGTCTGCGTCCAACCCACTGGCACGTATCCAAGACACACATAGACTGACTGGACCCAATTATAAAGATTGGCTCAGGAACTACAAAATTATTTTGGGTTTCGAGAAGTTAACCCATGTTTTGGACCAGGACCCTCCCACCTTATCAGCTCGTCCATCCACTGAACAGAGAGCGTCTCTGGAAAAATGGATTGACGAAGATAATAAGGCCAGATACTACATGTTGGGCTCGATGTCTGATGAGCTCCAGCGCCAACATGAAGATATCGGGACTGCTCGCCAAATGTTGGCTCACCTACAGGAGATGTTTGGTGAACAGAGTCGCGCAGCCAAATATCAAGTCATAAAACGATTTTTTAAGGCTAAGATGCGTGATGGGCAGTCAGTCCAAGATCACTGTCTGACAATGATCAAGGACATGGAAGAGCTTGAGAAGCTCGGTGTGAAGTTGGACTTGGATCTGCAGAATGATATTATTCTGCAATCCTTGACTGATGCATATGGACAATTCATCATGAATTACCACATGCATAAACTTCAAAATTTCTTGGCCGAGTTGATGAATATGCTGGTTACCGCCGAGCTTTCTATGAAAGGTTCTAAAGGCTCAGTTCTTGCTATGGAACGGACTTCTTCCAAAAGAAAGTCTTATGAAAAGAAAAAGAAGTCTGTGAAAAAGCAAAAGGTGGAAGGATCAAAGAAGAAGAAGGCAGAACCGAAGAAGAAGACCGATGGCAAAGGAAAGTGTTTCCATTGCAACAGCGACGGCCATTGGAAGCGGAACTGCCCTACTTACCTGGCCACCCTAAAGAACAAGAAGGAAGGTCCTTCTGGAGGTATGCTCGTTATTGAGTCTAACCTTACGGTTTCTTCTGCATCCAGTTGGGTGCTTGACTCTGGTTCTAGTGCTCATCTGTGCACTTCTATGCAGGGTCTTGAGGATAGCAGGAGGCTGAGGGATGGAGACATGATCCTACGCATCGGTAATGGAGCAAGAGTTGCTGCAGTAGCCGTAGGAACATACCCTCTTCGATTACCATCTGGTTTAGACTTAGTTTTAAAAGACTGTTATTATGTGCCTGCAGCTAGCAGGAATTTGATTTCTGTTTCATGCTTAGCACAAGAAGGTTATGTGATCACCTTCTTTAAGGACCATTGTAACATTCTTTATGAAAGAAATAAAATTGCAAATGGTTTCCTTGTTAATGGTCTTTATCAGTTGCATATTGATGTACCTGTTTTAACTATCGAGCAAAACGTGAATGCCAAACGACCTAGGGATAGTCCAAACGACAGATATCTATGGCACCTGAGATTAGGTCATATAGCAGAAGATAGGATTAACAAATTGGAGAAAAATGGGCTATTGAGTCCATTGACTTTTGAGTCATATCCAACTTGTGAATCTTGTCTTCAAGGCAAAATGACTAAACTCCCTTTTGTTGGACATGGGGAGAGGGCCACAGATCTCCTTGCCCTAGTACATACAGATGTGTGCGGCCTATTTGATGTGCCGGCTAGAGGCAATTTTGTCTACTTCATTACCTTTACCGATGATCTGTCTAGGTATGGGTATGTGTATCTTATGAGACATAAGTCTGAAGCTTTTGAAAAGTTTAAAGAATTCAGACATGAAGTAGAAAAATAAACTGGAAAACCCATTAAGGTTCTTCGATCAGATCGAGGAGGTGAATACCTTAGCCGGGAATTCCTAGACTATCTTAAGGAAAATGGCATAGTCTCTCAATGGACTCCACCAGGAATACCTCAACTCAACAGGGTTTCAGAATGGAGAAATCGGACTCTATTGGATATGGTTCGATCCATGATGAGCTTCACAGACCTCCCAGATTTTCTTTGGGGACATTCATTATTAACTTCAATCTATTTACTGAATAGGGTTTTCCCTCTAAAACCGTTCCTACGACACCGTATGAGATATGGCACGGTAAGAAACCAAGTCTGAGTCATCTCAGAATTTGGGGTTGTCCGGCTTATGTCAAAAGACAACAAGCGGACAAGTTAGAGTTTAGGTCCTTTAGAGCTCGATTCATAGGATATCCTAAAGAGTCATTAGGATACTATTTCTACATTCCAGAAGACCACAATGTGATTGTGATCGACATGCCATATTTCTTGAAAAATAGTTTATTCAAGTTAGTGGCATTGGAAAGCAGATTAAGCTTGATGAGAAAGTCTCACAAGTAGAACGAGCTAAGGACCAAGTGGAACCAAATCAGGTTGAGCCAATAAGAACACTACCTCCTCCACCTCGTAGATCGGAAAGAGTTTTCCGTCCCCCTGAAAGATACTTAGGTATTATTTCAGAGGATGTAGAGGAAATGTTCCTCGTAGGTAATGGTGCTCATGGAGATGATCCCAAAACCTACAACGAGGCGATATCAGATATCGACTCCGAGAAATGGCTTGAGGCAATGAAGTCAGAGATCGACTCGATGCACTCAAACCAAGTCTGGACCTTGGTAGATCCACCAGAAGGTATAGTACCTATTGGGTGTAAATGGATCTTCAAGAGAAAGATTGGTGCAGATGGGAATGTGGAGACATTCAAGGCTAGACTGGTGGCAAAAGGTTATAGTCAACGCGAAGGCATTGACTATCAGGATACCTTTTCCCGGTAGCTATGCTAAAATCCATCCGCACATTGCTTGCTGTTGCAGCCTATTTCGATTATGAAATATGGCAAATGGACGTGAAAATGGCATTCCTAAATGGATATCTTGAGGAAGATATCTATATGGAACAGCCGCTAGGTTTCACATCCAGTGATACTGATCACAAGGTTTGCAAGCTGCAAAGGTCCATATATGGACTTAAGCAAGCATCTCGGAGCTGGAACACTCGTTTCAATGATGTGATCAAAAAGTTTGGTTTCATCAAAAATGAAGAGGAACCATGTGTTTTCAAAAGGGTCAGTGGGAGCGCTGTTGTCTTCCTCGTATTGTACGTGGATGACATCCTCCTTATTGGGAATGATATTCCCATGTTGACATCAGTCAAGATGTGGTTGTCCAAGGAATTCTCCATGAAAGACCTAGGTGAAGCATCCTTTATTCTAGGAATTAAGGTCTATAGGGATAGACCGAATAGGATGCTAGGACTTTCACAGAAGATGTACATAGAGGAAGTACTAAAGAGGTTTAGTATGGAAAACTCTAAGAAGGGATTAATACCCTTCAGACATGGTATTCATCTTTCCAAGAAGATGTGCCCCAGCACACCTGAGGAAATAGAACGCATGAGCAAGATCCCTTATGCTTCTGCAATAGGGAGCCTCATGTATGCCATGCTATGTACACGACCTGATATAGCCCATGCTGTGAGTGTCACAAGCAGATATCAGTCAAATTCAGGTGAAGAACACTGGACTTCTATGAAATGTATCCTTAAGTACTTGAGAAGAACTAAGGATATGATGTTGGTCTTTGGTAATGGAGAACTCCAAGTTCAGGGATACACAGACTCGGACTTCATGTCCGATATAGATGATCGAAAGTCGACATCTGAAAGTCTGTTTGTGTGCAATGGTGGAGCTGTCAGCTGGAAGAGTTTCAAGCAAACTGTGATAGCAGATTCCACCATGGAAGCAGAATATATAGCTGCATCAGAGGCTGCAAAGGAAGCATTCTGGTACAAGAAGTTTGCTGCAGAAATTGGAGTAATGCCATCAGATGCCATTCCTCTTTACTGCGACAACAATGGCGCCATAGCCCTTGCTAAGGAGCCGAGGTCTCACCAGAAGTCCAAGCACATTGAGCGGCGATATCATCTCATCCGCAATTACCTTGAGAAAGGTTACGTTGAGGTCAAGAGAGTCAACTCCGCAGATAATGTGGCAGACCCACTTACAAAGTCGTTGGGACCAGCAGAAGATCGAAGCCCACCTTGAGAAGATGGGACTTAGACTTGTAGCCAATTGGCTTTAGGACAAGTGGGAGATTGTTAGATATATGTGCCCTAGAAGCCAGAATTGGCTGACACTTGTAATACACTTCTAGGGGCAAAATTGTAATTTTGACTATAATTAATAAAATGGGTTATTTTCTATCACACCTGTGTATTTAGTGTCTGTGATACATCCTTTGAGTTAATGGTAATGATAATTCATATTTTCAAGAGTTGAAAATTTAAGACATGAATAATCATTATTAACTCATAAACAGCTCCCGACCAGAGGATCATCACGAGGATGGTGATTGATCCGGAAGGTTGGTGTACGATTGCTTCTCTTTAGTAGATGAGTCTTGAGTCTATGGTGTGGAGACATCGGAGCAAGAGTATAGGTACTCGTTAGAGAACGAGGGCACTGAGCGTGACCACCTCGAGTAGTCATTAGGAAGTCTACCTTCTTGTCAATGACTGACTCGATGCTGCAGTAGTGTGTCTGGTTCTTTGACCTGAGATGCATCGGCAGTTCACCTTGAGGGTGTTATAGTTTGACTACACCATTACTCGGTCTCCTAGCCATATGGAACCCTGAGGTGTATGTTGGCTGTGACATGTTCATTGTAGGAACTGGATTGCATCAAGATGGGATCTATCTACCTCGGTGGTAGAGGAGTAGCCCTATGATGATCATGAGAATCAAGTCCAGAAATTCCATGGCCATGGTAGAGTGAAATAATAGAAAGAGTTTCTATTTAGATTTTCACATTGGACTCGAATCGAATGATTACATCATATGACAGAGACTAGGGTTTGACGAGTTCACCTTAACCCTAATCTGATCGGGGCTCAAGATAGAAGAACTTAATCACACAGGTAGCTGCACCAAGAGGTTCGCATTCAGCTCTGATGGGTTGCCACCATATACTGCTAGGTGTCACTGGTGGATTTTGGGAGCAATTAGAATGATTTAGATGATCGATCATTCTAGCTGTTCGAATCAGAAGAGTTCTGATCCATCGAAAGGAGTTTCGATGATGTCTATGATAGAGATCATGACATATCCCATTACCATATAGAACTGAACCTAACTGGGTCACACAAATAAGGGTTTGAATCTGGTGATCATCAATTGAACTGATCTAGTTCAATTGATCTGAATGAGATTCAATTAGGTTCAAGAAAATCGTGCTAGCACTCGATTGAACCTAACGTTCTTCTTTTACTATCACAAATAAGTTGTCCTGACTGAGCCAAAGGAGTTTGTGCTCAATCAGAGGCCTTCATATGGTCTGACTGGAGGTTGTCCAAGTCAGAATAGGATTGTCTTATTTGTAAGACATTACCTACCATTTTTGGTCACCTGCCATTTCTTGTTCTTTGACTTTGGTCAAAAGTCTACCTTTGACTGGTCAAACGTTGACCATTGACCCTTTGACTTTTGACCACATGTCATGCACCTATTGGAGAGCTGGTGGGGGCCTGTCCCCCTGCCAGAACCTGGCAAGGAGAAGGGCGCACGCCAAGGGTGGCGTGAGCCCAAGTAGGAGGCGCCTAGGAGTCCTTGTTGGACAAGGACTCCACCTCCCTTTTGGATTCCAATCAGAGTTCTACTAAGAATCCAGTTTGACTGGTCTTAGGCGCCCTCTAAGGAGGAATCCAGGGGTCTCTATTCCAACCAATCAGATTTAGATCTGATTTCACAAAGGGTTGTGATTGGTTGAGAGGAAGAGGAGTTGGATCACAAGAGGTCTATAAATAAGACCCTGCGCCCAACCCTAATTCGAATGAAATTAGACACGCCCCAAGGCTGCCTCTCCCCTCCTTCTCCATGCCATAGTCTCTTCTCCCCTTGCTCTCCACGTCCAAAAGAGTTTTGGACTTAGGTTGGTGCGATTCAGATCAAGGAAAGGCGATCAAAAGCAAGAAGGCTGCGCTGCTGCAAAAGGACGACTGCAGATTTTCAAAAGAGTTTTGAAGATCCTCCAGATCAGATCCAGATCTGATTTTTGGAGGTGTGATAGAGAAGAAGAGGTTCTCCAGATCCAATCCGAGTGGATACCGGTAGAGGCCAGGCGCTTGCGTGGCTAAGATCCAGAACCTTCCGCTGCAATCAGAATCATCTACAGGGTAATAGGATTACCCAAATCAGGTAAATTAAATTTGATTTAATTTATCTTATTTTATTTTATTTATTAAAATAATAAGAATCAGATCTGAAACTTATCAAGATTTGATTGAGATCAAGAGAAAATTTTTGAAATATATCTCTTGATCTAATCAGATCTGGACGAACCTGGACCGAGAAATCAGGATTTCCCTTCAGCTTGACCATATAATAATAAGAACAAAATTGCATGACCTTCATTTAGGTGCATCTCGCACAGGCAGTCATCATAACCTCTTCGAGCTCCCAACCGCCTCCTCGAGTTGCAAACTAGGAGTAAATTTTTTTAAAAAATAAAATAATAATTAAAAATAAAATTCATGTGCTTGCGTGGCCTAGTCATTAGGCAAGCTTCAAGTCCGCATGCGTGGGATGCACGTTTTGACCGTCCTCATTTGCAATGATGTTTTTTACTTCTATGACTATGCTTTTGGAAATGCTGCACTCTTAGTTTAAAGATGGGCTCATTGTCCTTTTAAGAGATGTATCAATAGAGAAATACTTGATAGAGATACAATAGTTGACAATTTATATAAGAGTAGATTTATGCTAAATTATAAGTATTAATACCTACATGGGGAGACGTGGGAGACAATATGCACGAACGAAAGGCTCTACTTGTCCAACATATTTGCTAATGTGCAAGAGCTTAATGGTGACAGGCTCAAGCAGATGATTAGCATATTTAGTGGATTTGATCTAGTTATCAGTGAAAGTCTATTTAATAATCTTTCAGATAGCAACTACCATAGCCGTGATGGACTATAGGGGTTGCTATAGTTATAGCCTTGCTTAGTCTCTAGGAGATAGCAACCCTATAGAGGGTAAGCATGGCTATAACCATAGCAATCCTATAGTCCATGATGGCTATAATGGTTTCAACCTAAAAGATTATTACATGGATATCCACTAAGAACCAAATCAATCCTATAGTCTATCACCATTAAGTTCTTGCACATCAGCAAGGTCTTGGACAAGTAGAGCCTTCGAAGCTCTTGCAATTATCTCCCATGTCTCGATCCCCATAAAGGTACCAATGCTTGTAATTTGACATAAATTCACTCACATATAAATGGGCAACTATTATATCCCTATCAAGTATTTTTCTATTAATACATTTCTTATAAAGACAATGAGTCCATACTTGAACTAAGAGTGTAGTATTCCTAAAAGCATAATCATAAAAGTAAGGAACATCATTGCAAATGGGGATAGTTAGGACGCACATCCCATGTATGCAGACTTAGAGCAAGCCAGACGACTAGGCTGCATGAGCACATGCCGGAATGGCATCCAAGCAAATTATATCTTGAAGTCAAGTCCAAAAATTTAAAACTAATTAATTTAAATATTATTAATTTAAAACTAAATTTTTAAAAATTAACATCATCAATCTTAGCATGTAGGGTGTGTGAGGGCTGGACACCTTGCATGTTAGCTAAGACCCAAGGCTCGAGCATGCAGGGCATGCCCCAGCTTCGTGTTTGCAATGCTACCTAGATTTTTCCTCAATTTTTGTGCTCTGCATGTCGAGACTCGAGCATGCAGGGCATGTCGAGACTCGAGCATGCAGGACATGTCTCGATCCCATGTTTGTAATATTGTCCGAACCTTTTCTCAGCTCGAGTGCTCTGCATATTGAGACCTGAGCGTGCAAGGCATGTCTTGGCCCCATGTTAGCAATGCTACATGGACCTTTCCTCAGTTCGAGTGCTCTACATACCGAGACTCAAGTCTCATACTACTTCTAATTAAATTAATATTTAATTAATTAATTTTTAATATCTAATTATATTTAATTAATATAATTTAAATAAAAAAAATTAATTTTTAGTAATGATTATCCATTGCTAATAATGTCGCTAATACTTATAACAGAAGGCAGGCTACTGCATAGGACTGAAGAATGGGCTGGCATGCAGAGATTAAGGCACGATGAGACACAAGCTAGTAATTCAGGGATGCGGCCATGGATGGGAGCTCGAGATCGAGCTGGTAGGGCAGGGGCCGCAGGCTGGGGGCAACGGGGTAGGGGCCATGAAAATGAGGACACGGAGATAGGCCAGGGGGAGGTAAGAGACGGTCGGGGGGTGGAAGGCGGTCGAGAGCCTGAGGAGGCGGCCAGGTGTAGCTAGAAGGAGGAGGTCAAGGACTCGAGGAGGTAGCTACGGGGGACGACCGTAGAGAGGTAGCCTGGGAGGTGGTTGGGGCTCGAGGAGGCGGCTACGAAGAGGCGAGAAAAGGGAGGCAGGTCGGGGGTAGGTAGGAGGCAGTCAGAGAGATGGGAGGTGATCAAAGGCTCACAATAGGAGCTTGGGGAGGCAACTAAGGGAGGCGGGCTAGGTGTAGTCGAGGGGAGGTCGGAGGCTCAGGGAGGCAGTCGTGGAGAGGCGAGCCAAAAGAAGTGGGAGCGGTCGGAGGCTCGAGGAGGCGGTCGTGGAGAGGCGAGCCTAGGGGAGGTGGGTTGGAGGTGGAAGATGGTCGGAGGCTCACAGTTGGGAGCTTGGGAAGGTGGCTGGGAGGCAGGCTAGGTGTAGTCGAAGGGAGGAGGCCGGGGCTCGAAAAGGCAATCGAGGAGGTGGCCGGTAGTTGGGGGCTCGACGAGGTGGCTACGGAGAGACGGGCTAGGGAAGGCAGGAGGAGGCTAGGAGCTCACGATCGAAGACTCGAGGAGGTAGACTGGGTGCAACTAGGGTGAGGTAGCCAGCGGAGAGAGAGGGGTGGCAGGGGGACCGAAGGTTGGGAGAGAGGGGGGTGGTGGTGGGGTATAAAAATGCGGAAAAGATGGGAAAATGAAGGGGCATGGGTGATGGGGTGGAGGGAAACGAGGGCGCACAATGAGATGGAGAAAAATGAGGGTAAGAAGCTTATTAGCAATGGCAAATTACTGTTACTAATAATATTTCTCCATCGCTAATATTAAAAAATTATTAGCAATGATAAAACACCATCGATAATAATTTTACCATTGCTAATAATTATATTTTTTTAAAATTATTAGCGATGGCAAGATCTCTATCGCTAATAATCATAATTTTTTAAAATTATATTTTAATATTAAATTCTTTTTCCCCTAGGTTATTTTTTGGGTGGTTAAAAATCAATATTAAATTTTATTAAATTTTTAAACTTAATTAATTTATGGATCAAATCTTAATTAATTTAAATTAGTTTTAATCTAATTAGATTTGACTTAATTTAAAGCTAATTGAATTTTAATATTTTAAATATGACTTGCATTCAAAGCCTAATTGAATTAGGTTTGATAGAATTTCGAATTAGATTCGAATTGGCTCGAATTAAATTTGAATTGAATCTAAATTAAAAATTATTTTATTCTAACTTATTTAAATCAAATTAAATTTAATTAGACTTAACTTAATTTGAGGATAATTAAATTTTGCAATCCAATTAGAACTTGGATTCAAAGTCTAATTGAATTAGGTTTGACAGGATTTCGAATTGGATTCAAATCTGATTTGAATTAGATTTAAATTGAATCTAATTAAAAATTATTTTTTAAATTTAATTAAATTAAATTAATTAAATTAGGCTTAACTTAATTTGAAGGTAATTGAATTTTACTATCTAAGTAGGATTTGGGTTTAAAGTCTAATTGAATTAGGATTGACAGGTTTTCAAATTAGATTCAAATTGAACTCAAATTAAAAATTATTTTTTTTAATTAATTTAAGTTAGATTTAATTTAATTAATATTGACTTAATTTGAGGCTAATCAAATTTTATAATCCATGTAGGACTTGGATTCAAAGCCTAATTGAATTATGTTTGATAGGATTTCGAATTAGATTTGAATGAAAATCATGGATCAAATTTTAATTAATTTAAATTAGATTTAATTTAAGTAGGCTTGACTTAATTTTAGGCTAATTAGATTTTATAATTCAAGTAAGACTTGGATTTAAAGTCTAATTGAATTAGGTTTAACAAGATTTTCAATTGAATTCGAATTGAGTTCGAATTGAATTCGAATCAATTTCAAATTAGATTCAAATCAAACCCAAATTAAAAATTATTTTTTATTAATTAATTTAAATTAAATTAAATTAAATTAGGCTTGACTTAATTTAAGGATAATTGAATTTTACTATCTAAGTTAAACTTGAATTTAAAGTCTAATTGAATTAGGATTGATGGGATTTTGACTTAAATTCAAATAGGATTCGAATCGGATTTGAATTAAATCTAAATTTAAAATTAATTTTTCTTATTAATTTAAGTCATATATAATTTAATTAATCTTGACTTAATTTGAGGCTAATTAAATTTTATAATCTAAGTAGGATTTGGATTCAAAGTCTAATTAAATTAGGTTTAGCAGGATTTTGAATTGGCTTCGAATTGGGTTCGAGTTAGACCCGAGTCATATTCTGGATTATTAGTGATGGAAAAGGATCACCATCGCTAATTCCATCGTTAAGAATATTTTCAAATAAAATTATTTTTTTAATTTATTATTGAGATTTTTTTAAAAAAATTATTAGCGACGATATGATTTTTGTCACTAATAAACAAAATCCATCATTGCTAATAATTATTTTATATTTAAATATTATAAAAAAAATTAAATAATTTTAGCAATAGCTTCTATCGTTGCTAATAACTAGAAAGCCATTACTAATAGTTTATTATTGGCGATGGCAAGATTTTCATTGCTAATAAACTAAATTTGTCGTTGCTAATAATTTTTTAATATTTGGATAGTAAAAAAATTATACTTTTAGCGACAGCATTTGCCATCTCTAATAATGAAATTGCCGTTGCTAATATTATTAGCAACAACCATTCTTTTTGTGGGTGTTATGGTGGTGAAATAGTATTATTAGCGATGGAATTTTTTTTCATTATTAATATCGTCTCTAATAGTCAAAATTCTTATAGTGAGTGCTGCCAGCTTAAAGACGAGATCAAGGTCTTCATTCAAAGAGGTTACCTCGATAGGTACATTCGAGAATGGCAAAGTCATGCATCTAACAAGGAGAGCCACAACAACTAATCAACAACTGGTGTCATCAACACCATGTACATCCCAGTTGACGGTGTGGGGGGTAGGAGGCTGAGCTAAGGATAAAAAGGAGACGGAGCTAGGGGCATAGCTCTCCTCTACAACCATCAAAGGAAAGTTAACATCACCATTGTCGTATTGTCGATGATAACTAGCTATAGTGTAAATATTTTTTGAGTTTATAATGAGAGTTTAACTAATATTTTATCCTACCATGTTTTATGAAGGGCAAAATTGTTAATCGACTCAATGAAGAATTAGATCCGAGGAAAGCCGAAGAAATTGAGCTCTTTCAACAAAGCCCTAAACCTTTTAAGGGTCGAGGATAGAAATTAAAGACCTAGCACATTGTAGCCAGGTGCAGTCTACGATAGCTGCATGGCCCATCATAGCTGAAATTAAAGATCTAGTCCACTATAGCTAGATAACATACACTATAGCCGCACGGTCTGCTATAGCCTTGGAAATAATCCTCCAAATATCCCCCATGGCCCATCATAGCCATATGGCACATCGAACAAAAATGGCCTACTATAGCCTTGGGAATAATCCTCCAGGGATATGCTATGGCCCATTATAGCCACATGACACATCGATGATAAACGGCCTATTGTAGACTTGAGAATAACCCTATGGGGATCCACCATGGTCCATTGTATCCATATGGCACATCAATGATAAATGGCCTATTGTAGCCTTGGGAATAAACCCTTGGAGACCCACCATGGCCTAATGTAGCCATATAGCACATCGATGATAAACAGCCTATTATAGCCTTGAAAATAATCCTTCAGAGATCCGTTATGGCCCATTGTATCCACATGCTAAATTAATGATAAATGGCTTACTGTAGCCTTGGGAATAACCCTCCAGGGACTTGCCATGGCCCATTATAATCACATGGCATATCGATGATAAATAGTCTACTATAGCCTTAGGATAACCCTCTGGCAACCCATTATGGCCCATTGAAGTCATATGGCATGTCAACGATAGATGGCCAACCAAAGCCATCAGGACCATTAAAGCCAATCGGGACCAATCTTTTAGGGATCCCATACCACCAATAGAAGCCAATGATGACAACAAAAGAGAGGCCAACCCCTTAGGAACTTTGCCTCAAGAAAAAAAAGTACTGGATGAAGTATATATCAAAGAAAACTTCAATAAAAGAGGGACTTTATAAAGGAATTCAGTACATATTACTCTCAATGGAGCAATGGGCTCGGTTGACCCCCTCAAAATACAAGCCGAGCCCTGGTCGATACAATCCCCCACAGAGAGAGTAGAACTTTTCTTTTTGTAATAAGTACCGACCTCAGCAAAAGGATATCTGGGATGGAATAAGAACTTCCTCCATGGAAGCTCATCCACTTCCAAGATATTCCTTTATGAGGGGTCAAAAAGCAACATTGGGCGAATGAAAAATCGATCCTCCAGAAAGGCGCAAGACCTGATTATGAAGGATAAGGTGTTAAGAGCCTAGATGGTCATCACTGTGGCATCACAGCCTGGGTGGGGGGATTTTTCAACACCTCCCATGCCAGAGTGGGATGCCCACTGAAGCACTCTCCTGAAGCATTCAATGGCTGGTCGAAGAAAAGGATGATTGCTGAGCTAGAGAAGGCACTGACAACCCTTCGACGCCATACAAAGCAACTCCACCGCAACATTGCAGTAGATGGCCAACATAATGCTAGCCCAAGTGGCAGAACCCCTATTTACAAAGAGAAAGGAGACCCAGGTGTGTTCAAATGCTCCACTAATTGGATAACAGATGTTACCACTCGAAAGGCCTCGGACTGTGCCTCCAGGAAAGTAGGTACCGATAATTAATGCGAGCCCTATCAAGTCTCCGGATTGTATGGATTTTTGTTGCATCATCCTCGAGATGAATCATTTTCTCTAATCTATAGAAAATGACACAA